>BOPP01000018.1:10883082-10899411 GCA_017312745.1 Gryllus bimaculatus | reverse complement strand
TTTTTTTTTGGGGGGGGGGGAGAGGAGATTACCGGAGGTGGGAGACAGGGACAGAAAATTGGTAAATCTTAACTTGTCTTGATCTAAAACTTAATTCAGAGATGGTAATTTTGGAGACATTTTTCAAATTCTTACTCTGCAATAGTCTTTGGGAAGAAGTCATTCACCCAGAACAGGAACCCGTATTTTCCTGGCATAAAAAGAAAGATTACATCTGACTTACAGATTTGTCCGAGACAGAAATGCACTAAACAGCATCTGAAGGATACTCTAACAACTTAGGAAACAAGAGCCCCACATGGAACTATCGAAAACACAATGCATTTAATTTTATCAATCTAATTATTATCATTTCATGGTAATTCATCCTTCTAACTCCTTTGCCCTTCAAGTGCAAATGGTTTTCTCCCCATCCTATCAAATTATAGAAGCTCTTCAATAGAATTCAAATTCTTGAAGGAAAAGACCAAAACAAAGAAACCACACGAATACTTCCAGCAATGGAAGATTCACTACAAATGATTTCATGATGTACAGTATAATTAAAAATTGAGTAATATGTCCTAAGAGAAAATATTTCATAAAATATACAAAAAAATTAATATTATGACAATGTAAAAAATAAATAAAATTGAATAAGTGAACTGCATTTGCAGTTGTGCTGAGTAATTGGCTCTTAATCACCATTTCAATGGTTGTAGTTATGATTTTTCATGATTTATCTGATGAGTAAATCTGTCCTTTATAAATACTTATTTGTATTTCACATAAAATATATTTTTACTTCACAAAAAAAAATATGTTTACCCTAAACATATTGGCAGCTTCCATTAGTTTGAGTTTTGTGAGGAAAAGATCTTCTGTCGTCATGGTTTGAGCTTTTGTTTCCAATTCCTGAATAAGAGAAGTCACTAAACCAGCAACATACTGCTCATGTTGAGGATTTTCTGGATCTATGTCAGTCCTGAAATCAGTATGCAACAAACTTCAGTTAAGGAAAAAATCTTCAGACGTGAACACTTAATTATGAGAACCTTGCTAGCTTAAAATCTAGGAAAACAACAAGCAAGAAATACAATAGATGCTTTTTATTTGTTTCTTAGAGAACTTTCCAGAATGATTTTTTTTCTTTACACAATAAGTAACAGTGTTGGACTTCTCCATCAAACATACCAGTTTGCCACACGCTATCTCAAAAGTTTCAACAATGCACAATCATTAAGAGGAACACTAACCTTGAAATCTATTACTAATTTTAATAATTGGTCCACATGTTATACCCGGAAAAACAAACCAATGAAATTGACTTCTCCAATCGGTAGCTGCAAAATACATTTGTTTTAAGGCAGAAATAAAGAATGTAAAGAGAAGGAAGAGAGATCTGAAGTGAGAGTGTGTGTATTTGTCTGAAGATTAATAAATTAGTTTGTACTAGATGAGTGCACATGAATAATGGTGACAATATGCACAAGTGAGAAGGGTATTAGTGAGTATAGTAGAACTCTAATTGTCTGAACTAAATGGGAATTTGGTCAGTTTGGATTCACAGAAACTCAGATAATATGACAGAGCTCAGAGGTCACACAAACACATAGTGGTGTTACAATACAGCACAGACCAGTAATTTACCAGAAACAGGGTATCATAAAGCAGAAATAAATTATGATGGAACTATGCTCAAATATTTCTATTTCTGAAAACCACCCACTTCCCATTTCCTTCCTTTCCAATATAGAAGTATTGAGTATGAAATCCTAGTAATGTAAATCAGTGAAAACTTGTCAATTTTATTATCTCTCAGGGGCAACAATTATATTCTGCAATGTTATCCTGACCCCTTCCTCCTTTTTTTACTTTCCCGAATACTACAACATACAATAGAAAGAAAGTTATGTAACATGGCAAACAATCTATGGTCAAAGTTTTGATGGAAATTTGAAAAATAACATATTTTCTCTTCCATATGTTTCTCCACAGTATGCATACATGAGAGAATGTGCGAGCATTACAAAGGGAGCGAGAGAGAGCTAATGAGAAGCTCAAGTGTGTGCAACTGTGACTGTCATAGTAAGAGCATGTAGGGAAGTATGAGATAAGGATTTGTGTGAGAGAAAATTGTAGTGAGAAATGTAAATGCAAAGAGTGTGTGGGAATTTGCTTAATACAAGTAACCTCTGAGTTGAACTGAGAAATTAGCTCTCTAAATTGAAAAAATGGTTTTTCCATCTAAGAAATTAATTAAATCAAAAATTGATCATTTGATCTATTATTCCAAATTTAAAAGATAATGAATATAATTTATATTTACTTGTAAGAATTTACAATTATGTTTTTATATAATTACAGGAAATAATGATTTTCATGACATATCAAAAGAGATATTTTGTATTGTATTATTCTATAATCAAAATTTCTTTGCAAAATTAAATGTGGTTACCATTATTTGAAAATTCTGAATTGAAGCAGGTTACGGAAACATAGTAGGGTTTCCTATTGCCAAACAAATGCATAATAGTTTTAATTACATAAAAAAGCACTCAAACTCAAAAGATGTTGAATTAATGGGAGCGTTCATTGGATCCAGGTAAATAACTCACAACTGCGGAAGTATATACAACAATATGAAAATATAATTTTGAAAAAGACCATCTTTCCAGTTATTAGCTGTTATTATTATTATTATTATTATTATTATTATTATTATTATTATTATTATTATTATTAATACTACCATAAAGAAAACTACATAACTCTTACCGACATAAGAATCAAGAACTTGAAACAAGTATTTAAAATGGTTTTAGCAAATAATTTACGGTATACCATCATAAATATTTTAAAATGAAATAACACATCAATGACATGAAGAATGCATGAAACAGAACAATACTTGGAGTTGAATCATTTGAAAATTATTGATTATAATTAGATATCATTTTCAATAATTTTTTTTAAACTGATCTGTCACTACCTCACTGAATTTAATAATTATAAACAGTTACATCAAAACTAAAGGAATTATTTTCAGGACTGTAGAGTAAAAGATGATCAAGAAATTGTTATTTCAAAATGCCCATGCACACATTTTTTCAAGTCATTTCCAGCAAGCATAGAAATATAGCTGTTTTATTTGGAACTGTTTGATGTAGAATAGAATGAAGTTTTCTTCTTAACAAAAAATCCCTAACATTCCACTTATTCAAGTACACATCCAGACTACAATGAGGAAACACACTCCTTACAAAGTTCCTTTATTTCATAATACAAATTGCCCTTTTCTCCGTAATGCAATTCAAGCAAAATTTTGAAAAAGTCTTTGACCAAGATACACAAAACATTTTGAAAAATGAAACCAATTGAAGGAGATAACTAGCTTTAACTCAATAAAACACAAAAATCTTACTCATACACTCCTTTTTAGTTCTTCACAGTGGAAGTGTCAACATAACATTGTTTTTAAACTTTTTCACAATTTTTGGAATTTATTACAAAAAGTAAAATTACTTGTTGGCAGGTTGCAACAAACAATTCATAACGCAGTTTATGATGCATATGTTTTTGCTTACTGGTAGAAAATTTTAGATATCCTCTTTTTTAATTTTTAATTTAATAATATAAACAGGATATTTTAGATGGAAGTAGTATATCAAAGTACAAAACAATTAGTTGGAATCAAACCTTAGCACCTCTTCAATGGCTTAAATAAAATTTGGAACAATAGGATGAACAACTTATTTTGAATGCTCATTGCACGAGGGTACTAGTACCTAGTATTCAAATTAATCACATTATGTTTCTCAGAGATTCATTATCACTGCTACTTAGCTCACTTTGACTGTATTAAACAATTTTTTTCAATAAACTAATTTCTTCTTATGAACTTCAACAGTTCTTCCAACACACACACGCACACACAGTAAATTTTGGAATCTCCTAGTAAAAACACACAGTTCATTCAATATTACTGTAAGTTTATTTTGTTGATCAAGACTCACAAAAGCGGTTACCAACAATATGTCACTAAAACACCAAACTTGCTGTTGGACATTTCTGATGTAAAAATTAAAACTTTCTTGCCTTCAAAAAAAGTATGATTCCATAATTATGAACACAACTAACAGCTTCTGCCGAGATGTAAATGTGGCCCAAATTACGTATCACATACCAACATCTAATAACAGAAACTGGCCTCAAATTACAACTCCTACCTTATAATTTTTAAGTTGAATACTTCTTGATCTTGTTACATCTAAAAATAAAATAAATGACAAATAATAATGAATTGAGAAAGACAAAGTCACCTACATCCTCTACTTTTAGGCTCCCTTATTATAAATGAAAGAACAATAGAGGATATTGCACTTACAATGTTTTGTTAATCCTGGTTATCAAATAGTCTTCTACATGTATAAAACATAATAGGAATACAATGTAACCTAAGAGTTCTATGGAATTAAAGGGTATAGGAAAACGTTTTATCAAATACAGTTATTTTCTTACCACATTTTCTCCTCAATCCATGCTGCCAAGAAATGCCTAACTTCAATAGGGAAATGCTCCCCATAGACTGCACGGACTTGTTGAAGTGCATCGCCTTGTAGCTGCTGTGCTTTAGTCCACAGGGACATTGAATTACAGTCCGCTTCAGCCAAACCTTCAAAGATACAATTACAATACAACTTGCAAAGTAAATTCATAAAAGAATGATCATCAATACATACACCCCACTCACCAGAATCTTCATAGCGGCACGATGGCCTCTCTTTTGTATCTTCAGACATGATGTTTATTTATTTTTAATTACAAAAATTTTACACTTATCACAAATATAATAAAGATACCGGAAAAACATGAGGCATACTAGATAAACAGCAATTAATACACTTACATCAACAGATGTATACACTGAAAATGCCAAATACAAAGTACGAAAATATGTGTCCAAAATATTTGTATTGCTTATCTAAACGTTACAGAAAGTGTCTTGTTCCCATATCAACACGATCTCTTCAAAACTACGATCATTGTAACATTAATCAAGAGTGTCGATTAATTACTCAAATACACAACACACAACACTTTTGACTATATATAATTTCACAAAACTATTCGAGGCACAAAGACACGCTTTTCGTTCCTTCTACTGCAAGTTCGGCAAGCTACTAAGTAATCAAAGAGATGCGTCAAGGCAAATTTACAAACACAGTACATTTACTCTACATCAGACGCCACAACGACACACAGTAGCTTATTAGAAACTTACCAAAACTTCAGACTGCTGTTGTCGTCACTCAGACAACGGTTTTCCAACGTTGATGACTAACGTGATTCCGTCTAAACGATTTTACTCAGAAAATATGACATAAACGACCTGCAACACTTTTCCTGGAAGTCTGAAAAATGGCAAAATCACGTGACAAACGCATGCGCATTACATGTAAGAGAAATTGCTGTTCCAAAACCTTGTCGTAAAATGTAAAATAAAATCATTTCCCCCCATATCATTTCCCATACAAAGGCATTGAAATAAGTTTTGCAAATTGTTTATAACGTATCTGATAATATTGAAGATGCTTATATGGGTTATTGGAAATTAAATTGTGACACACTATAGATTCGTAAATTTCTCATAGATATGCAAAAGAAAGAGGAAATGCGAGATCGCAGAGGTACCATTGGGTGATATCATTTGTTCCTGGTTTTCGGAGAAATGCCCTTGCTCAATACAGTAGCCCGGGGTACCCAAATCAATATTGCTGCGTGTTCGGATCACTGGATGCGAAAATTTCGCGAAACATAATGATTTTATACTTATCCCTTTCAAGGCAGTATAAAGCTTTACATACATCCGGAATGTTTTTAAAGAAAATTTCATCCTAAAATGTATATATCGAAATTATAATTACTAGACGTTATGCAGTTAATATATTCAATGACAATGAGTTTGAGATACAGGAAGCTTATCTCAAGCCACAAGAAAACTATAAATTTTCTCATAGAAAAACGAGATAAAAATATGAAAATAATTATTATTTATTACATTTCATCACCAAATAACACAAAATTACGGTAATGTACTGCCTCAGAATATTATAAGTGTTTTTAAACGGTCAGCCAATGTACTTTCGATATAAACAAATACAAGTTAATACAAAAAATGTTTTTATAATTAGTAAATGTATTTCCCAGCAATATTTTTTTTAAAATTGTTTATTAATTTTCCGTATTTCAAAGTGTTTAGTGAGTGTCTGCACTGCACCTTCATTAATTCATTGTGCATATTTTTCACTAGTTTCGTATTAATTATCTCCACTTTTGTTTCATATCTTAATTTACCCTCAGTTTCTTCTCATGTATTACCACTTTCAGTTTCTTCTCTTCTTGTTTTCTTTCTCTTTTTATCATGTACTTCAACGGTATTTTCCCTCATTATACGTCATATTTCTTTCCAGATTCCTAATATCTGCATTTTCGCTACTCCCTTTCATCCTCCAACATGCTCCAACCTATCCTCTATTCGTCAGTCCGTATCCTTTCCTCTCCTCCCCACTCTCTCTGTCCGACCTCCCCTCCCTCTCTGCCACTTCGTCCCGTTTTATGCAGAACTGCGGATTCCCAGAATTGTTCATACAAATCGTTACAATATTATCAATTCCATATAATCTTTTAATATAAATTATATTTTACTATAACATTAATACCGAACTTCTGTTTTAATGTCAGCATTGGAGCGCTTCGCCAATATATTTATCACGGTTGTCGTGTCGGTTTCGTTTTGAAAGCAGCAAGCTTCAAACCTATTTTCGCTAGAAAGCTTTTGAATCGCGAGTTCTCTTTTAGAAATGACCAAAAATGAGTTCATATTTTAAATATTTAAAGTTCATATTTCGTATTGAAGGACAAGTTTCCTGTAAGTACCTTGAAATATATTAGCTGAAGTGAAAGAATATCGGCTTCTACATGAAGTGCGGTCAAGCATTTGATTTCAGTATTTAACCTTGTCTACTATCTCTATCCTATATACTTAAAACAGGCGATGTCTTTCTGTAGCAACTGGGAGAGTGGGATTCGAAATATTTTTCTTAAGGTGATCTGTCTTTTGCACACTCAAAACCAAGCTCATTTTCTCCACCCTTTTAAACCGGTTTAGATTTCTTAGGGCATTATTCCGGTGCTTTCCACCAAGAGGTCCTAGGGTTCGACTCTCGACGATGGCAAGATTTTCGGTACTAGCCACATAGCTAGGTCGAATTCCGCCACTGGAGAATTCTAGCATCTTCCTTACACACACACTTACATGCACTATGTACACTACCGCAGATGGCAGAAGGCCATTCAACAATTTAGAGCTGGCTTAGTCCCGGCTGAAGCGGAGCCCCCCTGAGATGGGAGATACCTGGCACAGGGAAAAATTCCTAGTACCATATAGTTTTACCGTCCCTTGATACATACAAGGAGAAAATTTAAAGAAATAAAAATTGATGAGACTTTTGAGAAAAAGATTGTATAAAAAAATTCAAATTGCCTATACTTGCTGCAAACTGGCATTAGAACAATTCATATTTTCGAAAAATTAAATATGACCTTATTTCAAAATTTGTCTTTAAAGAATAGATTTCATTAAGGAAAAAAATTCTCTCTTTCAATATTGTAGTTGTAGCAAGAGCACCCTCCAAAAAATTGCACTTCTGCAAGTTTCTAAAAACCAAAGAAAAAAATTCAACGAATATGAGATTGCACCATTTCCTTACGCGTCTTTTACGCTATCCGAGGACGAAGTGTAATAATAATATTTGGTTCCATTTGTGAGAAAATTTTGAAAATGTTTTTTAGGCTTTATGTAGAGTACCTTTGAAACTCCCAAAGCCTCGAGTTTGTTTAGATCGATCAGGGAATATCAATTTTGGAGAAAATAGCTTGAACGGTTTAGGCGCTGGCGTTATCCACAAACCGACAGACGGAGACAGACCTTATTCCGTCAATCAATTTTTCGGTATCGAGGAGCCACAAAACATGGATTCTTACTACACCACTTGTTAGAAGAAGTAATTTATTATTTATACGGAGAAATAGGTTTTAGCCACTTTTTCGTTACCCGGGCCCGACACTATGAGATTTTCTGTCGAAAATTCGCCGTTTGCCAGCAATTTTACAATACTTTACAGTGCTTTTAAACAGTACAATTAGCACTACCCGTTGGAAAATTAAAAAAAAAAAAATTGGAGGCATTTTGGAAAAAATGGCGTTTGAGCGTTTCTGAAAAAGCGAAATTTTGAGCTCATTTTAACAAAAAACTTGAGTTTTCGAGAAACTTTGTATGATTTTATTTAAAGCATATGAGCTCATAAATGCAATAATGTGAACAAATCGCCGCTAAATAAATATTAACGACGTGCGAGACAAGTCAAAAAATTACATTTTTAAAAGTTTTGAAAAAACAAAAGAATAGAGTTATATGGCGTTTATGTCATTTTATAGAGTGCATTTAGCACTACCCCGACCAAAAGTTTAAAGAAAAAATTTGAGGACGGTTTGAGAAAATCTTGTTTTTGTATTTTTTTAAAATTGCAAATACTGCGCGAAAGCTACTAAAAGTTTATCAAAAGTATACATGATGTTAATGAATAAACAAATTATGATCATCAAATTTCATTTGAAGGAAAAATCTCTATCTTTAAATTGGTAGCTGTCGGAAGACGTCCGAAAGTTTTCAAAATTTTGAATTTTTCGAAAATTCAGTCAACCCTGAAAATAGACCTATGCCATCTTTATAAGTGTATTTTACCCTATTCTTACAAGAAATTTAAAGAAAAATTTTGAGCCGTTTTTGAAAAAAAATTGAAAATGTCTGTTGGGGCTTCTTGTAAAAGTACCCCCAGAGTTTCAAGAGTTTATCACAATCGCAACGCCTCGAATCGAGCCAGTTCGACAGGGGAATATCCATTTTGGAAAAATCTTAGTTTGATTTAGGCGCTAGTGGTGTTCACAGATGGATTGAGGTCGGACGGACGTTTTGAAGAAAAAAAAATGGTATCAGGGGACACCAAAACATGTATTTCGGTTGAAATCTGAAAATCGATTTTCCGTAGCATTACATAACTTTCTCCATGCCGGTATATACTCAGTATATGAGAAAGTATCTAATGGTGCTACAGAATGGCACAAACTTTTTTTTTTTTGTCTGAGACTTAGCTCTTCGGACTTGGCACATACTCTTGCCATCTATCGCCTCCCAAAATACATTTTTCGAAAATTTCTCAATTTTTCGATTTTCTATTAGTAGAGCCGAAACATTACTTTAAGAATATTAAAGAAGAATGAAACATCGTTCTAAATAGCAGTTTTGATTGAAAAATTTTGAGCCGTTTTTAAGAAAATGGAGTTTAAGCTATACTGTAAATACGAATTATAAGCTCTTTTTCACTGATAATTTTTGAGTTTTAGAAACATTTCATTTAAAGTCATTTGAAGCACTTTCACTCACAAATGCAACATATTTTACAAATCGCTGAAAATGTGTTTATTAACAGCTCAAAGAGATAAAAAAAAAGATTTTGGGTAATTTTTGAAACACAAAAGAATAACCGAAAATGAACTCTATGTCATATTAAACAGTACAATTAGCACTATCCGTAGGAAAAGTTTGAAGGAAAAATAAATTAACATAATTGTTGTTTTACTTACCACCAACAGAGACATCAATGATTTAAAATACAGTAAAACTTATATTATAGCACGTTTTTATAAATATTAGAAACCTTAGCCTTCTATCTCCTCTGGCGCCACAAGAGTAATGGCCGCGTATTCCAACTTCAAACTGCCACAGCACACAGCAGGTACAGGAATTAGGCTTTATGATTTCACAACAAATGTAAGAAACATTCCCCTTTCGAGTGAGATGGTCAGAAGTTCCAAAAACAAACTTTTATTTTTGAGCTTTTCGGCCGTCTGGTCACACCGTGCGGCGGCGTGAGTAGCTGGCAGCCCTCTTCTTCCTCAGCCACTGAATCCACATCATTCAGCACCAGCGGAGGTTTGGAGCTTGGAGCCGTACGCAGGGAGGGGGATGGTTTCGAGTAGGAAGATGACGGGGATGGGTAACCTATGGCGTAAATGATTTCACCATGGTGTAACCCTCGCTATCCCTAAGTATGCCCATTTAATCTGCAGCCTGCATGTGGCCCTCCTTGCCCTCGCCCAAATGGTTACTAGCGACCAAAACATAGTAAATTCTTTCCTCTAGCAGGTAGTGTAGCCAGAAGACATGTTTTGTGGGTCCTTGATACCGAAAAATCGCTTGACGACAAAACGTCGATCTGTCCATCTGTGGTCAATATTAGGCCCTTAACTGTTCAACCGATTTTCTCCAAAATTAATATTCCCCGACCGATCTGAACGAACTCACGACTTTGGGAGTTTCAAACTGGTATTTTAATTTTTGACGGCACTTACATTGTGCCTCAAAAACATTTCCAAACTTTTTTCAAAAATAGCTGCATTTTTTTTGGATTAAACATTGTTCTTAAAGAGCATAAAGGACGCTCAAGAGAATGGTACAGGTGTAATTCGTTGAAATCCCTGATTTTTCGAAGATTGCAAAAGTGCAATTCTTGGGGGCGTCTTCCTACTCTATTGAAGATTGCTACAATATTGAAGGGAGAGTTTTTTTTCCTTAGTGAAATATGTTCTTGAAAAAAATCTTGAAATAAGGTCATGTTCAATTTCGCAAATATGAGTAGTTTTCATGTATTTTTCCGTAAAATATAGACAATTTTAATGTTGTTAAACAATTTTATAAAAAAAGCTCCAATTTTTTCTTTTAATATGTATCAAGGGACGGTAAAAATTATGGTGCTAATCCCATTTTCGGCAAACTCTTCCTTTTTTCGAAAATTGCAAAAAAATTGTGTTGCGTAAATATTGGGTTGAAACAACTATATTTTTAAGCTTCGGAGCGGATCGAAACGTCATATTGTTTCAATTGCATAGTGGTTTGTCTGACGGCGAGTTAACACGGAAGACGAGTTCCAGTTTCGGGTCGGAAAATAATTTTTACTCGTTGAAAACACTTTTGCGAGTTTATGTAGTAGTATACTAATAGAGCAGGAGCAGTTCGAAATAATGGGAGAAAGAAGGCGTTCTTGCAGCACCACTAGTTTTCTTTTACTTTCTCAACTGTACGAATATAAGAGAACAAAGTACTGTAGTCATGCGCCGGAAAAGGGGAATTTTCGATAGAAAATATTGAGGTACTAAAAATACTGAGCCCCGGTAAAATGCAGGGGCATGTAGGCTTGGTCCAAGTCGGCCTACTCGCGAGCAAAAAAAAGCTCAAGTCACGTGTTCTGGACATCTCTACATCTCTATAAAAATCACGAATTCAGTAAGAAAGAGATTAAACTTTGCTGGGAGGGAGTCGCATATATATACTTTCTTACTTTCTACATACTATATAGTATGTTCTGTATATCTGTGTGGTATTTGTAAGAGAAGCGTCGGCAAGTAATCGGACTCAGCTTCCGCGACATCACGTTGTCATTGGGAGAACTTTATAAGACATTTTCGGCCAATGGCCACCAAGCTTATGTTAGAGTCCCTAGAGTATGTGGGGAAAATCTACATTTACTTACACACACACTAAAGTGTAGATGGCATCGTTCAAGTACGTCTACGCGCGTCGTTATTGGCCGAAAAAAGCCGAAATAAGTTCCTCATTCACCACGTGATGTCGCTGAAACGTGGTGAGTCCGACTAGCTGTGGACGATTTTTGTACGTACACCTCTATGCCTCCAACACTGGAGTTGAGTCTTCCTTCTTACTCACTTCGTGATAGAAATATTGCGTTCCGCTTTCAGAGCCATCTGTATACTTCGATTAAAACAGTCCCTTTACTGCCACAAGCTGAAAAGAGAGATGTACAGTGTTATCTAATCCGGAAACTGGAGCTTCAATACCAAACTAGTGATTCCTTAACAGGATATACTTTCTCGCATTATTTCTAAATTTGCAATTTTCGAAAATTCAGAGAGTCCAACGAAAATGAGACTTGGGCCATTATTTAAGCGTCTCTTCTTCTACCAGTGGAGGGAAAATTGAAAAAAAGAATAAGAGCGGTTTTTGAGAAAAAGGTAACTTTTTGCTATTATCGAAAATACGGAGAGTTCGCCGAAAATGGAACTAGAACCATATTTTTACGGTGCCTTAATACATATAGGGAGAAAATTTAAAGAAAAATATGGAGCGGTTTTTGAGATAAAGATTATTTATAAAATAAAATTGCCAATATTTCGCACAAAATTACACAAAACTACTCATATTTTTGAAAACTTGAACATTACTCTCTATCTTATATTGTATTGTAGTTGTAGAAAGACGCTCTTCAAAAATTGTTCTCCTGCAATTTTCAAAAATCAGGTATTTCAACAAACATAAGATCTGCACCATTCTTACTTCTATGACTATATATGTACATATATTTTTTATAATACATAAATCTATTCGAGATCTAGGCAGCGTCTATTACGCTATCCGAGGACACAGTTTAATCAAACTTGTGAAGCTACAAATGCTCATATCTTCTCGGATTATTTCCAACTGCTCCCCTATATTTCACTTCTACATACACCTGCAAAAGTAATTTCAACCAAAATATTTTTCTCCCACTCCGTAACCTGATCCCAGATTTTCAGAGTTAACTTGCCGACACTCATACCACTATGCCATAGATGCACCACATGAGTCAAAGTCGGGCGGATGCATAAATCCGTTAATGCCCGCTTCATGTAAAAAACCCTCAGAAATCAAAATATCCGTTTGAAACTACCGTTTGAACTGAATACCTCCAGTTCGTTCAAATCGATCAGGAAATATCAGTTTTGGAGAAAATCAGCTGAACGGTTGAGGCGCTAGCGTTGACCACAGACAACCGTTTTGGTGTCAATCGATTTTTCGGCATCAAGAACCTACAAAACATGGATTCTGGCTACACCACGTGTTAGACGATTTTTTTCTATATTAAGCAATAGGACTTTTTCGTCACCAGGGCTTGGCAATAAGAGTTTTTCTGCAGAAAATTCGCCGTTTTCCGGCATACGATTACATCACTTTATCTTCTTACGAAGTAATTCATAAAGGCGAGAAAGTAAACATTTGGAACCAATTTTGAGAAAAAGTTGAAAATTTATTTGAGGTTTCAGGTTTAGTGCCTTCAAAAATAAAAATATTCGTTTGAAACTCCCCGAGTCTCAAGTTCGTTGACATCGATCGGGGAATACCAATTTTCAGACGATTTTGGAAAAAAATCGGCTGAACGGTTGGGGCGCCAGCGTTAACCACAGACGGACAGATGCGTTTTGCCGTCAATCAAGGACCCACATAACATGGATTCTGCCTAACAGCACGTGTTAGAGAAGATAATTTACTATATATCGCAACAGGATATATCCACTTTTTCATTACCAGGACCCGACATGAGTTTTTCTGTCGAAAATTACGCGCACGATTACACAACTTTCTCTTCTTACATTCGTTAGGGCGAGAAAGTAAAAAAGAATTTAAGTAGACACACAGCTACACACTCATGCGCAGACATAAATCACCGTGTATTGAAATGCATCATGAGCAAGAGGTTGAAGACTAGTTATAAAATTGCAACAAGAGATTTAGGATACAGTGATCACGACCACAAATTCTTACCATTACAATAAATACGAACACCGACACAATAAATAATACACGTATGAGTAAATTGATTACTAAAAGTGAAATAAAGTTATTCATAGACTACTTCCGGGAGGAATCATGGGTTCCGTTTTATAATACTTTCGATATAAACGATAAAGATAATTCCTTTTTTCACTCTTTCATTTCACGTCAACGCGTACTTTCCTGTTCAAAATTAAAATTAAATATTTCTCGGAAAAACAATTCTTGGATAACACGAGGGATTAGAACATCATGTAAAAACAAACGAATTCTCTTTTTCATTTCTAAGCATCAAGCGTGTATCATGATTTCCTCCTCTACTTCCAAAAGTACAAATCATTGTTAAGAAAAATTATAAGGCAAGCTAAAATCATGAAACACAATCAGGATAATTTGAACTCAAATAACAAAACGAAAGCAATGTGGAATATAAGAGAAAACACGACCACATCAACTAACAACCATGTAGAGAATGTTGTTGTAAAAGATAATGATAAAGGTGTGAACGATCGGGTTACGGTTGCTAATCTCCTCAACCAATACTTATCGAGAATTACTGCCGATCTTACTATGAATCTTCAGACACAGAATTAAACATCAGACGTTTCCACAAAACTTTTAGACACCATGTTTGTTTCCGAAACTTCTTCTTATGGGATTCTCAAAATAATAGGTAAACTAAAATTAAAATATTCGGCCAGCTTAGATAAATTCCCAGACTATTTATTAAAGATTTTACACCCGCCATTACACACCAGTTAACTCATATTTAATGCGTAGTCATGTTCCAGAACCTTTCCAGGTATTTTCAAAACAGAGAAGATTATGCCGCTCTTCAATAAAGGAAACAAAAATAAAATTCAAAATTATCGGCCAATTTCTTCCTTTTTTTTTAGTTTTTTCCAAAAATATTAGAGTGAAATCGACGGCAATAGCCATATTTTCCTTTCTTAATGATGTCGCTTCATCCATGGATTAAAATAAAGCACATATTGGAATCTTTTTAGATCTTTTAAAAGCTTTTGACGTCACTGATCATAACATTTTTTTTAATGTTGCGTCTTTAATTGACGCAACGCGCCTCCAAGCACCTTAGGGGAGCATTGAGCTCTTAGCGCTTAGCGCCTCTATTCACAACAGCGCGGGAGAAAGCTTCCATGAATTATTTTACGTTGTCATATGCGTCACGTCTCGTCGAAATTAGTTAAGAGGTCCGCCAGGTTACATCTTCGCGTACGCGCGTTCTACGTCACTACCCAGCGGCCAGAAGTGTGAAGGAATTAGGATTGGCGTAGAGTTTAGGACACTTCACAGGTTGGACTAGTCCTTGTGAATCAGACAAACTGGCTTTGTTGAAACAAAGGGTATACCCGGGTAAGGCAGTAAAAAGTGACCCCAAACCATTTTTTATTTTTAATTTTAAATTTGATGCGTCTTCAGTCGACACAACGCGTCTCCAAGCCCCGGGTGGCGTTGAGCGCTTTGCGTTTTCGGTGCAATCCTCCATTAACAACACCGCGGGAGTAATTCTCCATTAATATGTCAATGTCATAACTGTCACGTCTCGTCGCAGTCAGTTGTCAAGAGGACCGACAAGTAGCATCTCAGCGAATGCGCCTCCTACTAGGCGCGCCTGCGTCACTACTCAGCGGCCAGAATTAGAAAGGAATTAGAATTGGGGTAGGGTTTAGGACACTTCACAGGGGTTGGACTAGCCCCCGTGAAGCATGCTGACTCGTTTTGTCATAACAAATTTCACATGAGGTTCTACGGGGATTCAAATGGAATTGATGATGCTTATATGAAAAAGAATACATAATGACGTACATGTTTGGCTTGATAAAAACGTGTTTTTTCGTGTTTTATTTTTTCTCCGCTTCTATTGCATGTATCAGGCCGAAAAAAAATTACAGAGACGGGGGAAAATAGTTGCATTTGAAGGTATTTTTGTCAACTAATTTTGACGCCAAGACTTCAGCCAATGAGCTTCAGGCACCACTTTGCCTGATAATATTTGCGGGAATATTAAATGCCAAAATTATCACTCTTTGAAACGTCTTTGAAACAGAAACATATAAGCACTTCTTTTTAATTATTGAATCTTTTATTTCAATTACACCTTCATCGCGTTATTTTTAGTTGGTCACCGTTGAAAATTGTCACTTTATGCCACTTTCAAAATGTTTGTCAACTCTTCTTGCTCTCCATGCAACGTTGTGGCCGTCTGGTCTCGCTTTTCAACCGAACCGCGCGTATTGTGGTCATGTATATCGTGACGCAAACTAGTACTGCGCAGAGCGAGCAAAAGTCGGTGTACCCGCGGAGCCCACCCATCTTTCACCATGGGATATATCGGAAGAATATTATTGTGAACGCGCGAATGGAAGTCGCACCCAGGGATACTGCTTCCACATAGCTGCGATCATTTATTTTTTAGCACATGCTCATTACTTGGCGAACATTGTTAAACCAGAATCTACTCAGAAATTTTGAGTGAACTGTTTATGAACGAACGCATGACCCCAGATATTGAAATTTTTTTAACACTGATGAAAAGTTTTTTCAATCACAATTTGGCGTGAATTTCATATTTTTAAAGTGATAAAATTGGTTTAATTGTTTTT
>BOPP01000018.1:10867948-10882636 GCA_017312745.1 Gryllus bimaculatus | reverse complement strand
CACTTTTTCTGAATAGTTATTTCCCTACTATTTTTATCCTTAATTACATGTAATCAAAACATGGAGGTAAGGAGGGGGTTTACTTCAGTGTTGTTTCAATTATTTCTTAAATCTACCACACACAAATTTCCATTCTATGAAAATATATAATACATACCGTACACTAGCTGACCATATAAATTTACAGGAATGCATATGAACATCTTCTGAACCTTTACACCTCAGACCCATACATATTAACATTGCGCTTGCCTTCCTTTCAATACTCATCTTTGGTGCAATTTAGGGCCAATTAGAAATGGAACTACTATGACTTGTGGATTAATTAATCCATTTTCTTTTCAATTATATACAAGAATGTTGATGTATTTTAAACAATTTTTTAACATTAACTAGGATTACATTATGTATTCTATTCTAATAATTTAGCAATATTAACCTATAGGTCCTACCTTATATCAGTCTCTTTGTTGTTTCTCATTATTATATAAATAATTAAAATCAGCAACATAATACAATATTACAACAGTAAGATTAGAGGCACTTGTATTACTTTAATGTAATAAGTTTTAATAACACTTGAAAACAACTAAAATCTATAAAAAATCATAACATTTTGTGAACATTTAGAGAATGGTACAGAACATAATGCATTCCATAATGGTCAGAATCGATTTATTCAAGTAGCCATGTAGCATGTGCTTTGGGCTCTAATTTGTAAGATATCTTGCTGTGACTTTCTTAAAGAAATACTATTAGAATGGGCAGTCTAACAGTTTGGAACATTAGTCCTTGAACTTTACGAGTTGCTATCATGTAATGTTTTTCAATCAAATATGTTAAGAAGCAAATCTTTTTCTTGGCAATGAATACCATTCGAATAAAAATGTAATTTTCAAGATGATTTCACCCTGAATATAAACCGATTCTATTTTGCAAGTTGTATGTCACATGATTATTACATTTTATAATAACTCTTAATGCACACATTTTCTACTTCATCGTTTCTTCATGCCCCTTTTCTTTACTACATTTTTCACTCAAATAAATATTACAATATGAAACAATTTATATATACCCACACAGTAGTCACATTAATTTGAAATATTGATTAATATGAATGTACATTTGTTCCCTAGTAATTATTATGTAAAAAAGCATTAATAATCATTGTATAAATTGAAGTATATTCAAGAAAACATCAGTGTTGCATTTGGAATGTTTGGAGCAAACCTAAAAAAAAATCTTTAATTGTGGTAGTTTCTAATGTTACCAAATTTACTTTGTTTCTCAATTTCTTAGATAATATTAAGACACAGCACATACAAAAATTATAGACCCAGCTAATTCTGCAACCAATATGTGCTTAAGTAATATAATATATTGAATAAATAAATTACTTAAACTTTTAGTTCTAAAAAAATACATTTCTTGGTTGATTTATGCATTTTAGTTCCCCTAGAAGATCAAATTAAAAAGTCCACTGCAAATACATAAATATTTCTAGTGATATACACAGATACACATTTATTTTTGAACTTAAACTTCCTTTTCCAGCTTCCAAACAGGGGAAATAATCCAAGAGGCAAAATCATTTGTGTTTAGCAGACGGGCAATACACAAAGAAATTAATAATCACTAAATGAGAGTTTTGAGAAATATATTAATGTACTACAGTTAAACCTACAATGTGTAAAGCATGTAAACAACCAAAGAGCATATTCCAATGAATTACAAAAAATACATTTGAAGAAAACATTCCATATACAATGGCAGTGCTCTTTAAAATCTAGTACATTTGTGTGCTTTGAGATATCTGGAAGACAAAAGGTTAATCTTACATTATCTGATTGTAAGAGAGCAAATTATATTAAATTGTACATTGAAATCTATATTGACTTTTAACTTATTTCAGTCACAGTCTGAGTTTCCATATAAGATCACATAATACTATTGCCTATTATGATTTCAGACATTTAAGTACTGATAATTTAACTTCTTTATAAATTTGCATATTGAGGTTTTCTTTGATGTACATTTAAAGTAAAACTTCTTTAATGTTCTACTTTTATAAATCCACTTTTTTGGTATAATTACATTTTTACTTAAATGGGTAAAATTCAAATTTGAAAGATTATACTATGAAGGGTTAATAAAGTGAATGTCAAGGCATACTTCTGCAATGCATGAATACTTCTGAATTAAATTATATAAGAGTCTCTACGTTTCATGGTAGTATATTTCTCGATAATGTAATTATTTAGCTATTAAAAGCTTCTCTGTAACTTTTCATTATTATGTTGCCATTTTAAAAATTTTTTCACAACAAACAGCAGCATTGTGATCAATACAGATTCATACTTCACGTAAAACACATGTATCAAACATTACCACAATATCAGAAGAAACAGTCGCACTTGAGATGTCTTCTTTTAACTATTAAATCAGACTATAAACCATTTAAAATTTTAAACTTTCTACTGAAACTTATAATTATATATGGATATTTCTACTGAAACTTATAATTATATATGGATTTGATTTGGAATGTAAGTAAACATTTCTCTGCAGAAGTAATCTCAAGATGTTTTTGATGTGTTACAGAAAATTCAATCTGGTTTTAACTCATGGATTACTATTTTTCACAGGGCACAGTTGTCTTCTCCTAACATTAACTTTCTAGACAATTTGGTCACTCACATTTTATTTTCAATTTCTTTACAAAGAACAAATTAAAACAAAAAAGAAATAATTCTAGAGGTTTTGGAAATAGGAGATTATACATGACAGAGTCCTCTAACCCAAATACAAAGTTTATACCACAAAAGTATCAACATTGATTATTAACTAATATATCAATTTCTCAAAAATTGAAAGGTCATCTCCAAATACAGAATTTGGGAATATACTCAGACCTCTGAGAAAAGAGGTTTTATGTAATACATTAACTGACCCCTTTGTGATTAGTCAAGTAATATGATATGAGCCATTTATTATTTGCCTATGTCTTTTAGTCTGAAGTTACAATGGAAGTTGGAGCAAAACGTGTACAGAAAATCACTAGTTAAACTAAAATTGTGAAGACTTTTTGCATCACACATCATTGAATTTTTTAATTAGTTGTAACTAACATTTTAGGAGAAAAAATAGAGTACCCATTTCAAAATGGAACTTGTGCCATAATTATTTGCATTCATTTGAAATAATAATAGAAACTTCCATTTTATTCACAATAAATGACAGTTAATATTCAGGATGGTAGTATAACAGCAATTTTTCTTCCAGTTTATAATGCACAAGTGTAATTGAGATTCTCATCTTATGTTAATTTCTGACCCTAGTTAACAATGGCTAATATGAATGCAGTGATTATAATTTGTTTATAAAAAAATTTCGTGTATTTTTGGGATCATTTTAAAATATGATGAATCTTCTTAAAAAAAAAAAAAATCCCTTACAAAAAACATGTAAATTATTCTAATGCTCGTTTTATGGCAGGTAATCTCCAATGCAAGTGCACTTAAAATGAAATACCTAATTATTTTATTATCTCTGTATTGATTTTTGTAATCTGCCAATGTAATCTTTAAAAAGTGACAAGAATACAAAATTTTACATCATATTTACAAAGAAACAAAAAATTAATTAAATTTACTAAACAATATTCAATAATTTAAAAACCATTTAGAAAATTGATTTGGTTGTTAAATTTTATTTTTATTACCAATATTTGGCTTGTTTGTTGTTTTTTTTACAGTACCCTTCAGCCATCAAATTGGAATGTATTGAGACATATTCCTTTCACCACTATTTATTGGTACCTGCAACTAGATGCCAATCAATTTTTCTCTCTGTGGAGTTTGTGTACAAATGGAGGGTTGACGTAGGGGTGCAGTTAATTGGCTACCTGCTACCTCAGTGATGAGAGTAGCCCTATTCTCTTCTCCTACATTGGAATGCTTCTGCACTCAGCAGAGAACTTCACATTTAACTATAGTTTTCATCTTATTTAGGATACTTCATTCCTTTCAATTAAAATTAAAAATCACACCTATTTAACTAGAGGTATTTTCGCAGTAGAATTAATTGTTAAATATAGAATTCAACATTTAAACCTAAACTATATTTATATTAAAAACATTAACTCATTTTTTGAAAATACTTCAGAAAAAACTAATTAAAACCAAAAACTAAGTAATTACACCAACATAAAAGGATCTATAATTGAAAGTTTAGGTTGGATGCAATTTAATACAACTGATTTTTCTGTTAAGTTAATCTTCGTAAGAGTTGTTTTATATACTATTTATACATTTTGTATATAATTCTAAAAATCAAACATTAAACACATCTTTAAAAAATGATTTAAGAAAAAATTGTTAATAACTGTAAAAAAATTCTAAGAAAGTTTTGAGTTAAATCTTACTTCTCTTTTCAAAGTTCAAATTTGAAATTGTTATGCTTTTGACTAAACTGTAATTCCTAATGTAATCTTACAACAAATTTTGCAACAATTCCTGGATACACATTGTGTATTTAATAGTGTCTATATCTGTGTTGTACACTAGTAAGTTTCGGGTAATTCTGTATTCTCCAATTACATGAAGTATATCATTGATCATGTATTAAAGAAAATATTTGGATATAGTTTACTTACTGAGAATGGATGCCATTTTTATTTGTCCTATCATAGAACCAACAACATGGAGTTTAAAAATGACATGGGATTGATTTAGCCAACAGAACAGAACTAGTGTAATTCCATAAGCATTTACAGTGAATATCCTCAAGAGACTGGCCTCTGGGATTGACATAAAACATGTGTATCTAAAACATTTTTATTAGAAATTAAATAATTATAAACATTTCGTGGTGGCAAAGATGCGCTATATCTTTTCTTCTTTCTACTAACCTTACCCTATTCATTGCCATTGTTGTACATATTTTTAACAAAATTAAATCAATCACCTCAATTGCCATGCAGTTGGCCAAACAACTTATGAAAACTTACAAGTATGGATGGCAACAGATTGCAACAAATGAAGTATGTACGCTGCATAGATTCCCCAGAAAATCAAATGCCAAATATTTACCTATGTTTGTAAAGAGTAATTTTTGTTGACACCCGGTAAATTGTGTATTTTTGTAACAATTTATTAAGTTCCTCTAAGAACAACATATCTTAAGCAAATAACAAAGCCTAACAAATGCAATGAAGGGAAGCAAGTAAGAAGTACAAATAGAAGACAAATTCCAGTAGAAGAACATGATAAATCAACTCAAAATAAAATAGAAACCTGTCAACATAAAATAAATATTTATATACTCAATGGTGGATCTGGGGGAGGAACATGCCCCTCCTCTCCCCAAAAGACCTTGAGTTTTCATTTGTTACCCCCCTTTATTTGGCAAAATTGATTTAAATATTTATGTTGGAATTATGTAACTATTTAAAAAATAATATTGTACAGTATCATATATACCTACAAAAAATACTTTACAATAACAAATATGTTTATTATTTAAGAAAAATCTATGATACTTCACCCCCCCCCTCCAAAGGATTGGCTGGATCTGGCCCTGGAAACGCTCATTGTGTGTACCTTGAAGAAAATTTGAGAGAAAATATAGTCACAAAATTACTGAAAGTATTGAATAGGAGAATTAAATCTATGATGACAATATGAGAAGTAAAGATGGAAGAATTTCAGTAGTAAAGATCAGAAAAAATCAAGAAATTATAATTCAAATTATGTGCAGTAGTTGTATGTAACTTGCAAACATTTATAAAAGGATGGGTAGTATACTGTGCATATTAAAATTTTGTTCATGTTCTATTTTGTAAGGATAATCAGATTTTGCATTCAAAGATGCCTCTGTATAAATATTGGTAATTATTTGATGGCAATAAATGATATTTTATTCATTTTTCTCCAAAAGTGAAAAACTGGTTTGAAAAATAACGAATAATAATACTGCATTAAAAATATACCTGCACCTTCTTGAAGTAACCTTTATCACCCTTTTTTAAAAGTAAATCGAAAGTGTAATCCCAAATTTTTGCTTTGGCTGTCTCAACTACAATTTTTTTTCAGATGATTTACTATAATTTTATTACAACTGATCATGCATATGTAACTGAAAAATTATGAACTGCCTATTTTTGATCAATACAAATACCTATTACTACATTCAAAATTGTTTGTGCAGTGAAAATATAAGACAACAAATAGGGACTTCCGAAACAACTATGTTTAAATGAAATAGTGTATATATTACATTAAGCATTTAATTATTTCCTTTTATGGCATTAACTCTTGATTGTGAATACAAAACAATTGTGACTAATTTTATATCAGTGAACTTGTCATAGATTGCCTTTACATTAAAAGGAATGGAAGAGGAAAATAATGAAGTGCATGAATTATGTTCCAAGAGGAGTCAAATAGAAGTCACCCACACAATTGTTGTCAGTTTTCAAAAATTTAAACAAAACATTTTCACAAGAACCAGAACAAACAATACCGGTACATAATATCAACTTATAAGTTAAATGTGAACACTCATTAAACAGCTATTGCATGCAGATAAGTTTAGACAAATTATATATGAAGACTACCTCAACACATTTTTAACTTTTTCTTTGGTACAAAATTGATCTAAAATTCAGTTGCATTGCTAGGTGAGGGTCAAAGGAACAGGGTCATATCAGTTTACTCAGTTTACAGGGTCTCTCCATGGGTCATCTCAGTTTACAAATTCCACTAAACACAGTGAAAACCTCAATTAATAATAATCTTTCTTTCTGAAACAGCAAAAGTAACTTAATGTTCAATAATTCAAACATTGTATATTATTCAAAATTCCTGTAACAGAGAAGAGAGTCTCATTCCTCAATGGTGATACTATGAGTTGTGCACTAGGTGATACCAAGCCCAGTGAAGCAGCTGATAAGATGCACGAGAAATCGTACATTTTAAGGTTCATATTACTTTTTGATTCCTCCAGTGTACAGTGTACTTCTCAAAAAAATATGTACTGGAGAAGAGCAAAAATACAGAAATGAGCAAATGTAAATCTGTCAAGCATGCACTCAATCAATGAGCTGGGTTGGAAGGAAGCTCTCGTATCTTGTACGTATTATTCATATCTATACATATATGCTTACATTTCTTTCACTTGTGCAGTTTTAAGTAGTTTCCATGTCACTCAACAGTATTTTTCATTGAAAATTCAACCCTATTCTGTAGTTGAGATGGGCTTGAAGACTCCAAATTTTCCGTGAAGTTAGGAAACAATTTATGACCACAAGGAATTTCTCACCTATTATTATTAGTTTGTAAAATAGAAGATGAGCAATTATAAGGCATTAATTGAAATTTATATATTTATTTTGATGTAATAATCTTACATAATAAGTGCAAAAATCAAGTACCACACGAATAATTTGAGCACATCTCTGGTAACTTTCATAGACTATTCTTTTTATAAAATTATACAAATAATTCATTTTGAAATTCAATTATATGCTGTCCCTTCTCAACAATTTATATTCTACTCGAGGGGGACACAATAGACAGACATTTACTTTCTCATATCAAAGGGGTACTAACACAAACACGCACATGAAAAGAAATGTATTTTGAAATATCTACAGGAAAAAAAAAATTATTTCATCTAACAAAAATATTTACAAGATCTCAGTATTTGAGAGACTTGTAAACAGTAAGCAACATCAATAAATATTTCCATACGTCTATAAAATATTTAATAAAATATGTAATAACTTCACTTTTCTAACAAAATAAAAGCAACTAATTACAGAAACAAAATCAGATATAAACATTTGTTTACTAGGTCTACAGATATATAGTACATCAGTCATTCATTTCTATACTTCTCAAAATATACAAAGTTCAAAGAACACATTGTGTGCATGTAGCAACTTCTGCTACTTAACCCTGTAATGAGGTATTTTTCAATTCTGTCTTAACATGTACAATTTTATACTTTTAAAATTATTCAACTAAATGTGATTTCCAGTGGAATTTACAATAGTATGAAAAATGTTTAGAATATCAGACAACTGTAGGACAGAACACACAAAATAAATTACCACACTAATTTTTCCCTCAATTCAATAAGAATTCATACCTCATAAGGTTTACAAAATGGGGATGAGAATTGAATACTAGTCCAACAGAGAAGAAGAATCCAACTTTTAAATTTATACAAGGTAAAGTGCTAAATTACTGCTTATAACTGAAATAAAATATATACAATTTCACTTCCAATTTTATATTTAATGTTTCATAGTTCCTTTAAGAAGATACATTGCAGAGTTATCTGACATCAGTGGTGGTTGGTCAGTCATGAGGTAATGAAGGAAATTAACAAAATGCCTTATTATTATCAAACCCCAAAAAATCATGAACTTTACATTATTTTTTTTTATGCAATAATTTTGCCTTTTCACACCCACGAAGTAAACATATGCTGACTAGAACACACAAGTTTGATTGGAAAATAAACATTCTCTTAATTTCAGCTTGACTTGATTTACAAAAATGCCCTAAAAAATTATTTATATATTACCAATTTTTAATACATTCATGTAATAATTATGTTTTTTTTGACAAAATCCAAAGTCTATTATATAAGAAGAATATTTTAATGAAGATAATGGCCATTTCTAAGAGTTATATTTAGGAGGAACATTTTTATTTGAGAAATAGCGTTCCTCTATTCTTCAATTCACATCCCATTTATAAACTTGAAATAGAAATTGGCACATGGATTTTTTTAAAATCAAGGGAGAGCAATTTCAAAGGTTAAACATTATTTTCGATGTACTGTATCAATGTCACAAAGAAATAAACACAATTTTCCTAAAACGGTCATTCACCAATACACTCAGCTGGTCAATATAGAGTCAAGAACATACAATGTCCTTCTAGTTGAAGTAAGTTTTGGTGCTCTAAATACTGCATTTCAACAAAGTCTTATTTACATACTTGGTTTATATTTTCATTGAACTTTCAACCAGTATGAAAATAATAACCAAATGTCAACAAATTATGCAGTATTTAAAATAAAATATATACACAGTGATATTGAATTAATTGTGTAAATAAAAAAAATTATAGAAATTTATTTCTTAATTTTAATTCATAAATCAATAAGTATAGTCAAATTTTATAACTATTGTTAAGTGTATTCTATGAACAATTAAAAACTGTTATAAATACATACAAATAGATGGAGAGGAAAAAACACTGTACAGTCATTATTTAATTTCTCCATTTGATCAGCACCATTTTATAATTTGATGTATTGGAACAATTTATGACTTGATAAATTTGGTCCTATGTGGACATGTCAAATAACTAAACACAAAGAAATTTCTTCATTGAATGTTCAATAAATCATCTGAATAAATAATACATGATTTTATAACTAATAAAGGTTGCTGTAAGTGACATTTATGGAATGAATACCAAATCAAAATCTTTTCTTTAAATTCACAAAAATTTCATGAAATCTATTAGTACTTAGGAAATATTGGAAACCACACTAAGTTCAAATTTTAAAATTCTGAAGGGTGTTGAAAATCTACTTCCTTACTAAAAGATGAACTGTAACAGCAACTGCAAATTATATTCAAGTCATTTAACTGTTAAGATTTGAATAAGACAAGAGCACAACAAGTAGATTGAATGTTTAATTCACTAACTGATAATGAATTGAACATAATCCAAAAAAGAAAGCTGAATACATGTTTTGCCCAAATTTATCTTTACAACTTTTATATAGAGCAGCTACTAAAACAGACTTTTGAAAGTGTCACATTTTAACAACTAAAAATCGTCCCTTCTCCTCTTTTTCATTTTCAATGACAGACATTTTCTAAATACACACACTATCACACAACTCTAATGGGTGTTACCCCATAGAAAAGCTAAGTAGGCACAAACTAGTAGTGTCCAATCAACACTACTCGATGCAAAATATCACGAATCTTGTCATAAGTAGCAAAACTAATGCCAACTGCCACCGGTCCTTTCACCCAATTCATACTGAGCCCTTTGAAAAAGCCTCGTCGTATGCCTTCTTCCCTAAAAAAAATAAAAAATGTACACATTTCAAAAATTAATCTATTCAGTCTATTTTATCTCGCAACCCATTACGGAAAGCACTTGCTCTTGTTGTAGCAATTTTCCAACCTTGTGAAATACCTTTGGCATCCCTTTCAATTTGAGTGACCTTCCAGCATTGTAACTTTTAAATTGAAATTTTGATTGTTAACCAATCTTCAGTTTTTTTTGTGCTTATTATGGACATAAAAAAATTGTGACAATTTCATATGTCTATAGAGATAAAATGTTCAGTTTTACAAAACCTACTAATAAATGTGAAATCAGAAAATACCAAATCTAGGGATCTGGGACTGAGCTGTGTACTTTACTCTCCTGAGTCTTATGACCTATTATGAGTTACCTCGTCCTCTGCAGTCCTGATGTGCCAGCTACGGCTGTGATGTGAATGGTGGCAAAGACATGCAGTTGCCAAATTACCACAAGAGCAAGTGCTTCCAGAAATGAGTTTTGAGATAATATAAAGACCTTGTATCATTAAACTGTGATGGATACATTTAATTTTTTAATAATTTTACCTGTAAATTGTAGTAAGAGTTCCCAGGATTGTTTTGTACTTTGACTCATGGTATGGACTTGTTTGCATTCGCCGCCTTACAATATCAAGAGGATATGAGGAAGACTGACCCAGCATGCCAGCAACAGCACCAAAGAGTAGACTTGCTACTGCATTGGGACTTTTGTGCCCTGTGTACTCTGGAAAATATAGATTGATATATTGCATGGTTTTAATTTATCAGTTATTTCCTAAAGCACTTTCATGTTATTTTGCATTGCATTCTTATTTTCATCTGTAAAAACCTTCTGGGAAAAAAAAAAAGGAAGTTAACTGAAGAAAGTTAGAAATTTGTACAAATTGACAGAGAAAAACCTCAGTAGAAATAAAAAGCAAAACCATAAATGAGGTGTAAAAACGTTTTGGTCAGGCCAAGATTACCGAGGGCCAGAATTTATGTTGCATCTATTTTAAAATATCATTTTAGAAACTACACCACACATAAAATAATTTTTCTTAGTGTAAGTCTGCAACTGCTTTCTACATAATAATGCTGCAAATATGAAAAAAACTATAACAGAATACAAAAGAAAGTTTAAGAAAAGAAAGGAAATTAATATGTTAAAAATCATAGAGAAAACAGCTATAAAATGAGCAGTCAAGAAAATAACTAAGACAAAGGAAGTGAGAAGGGACTGTCTGAAAAATTGTAAAATAAAACATCAGGAAAGTGAAGAAAAACAGATCTAATTAATCAATCAATTAATTAAATACAAACACATGCAACAGGATAACATTTGTTTAAAATTAATAAAAAGTAGACAAAAGGTTCACTGCCAAAATTAGAAAGAAAAAAGTTTTCAAAGTTATTTTAAACTACCGGTACTTACCTATGTAATGAGTCTTCAATGTGTCATATGTAAAGAAGCTCACTCCAGCATATGGTATTACTCCCAAAATGGTAGGAATATAGCCACGATAGAAAGTCCGGGGTCCTTCTTCTCTCCAAATTTTCACAAAAACCTGATGTGAGAAAATGTATATTAATATTTATTTTCCATTTAAGTGCCATCTCTTTTAAAAGGATTGCTAGGGCAGCCATAATTTGTAATGAAAATGGAAAATGAAAATTCAATGAATGAATAAGATCATAAAAATGTAGTTTGCCATTCCTTTACATCATTCTCTCATGACAAAATACTCAAGTTTTGTGTCCAAAATATGTATTACTAATTTAACACTTAATTAACAATTAATTTATATTATCCTACCTAATGCCATTGGGTGCATGTGCAATGTTATGAGAGAACTGTAAAGTGGCTGAAAAAAAATTTTACTTTTATCTCTTCCTAACAAATAAAAACTTGTGTTGAAGAAATATGAAAAGAAATAATTTATATTTTTTCACAAAGCTAATTTGTAGAGATTCGAAATATAAGAAAGCTATTCATACTATTTGTCATCAGAAATTTATTTTATTTCTGATAACTACCAATGTTTTAGGTCTAACTTTTTTACATGATCAATATTATATTGTTCAAATTTTTTACCACTTTCAAATTTTTGTTACTATTTAATTACTAGCACTATTTCACTAGTGCAGCAGTATCTTCAGCATTGGGAACCTGTCATTTTTTCTTGTCAAACTTGAAAGCATAATTCAATCTAAACAATCAATGATAACAATAGAAGTGAAATAAATCTGCAAAATGTACTGTAACAACAATCTACTCCAAATTTATAGATAGATATTTCTTGAAAATAACTGTGCGCTTCTGTAACACTGTTCCTTGCGTGTTTGAAGTGCGCTTCAGTAAACTCAAATGCTATGAGGTATTTATTATGTTATAAAATTGGTAGGTAACCTACAAGTTACAAATATTTGTGACTCACTAAAAAATTACTGACACACCAACATAATGTTTTATCATCCAAAAATAGAAATTGGGGTTCAGTTAGACCCCTCTTAGCATTAAGAACGTCAACAAAAAACTTCTATGTTCATGGCATTGGGAAGAAACTGACATTCTCATGGTCAGTGCTATATTCAGAAAAAAAGAAAAAAAAAAAACACTTATAAAAATTATGGAATACTTGGATTGAATAGTAATTAAATTGCTACCCTGAAAATGTGATGATGAGAAGCACCCTTTTTCTACAAGCAAAGCATTTGTTAAATTATTCTATGAAACTTACATTATTAATTTAATTATTTAATAAATGTGAAGTTACCATCTACCTACCTGACGTAGAGTACCATATTTTTCTTTGTGTGTTACAGCCATTCTTGCACGGGCCAAATCTAATGGATACGTTAATGACTGTGAAGTGACACCAGCCAGTGAGCCAGCAAATAGTCTCAGAACAGGAGGACTCCTATGAATAAAAGCACTTATAATGTAATATGGTGGATTCTTCTTAATTTTAAATCTTAAGTACTTAAAAAAAATTCACAACAACCATAATTTGGGTTACCCGATATATACTACATTAAAAATAAAATACCTTGTTTAACCTCTAGGTAGACACGTAGCATACACTAAATATTCTATGATCAGTTTTACAATGAGTATAAGAGTGTCATTGCAGTTGGTGAGCAAAATTTTGAGATAATCTAAATTGCCAGCATTAGCTAGTAGATAGCTAAGTAGTCAGTTAGCTAGTAGATAGCTAGTAGATAGCTAATGCATTCATTCATTGTTGCATCTTATTGGGTATCAGTTGGAAAACGACATTTGTTTACTGAATGGCATTTCAGAGCAGCACTCCATGCTGGATGGGTCCATTAATACAAGTCAATTTTTTTCATTGTAGATGTCAAATTTTTGCAACCTTTTATATTATTCATCATTTATACAATAATATATAATGCATATTAATAATACAAAACATATTATGCAATTATAAACATCAGCATACTTTATACTTTCTTTTGGTCATACAACTTATTACATTAGAGAAGTGTCCAATAAATAAAACATGTTGCTGAATTTTTATTTCTTTCATTGTTTTCATACACTCAATTTTATATTTCTTATGAGTTTTGAGTTCATAACCAATTCCTTAGTCTTTTAGAACAAAACTGGTTTGCAAATAGTAAGATAAGATATTTTAATAATGAAAAACTAAACTACATTATTTGTACCAAAAAGAACTTCGCAATAAATGAGACCTAGTTTTAGATCCCTACCCTTTAACTTTTCCCAATATTTTCTTTATGTTAAATTTTAACCCTTCATTCTAAAAAGATTATGTTATTTCTCCATGAAAACATTTTCAGATCATTGCAAATTCAAGACAAATGCACTGGATTAACTATCTTATGTAATAATCCTACTTTTCATAGGATTTCAAGAAAGTTGGGTCTTATCAATACAACAGCTTTGTTTCAAAGAATTACCACCGGTAAAACTCGATGACCACTTTGAAGAGATTTTGACCTACTATATATGCCTTTATTCCTTGTCCTTATTCGATTATGTTTAACAAAATGAATCAAATCCACTCCCCATAAAATGTGCAAACTCCTAACAAACAAGCAGTTCACTGGCCAAATTCAACACTCCATAAATGACAGGGTTTTATTGAATAGAATTCTTTGGCATTAGGGGGCCTTTTGTCCACGTCAGTTTTGCCTATGCCCACACATATATTCATCCACTAGCATGTACTGAAGCATTTGTCTACCAGCATTCTACATGAATATACTAAATAACTAGCAGAACTACAACAACACATACTTTCAGGCAATATTACACATTTTTACAATTTTATTTCACAATTATGCTTTTACAATTTTCGAAAATTTAGAGTTCAAGAAAATTGAACATTGAAAATTGAAGATTGAAATAGAGTTCAAGAAAAAAACACCTTATCAGCAATATTAAACTACTGCAACTTTTTTCTTTCAAGAAACCTTAAATAACAGATTTCATTCGGAAAATCTCTCTATCCTGAGTACTGTGGTTGTAGGAAGGCGCAGATTCTGACTTCACAGCATGTAGTAAGTAATTTACGCCTGTGTATATTTTTTATATA
>BOPP01000018.1:10852938-10867923 GCA_017312745.1 Gryllus bimaculatus | reverse complement strand
TTATATAATATATATAGATATATATATATATATATATATTATATAATATAATAATATATTATATATATATAATATATTATGTGTGTGTAACATTTGTCCAACTTTCGTTATCCCAGGGCCCGACATAGATTGTTTTGTCGGAAAAATCGACGAAGTGCTGCCGCATTTTTGCTATATCTTCCTCTTTACTACGTAACATAGGAGGCGAAAAAGTAAAATTGATAAATTAAACTTCAGGGGGGAAAGATGACGAGGGCTTGTTCAGCAGAGTGAACGAACATCGTTTTCATCGCCATGTCATGTGAGTGCGTTATTTCTACAGCATATTTTGTTCTGTTCTTTTTGTCTGCTGGCTTTTCATAGTAGAAAAACGGCGGGAAAAATCGAAAAATGGAAAATAACCCCATTTCCAATTTTTTAAAATTCTTTTTGGAGATTCCAATATTTTCCTCTTCTTCCTTCACTCATTTCCATCATTTGAAGTTCGGAAAACACACTTTAATTGTTCGTGATAATATAAGTTGGTTGATTTTACGGAAACGTTAGGGCATTATAAGTTGAAACACTAGGGTGTCCCTTATTTTTTTTTAGATATTTTTGAAACGATCACCGTCCAGTTTTCGTTTCAAATGACTTAAAACATGTCATACAAAATTTAGTGAGATCTGAGCATTCTAAACTGTGCCGGACTTCAGGCGCGAAATTAGCAAGACGATAAATCACACCAACCACACACTGCGAAGTCAGGCCGAGACTAATAGTACATTTGAATTTTATCAGTGGAATTCGTGTCACACGTGTTTTACGGGTCGCTAATTCAAAACCACTATGTCATGGTGTTAGTGTCACTATGCAGTGCCGGACGGTACATGGTTTTTAATAGGAGATAATAGATATATACACGTATTATATTATTATTTTATTATTATCATTATTATTATTATTATTGGCATATATCATTGGGCCATTATGACCACCTACACGATTAACGTGTGTAATTCTTCCAGATTCAGCATATTCAGCTGATATCTTGGATTACAAAACAAGTTGTTACGCCTTGTAGGTGTGACTTATTGCAGATGATAAGGATGATGTAGGATGATGAAGGGAAGGGGACACTAATGGATTGAATATAGGTGATAGCATATTCATGAAAGGTGATCGTGGATCTTTTGAACCATCCAGCATTTCGCATTATGACCGAGGGAAACCACGTAACCCTTGGTCGGATGGCCGGCCCGGGAATCGAACGGACCTCCATTTACGAAGTAAGCGCGCTACGCACTGAGCTCGGTACTTTATACATATATTTTACACACACACACACAAACACACACACACACAAACACACACACCACACAAACACACACACCACCAACAAACACACAAACACACAAACACACACAAACACACACCAACACAAAACACACACAAAACACACACACACACCAACACACACACACAAACACACACACAAACACACAAACACACACACCAACACACACACACCAACACAACACACACACAAAACACAACCACACACACACAAAAACCACACACACATAAACCACACACACAAACACACACACACAAACACACACACACCCTGTGTAGTGTTGCCGGTTTTTTTGCAGAATAGCGCCACGGGACCTTCCGCCTGTCGTAAAAGGCGACTTACAAAGGAGGCAGCTGTCCGCTTGTCCTTCCCACCTAATATCCTACTTTCCCACCTTAGTTTCCTCCCATCCCACAAGATCCAATAGGATGGATGAGTGGGCTTATGGATCTTGCTCCCTATCCTACGAAAATTCCCTCTGCACCTTATTTTCCCCATATCCACTCTCTGCTGGCGGTAGCATATAAAACGCTAACGGAAGGTACCGAAAAGTTAAACAGTGATGGGTATGAGTGAGCCTCAAAAAACTTACACCCAAGCGGGAGTCGAGCGTTTGACGCGAATCTGCCACCGATTCTGATCGGGTGGAAGCCCTGAGAGTGCGGCTCCATGGATTTTGGGGGGGAGCCAAGCTCACAAGTAGTGTCTGGAAGAGAATAGGAGAGTTGAATGTTCTGGACGTTGGAAGAAGATCGGGGATCTCCTGCATTTTGTGCATGCCAAGGAATGAATGTCCACAGGGAGATAAAGCGTATGGTCAGTCATCCGATCTGACTTTGAATGAGATGGTGGACATGGAGGATCACTATCTGTAATTAGCTCGAAGACAGTTGAGGCGGAGGACGCAGACTTTCACTCAAGACATGGGGTGTCGAGGTCCGAATACCGATGGTTATGGGAGGGCCCTCGGACAGCCAGCAGCGGAGGTGCAGCCTACGGGGAACGAGCGTAATTGGCGCAAGACTGTGAGGCGCGGAACACGGACTCAGCCGCTGACGTGGGAGTGTTGGCCGGAATTCTTGATGCTCGTGGTTAGGTCCTCGGGCGGCCGAGTGCGAACCGCAGTTAATGATTGTGATTTGCGCTGAGGACGGTGGAGGTGGAGACGCAGGTTTCACCCCAGAACTTCTGATATTGGCCCGAATGCTAGATGATTGTGTGGGCCCTTGGACAGCGGGCGGCGGCGTTGCGGCACAAGTAGGCGAATGTGCGCGAACTTCGTCCGAGGAAAGGAGAGACCGCTGGAAATCTACGGGAGTGGCAGAGAAGAGCTATCAAGTCGGCTGCAGCGGAAGGAACATTCAACATGCTGAAGTTCCTCAGGCAACTGCACAAACCGTCTGATGAGACACCACACCCAAAATCATGAGCGATGGATTGCATGTCGTAGGGAGGGAAAGACGGAGGCCGCCGAAGCGCCCACTCTTATCGACCCCGAACTCGTTATTGTTAGGCAAATGAACCGAGGCCCTCCTAAGGCCAGATCAAGGGGAGCGACCCATCTCGAAAGATGCTGGTGAGAACGTCGCAAAGGTGAGGAGGAATGCAGCCCGAATACCTGCTGCTGGAGTTGGGCGGAAATCTGCAGCAGCCTCCGAGATATCTGAAAGCTATTATCCAAAACAACTGGGCGAGTTCGCAAGGTAACGACGCGGACGAGGACGAAACGACTCTTGCGAGGATTACGCGATATCTTGACGAGCTGACAACGGCTGGCTGAAGTCTTGTGAAGCTGTAAGCAGGAACTAAATCACTGTTGAGCTAGCAAGTGTCAATCCCGTACGGAGGGTTACAGAGGCACACAGAACTGCAGTGGTCCGTTACAGACGGAAACTAGCCAGGAGGGCATGAGGAGCGGCCGTGTCGCATGGGGGGTAACTGCCGCGTTAGAGAGAAAAGTATTTGCGGAAGTGTTATCGTTGTTGTCGTTCTCCGACATCTGGCGCCGCCGACTGCAAGGGACGGACAGGTCGAAAATTCCTGTCACCGATGCGGAGAAGACGGGCACTTGCGTCAGGCTTGCAAAAGTGGCTGAGGCGAGGTTGTGGCTCCCTGCCAAGATAAGAGATCAACCCGGGGGAGTTTCACGTGTCCGGCGTACGAAAGTAGGCAATGAAGGCAACGGATAACAGAAATGAAGTTCTCCAGCTACAATTTAACAATCATGCGAGCGCCCAGGGGACCTTCTCACCAGGCACGGTGCGCGAGATGAAAAATAGATGTGCATACTCTGCGAGCAGTACAGAAATATTGTCGTCTTCAGTTCTGGGTTTCGGATGCGACTAAACCGAGCTGCAGTATGGCTTATTGGTAATAGTCCAGTCCAGAGATGTTATGCGTTCCCCAAGATGGATTCACCTGGACAAGGTGTTCGGTTATATTTTCTTATTGTTTAAGCTGCACCCAGTGCAGCGGCTTGAGAGTTCGAGGAATTTAACTTTGATCGCTTAATAGATGACGCGCGAGAACGAAGGCCTCTTTTATTGCTGGGGATTTCAATGCATGGGCCGGAGTGGGCAGCGGTAAACGAATCCGCGCGGGGTGGCTCTTCTGGACAGCCGTGACAGTTTTGGGCTGTCTTGGCCTCTGCAAACACGGGGCCAGGTCCGACTTTGTAATGAATGGTTCGCCAGCTCGGTCGTTGGACCTAACTTTCGTTGCTGTAAAGCCTTGCTAGACGTATTGCTATCATGGGAAGGTTATTGTGCACGATTATACACATAGTGACCGCCAAGCTTATTGTCTATTTTGAAGTGACTTGAAAGAGCAGTGCATGTGAGCCTTCACCAAGGGTAGAAGAAAGCTGTTTGAACCACAGGCCGTTCGATCGTGATTCCCTTCATTGCCTTATGGAGGGCCCCTGAAGATATGTTGGCCCGTGACGCTACAATATATCTGTAGAAACCGTTAATGAACCGGTATTTGACGCTTGTGATGCGTTCAATGAACAAAAGGTCCAAGGATGAGAACGCCGTCCTCCAGTGTTACTGGTGCGACTGACGAGATCGCCGGAACGTCGCAGGGAGCCACCGAACACGTAGATTGCACCAGCGCGCCTGGAGCCGCCCAAAACTATGAATTCTCAAGAAGAACATCTGACGCCAGAAGAGCTTTCACAGAAGCATCTAAGATTAGTAGTTGGTACGTTGCTGGGAGAGAGCTAGGGGAGGAGGTGGATTGCTGGCACCCCTGGGACGCCCGTTATAAGCTGGTAACGGCCACCACTCAGCGGGTATGTTCGGCGACCACCCACTTGCCCGGTTTTCTTGGGGAAAGTTGTAGCTACCTTGTTTCCCTCGCCAGGTTAATTGTTACCAACCGAAGGATCGTCTGGAAGATCTAAGCGAGCGTTCCGTCCCAGTTCCACGTTGGAATGCACTTCCAGAGCTTGCGGCAAGCGCCCAAGATTGCAAAGCCCCCGGATTAGATGAGTACCAAATGTAGCAAGGGTAGACCGCTATTTAAGACTCGGCGCCGATCTATTCTTGCAGGCTATAATGCATGGCATACGGAGGGCGAATTTCCCCCGTCGATGAAGCCAGCAACAGCTAGTCCTTCCTACCCGAAGGGCGCATAAGGACACATACTGATCCGCAGCCTGTCGGCCAATATGCTTACTGCGATACAGCAGCAAAGTGTTGGAAGGGATTATCTGCAATCGTATTGAGTTCATTTTACAGAGAGGGCCCTCAAGGATTGTCTGATAATAGGGTACGGCTTTAGAAAGCGGAGATCCACGGTTAGATGCAATTTAAGGGTAGTCATCGACATCGCACGCAAGGCCATTGAAGGCAAACGATGGAAAGGCGGTCCTATGAAGTATTGTGCTTATGACCCTAGACGTGGAAAAAACCACCTTTAACACTGCAGGTGGAGCTTCCATTCTTTTCTGCACTACAAACTTTGGAGTTCCAACGGTACATCTCGAACTTGGTAAAAGTTACTTTAAGGAGGAGGAATCCTCCTCATATGTAAACTGTGGTCTGGAGTACAATCTTATTCGGTTCACCAAGGCGGTGTCCCACAAGGTCAGTACTTGGTCCGATTGTTGTGGAACATTATGTATGACGCCGTCTGTTTGAAGCTCGAGTTCCCGGAATCACAAGTAAAACGATTGGATTCGCTGACGATTGTTGCAATTGGTCGATTGTCGGCAAATACATCGAACAAGTCACGCAGGTTGCCAACGAGGCTGTGGCGGAGATTCGGCGGTGGCTATACGTTCGGATAGGGCTACAGATTGGCCGCCCATAAAACAGAGCCTGTGCTTGTGACGGCAGAAAAGGAGAGAGAGTATTACTCTTAATGAGGAGGCTGCAAAATTATCCTCTAAGCTGTCACGATGGTATTTTGAGAGTTGCATATTGACGCGTAGACTGCGCTTCTGACGAGCACCTGCGCAATGTCTTCGAGGAAAGCATCTCGTAGGCATCCGCATTAGGCACGCATTATGCCTATGATTAAGGGGGTCTACTGGGCAAAGAAGCCGGAGGTGCTGACTAGCGTAAGTAAATCCATTTTCTTCTCTACGCAGCCCGTTTGGCGCTAATGCATGGGCATTCCAGTCATTACGCCCGTTGGGGGCTAAGTCGGTGCATTATAGAAGGGTCCGCCTTGCGGGGTTGCTCGAGCGTTTCGCACCGTATCCTATGCTGCTGTAGTGTTCGTTAGCAAGATATGCCTCCGATCGACCTTTATTGGGCAGGAGAGAGCTAGACTCTAGTTGCGCAAGCGGAGAGGGGCCTCAACTGGAATACCAGTACGAAAGAAGAGGGGGGTGACAATGACCAATGGCAACGACGATGGAGCAATCATCAACGTTGGCGATGGACATTTCGGTCATTCCCAACATCATGGACCGTGCGATTCAAAAAGAACATGGGAGGATTAGATTTTTTATCTAAACTCAGATGCTGACAGGGCATGATGTTAGCGACAGTATCAGGTCGATTCCGGTTGGACATAGCTCATTCATTCCACAAGTGTTTCCGTGATTGAAGATGTAGAACAAGTGGGTTCTTCTATTGTCAACGCTTTTCCGCAAGTGCGAAAGGAAGAACTATCACAGACTCCTCAAGAGGAAGTGACCCCTGGAGACCATCGTCACTGGGATGCTGCTGACACTAAGAGTATATTGGGAGTGCGGTAGCACTATGCCGCAAGTCCTGAAGACGATCCGCTCCGAGGAGCAGTTACGAGAGACTCCCGTAATATTTCGGTGTTGGAAGTGCGAAAAGCACCTCCTTCCTTCTCGCGATGCAATGCCTGACGGCGTCCGCGCGGAAGGAATAGGAGGAAAGGGAGGGGATTTTCTAGTGGGTAGGCTAGGCTTCATCTTTTTCTTGCAATCCCCATTACCGCTGCGTAGAGCTTACGCGGGCCCCACCGCCTTTCGTTCTTTAGAAGATTTTATGCCTTCTATGCCCCACTTACGTAGAATAAATAATTTAAAACGACCCCACGGCACAGCAAATTGGTCCACGGTAGGTGCCTTGCCAAACATTTTAACTATACTTGTTAGAAAAATTAATAAAAGTTTAAAAACAACAATAATTAAAAATTAATATTAAATAGTGTTGCTGTGCGAATTATGCGTTTTTATTTCGTGCAGCGGAGAGTATTTTTTTGTAAGAGACTCACGCGCTCATCGTATAACTGTCAGTGTTTGAATCCTCATTATATTGTTTACGAGTACTCTATCTCGAATCGTCATTCGTTACGCGCTTTTTCAACAAATCCTTACACTCAAATATACGCTGTGATATAGATATGTTTTATCAAGCTTTCTCGAAATATTTGCGAAAAATCGCACAGACACGGTTTATCTTTATTGTTGTTCATCCATGGATATATTATTATTATTTAATGGTCTATTATTGATATATTATTAGTTTATAGTAGTGTGGATGAATTGTTCTCGATTCATCACCGCAAGTCCGCCTACATCGGGGTGCGGGTGGAGACTTATCTCCATAACCACACAACAGGTGTAACCCTGGCCAGAGGTGCCGACCCTACGTCGTTGTCCGCCGCGCTCTCGCTTCACTTGTCATGGCTTCAGCTTCGGCTTTTCTTCGCAGCAAATGTATTCGCTGCTCGCTAATTTAATACTATGTGTTTGAGGTACTTTCGATGGCTGGTGTGTTCATTATATACATTGGTGCCGTAAGTGGTAATCAACCCGTTGACGACGCACTCAGGGGGCAGTGAGCTCTGAATTCCTAAGCTGCTCCACTGTTTGTCGACGGTGTTGTCCCACTCTTCACTCCCTTTACGCTGAATATTCCTCATGATTTAATCGCCTCTCAGTGCAGTTCACGTTCTTGGTTGTTAGGTGTCACTGAGTTGCGGACATTCGATTAGAGGGCACTGCAGGTTGAGTGTGGTCATTTTAGTTTACTTCATGGGAATGGTGCTGCTGCCCTCTCGTGACTGATACGCGTCGTGCCTTATATGTTGTGGGCCTACTACTTCCTGTCATTATGGGCGATAGTTATATTCCGTAGAGCCCCCTCCTTAACCTCCCAGTCTACACCTGCTTGTTTTGCGGTTTGTATCTAATCATTACCTGTGTACGTTTTTATATGGGACTGAGCTCCTGATCCGACCACTGGGCTCCGTTCAGGTTGATCTCTAGTGATGCTCAGTCAATATTGGCAACGCGAATCGCCGAGTAGAGTGTGTGCTCACTATCTGTTTCAAAGCACTTCATTTGAGCACTCAATACTTTTTTAAATCAACTTAGCCATGCGACCGAGGCAGTTAGTTTCTGAGTCACACGCTTCTTACACTCCAGTTCTGCAACGCCAATAATTTGGGATGAACTTCTTTCCTTGTTTGAGGATCGTCACTGGTTGAATACTTAGTGGTGGGCCCGACCCGCGCGGTGATCCCCTCCTTTATGATGGCCGTCTTTTCTTCATCCCTGTTGTTGTTTGATTGTAATCTTTGCCTTGTGCGAGCCGCGATCATTCTTGTGATGCCTCTTTTTGTATTCATCTGGTCTGCGTAGTGTCATGGTAGCGGTACTAGTGCGAGCCTGTTCCACCGGTAAGCTGTGCGATATGTTCCGCGCTATATGCCATACCTCAGACTCTACTTACATTGAGTCCCTCTCTGACCCCTCCGTCAATGGTATATACATCATTCTCAGATGTGTGTTTGTTTGTATGCTATACTCTCAACTAAATTGTTGTGAGGACACGTCCTGGTGATAGCTCCATTCTTGGTGGATTCGGCTGAACGGCTACCACATCGATGCAGAGGCTTGCGTGGTCTCCTGGCAATAGAGATCCTCCTGCGGAGCTATGCGTGCCGACGCGTCCATGAGTATCGCTCCTCTCCCTTGCTCTTATATCAGCCTCCGTGAGAGTTCTCCGGGTATTTTGGTCGTAGCGGAAGTTTAAGTCTCTCTGTTGTTCTTACCGATAAAACGGGTGATCTCTTCTCTCTTTCTCAATTGATGTGATGTAACGTGCGGATCAATGTGTTGTTCAAGTTCAGCAGCAGCACATCATAGTGTGCGGTAACTCGAGTCTCACACCTCTCCATACTGCTCCTTGCTTCGAAATTCCACTTATTGTTCTTCAAGATACATGCTATCTCTCCTGTACGTCGTACCCGAGTCAATTTGTGAGCAGTTCCGTGGACACTCCAACTGTTTTGGTCCATTGTGTGTGTGAGTAGTGTGTACTGAGATCCTCACTCCACCTCGGTGATTATTATTACTATTATTATTATTATTACTATTATTATTATTATTACTATTATTATTATTACTATTACTATTATTATCATCATCATACTATGCATTTGCGATTAAATTGCTTCCAATGATTTTCAATGAAGTTTCCGGGATTATCAATTATTTGCTGCGGCAGAATTGTGACAAATAATAATTCCCCAAATAATAATTAATAATGACATTTTTTAAAGACGTAATTTTTCAGAACAGATTTTGTCTCAGCAAAAAACTTCGATTTCCAATTTTGTAGTTTCAATACTTTTTTGTTGCAATTTTCGAAAAATCAGGGATATCAACAAAATGAGATCTAAACCATTCTCTGAAACGTCGTTCGCACTACTAAACAACAAAATTTAATCAAAAAATTTGGAGCCTTTTTTTTTTAGAAAAAATTGAAAATGTGTTTGAGGTTTCATGTGAAGTACCATCAAAAATGAAAATATCCATTTGAAACTCACAAAGCCCCGAGTTCATTCAGATCGATTGAGGAATATCAATTTTGAAGAATATCGGCTTAACGATTTAGGCGCTAACGTTGACCACAGACAGACGGACGGACGTTTTGTTGTTAAACGATTTTTCGGATCGAAGAATCAACAAAACATGGAATCTGGCTACACCAGGAATTAAAGGATTTTTTTTCTCTCTAAATTTAGCAAAAGGATTTATCCACTTCTTCGTTACCAGAATCCGACAATAAGGTTTTTACTGGCGAAATTTTGGCATTTTCTGGCGCACGATTATATATCTTTCTCTAACGAAGAATTTGAGAGGCGAGAAAGTAAAAAGGACGAGATTGGGCTTCCTTCTCCCTCACTCTATTTCTCATCTCTCTCCTATTTTTCCTGGTGTTTCCACGTATAGTAACTTCAGTGATGATTAAGCAATTAAACTTAAGAACTACTTCAGGACTATTTCTTCTCCAACCATAACCCCCTTCCCCTTCCGGTCACTCTGATCATTTCTCACGTGACAAACTCTCCTACTTGAATTACGCTCTTAAGACAGCATTCACATAGGAGGATATTATAAAGCATTCGCTTAGTGTATCAGGAAAACTTAACAGAAACCTGATCGAGATAGGTATCACTGACCCGGAAGCTGAAGTACATTATTTGTTACAGGCATATTACGTCTTTTATTGAAATTATACAATACAAATGTAAACTAATTCATTATATATCATTGTTTTGTTAAAATACACTTTTTTATTTTTGATTATCAGTATCGTCTCTGAATGTATAGCAACAGTTATGCAGCAGAAAAGATTTTTACTTTTAACTTAAATGTGTACCGATTTCAATTGTTTCATGTCATCTGGCAATGCGTTGTAAAGTAACGTACATGTAGGTGGATTTCTTGTAGTGAACTGTTGAAACTGACGCTTAATGAACGATATGTGTTGTAATTATAAATATCAGTATAGCATGAAGATATCTTGCCGCCATTAAGTCAGTTTTGACAAATATTACAGATTCGTAAAGAAATAGGCAAGGTAATGGTAAGATTAGCCTCGTGGCTAGCTCTTGGTCAGTGTGCTCGCTTTCCACTATGCGGCCCCGGGCTCAATTCCCAGTCAGAATATTATAGTGTGCGTTTTCCTTGCAATATCCTAGTATATTATTGCTGTGTGACAATGAGAAGAATGTGTGACTTCACTTCTCAGGTTAAGACGAGCAGATAAGGCGCGGGGATATCTACGTGCTAACCACACGTATGGCCGCGAGGCAGGGGCGTCGCCGGTAGGCCTGAGTTTGTCGCGCCAAGTACATGCATACATACAATGGTAAGATTCCAAGCTCAATGAAAAGAGGCTTGCAGGGATCTCGTGGATGGCATTTTTTCATTATTCGAAGAAGTTTCCTTTGCAATTTAAATGTCTGGGTACTACAGGATGAGCTTCCCCAGAATAATACGCCATATCTTAGGCGGGAATGTACATTTGCAAAATACACGTAACGAGCTGCTTAAATGCTGACAAAATTTGAAATAATTCTCAATGCGTAACATAATGAACTTAATTTAGTGTTGAATTCTGTTATATGTACATTCCATTTGAGGTTTGACTGAATTGAGAGTTCAAAAATTTGTTACCTTAAGATCAGCAAATTGCATATTGTTCATTTTCAATGGTGCATGTGACTGCCGATTTGAAATGCAAATATGCATTGAAACCATTTGGTCACAATACCGAAGAACTCTCTGTTAATAAATCTTCTATTCTTCGAATCAGACACGGGAAGATAAGAGACGTTAAGAAACAATTAAATCAACGTTTAAAAGTAATTTATCTGAAATTCTTAGCGATGATTGGGATTGTTTGATTGGGTAAATTGTTGTCTGCATATGATTCAGGGATCCAAAAGAAGAAAGACTTCTAATTGCTGTTTCATTTGAGGACAGTCAGCAGCTCAACGGGTTTCTAAAATTGCGGGATTTTTCTGATAAAAGCACACTAACGCTGTTTCTAATGTGTTAGCGCGCTGGGGTATCTAAGACAATGCACAAATTCTTTACTGTTGTACACTTGCATCGAACACTTGACGTTCGAAAGGAGCATGTGTCTTTCTTGAAAACAATTTGAACAGGGAACTGTTCTTGCCGTTCCGTTATCACATATAGGGACTTATTTTACAACGTGTGTTTGAATGTAAAATATGTGACGTAATCTTTAAAAAATGTCTTTCTGTTGATTGTAACTATCTCAAACTGTGACTTCAGTGCAATGCAGCTGCAAAAGCTCCTTATGAAGAAATCTGCTTTTTAACAGTTCTAAAATAACGTGAAAGGACAGATATAATTTCAAAAGCATCTCTAAAACAATTTCGACACCTTATGTAGTATTTATTAGATGAATTGTCTGTCGTATCACTCTTTGATGATGAAGTAAACGTTCAAATCAAAATCAAAATGATAGAAAATTTAGCCCTTAAGAATCTACACATAGAAGGGTGATATATTCCCTTTTGTGGAGAATTGGATGGAGAATAATGTGGTAAGCGCAATTGTATCGCAATGACCGTTCTTTAATTATTAATTCGTTAATATACAACACTTCTAATTCAATTCAATTTTAATTTTACTGAAAACAACAGCCGACTTTGAGGCAACGAAAAGTAGATATCTGTTCTCTTGCCTGAAGATTGATACTAGTTTTATTCAAGAATGTTCTTCAATCTGGACAAGCCGCTCTTCAAATTTAGAAGCTCAAAGGTTAATTAAAAAGTTGAAAGCTATGAATGACTGCGCTGAAAGGGCTGTTAAATTAAAGAAAGATTTTCATGCACTACTGATAGTAGATGAGCAGCGAAAGCAATCTGTGTGGTGTTGTTCAAGTACATGGTTCACTGTACACATATTGCAAGAAAGAAATACTGAAAAAAATACCCAAAAGAAAAGTAAAAACCATAACGCAGTCTGAAGAGCAAAAATGAATGAAATTGTAATACTCATATAAAATTATATATTAAGCATGTATCAGTAGTTTTACACTGACTTAACATCACAAAACCAATCATCCCTAACGTTCAATTTTCGCGCTAGTCGGCACGTGTTAATATCGGTCAATTGAAGTGCAATTTAATTTTTGAGTAAATTTGGCCAAATGGAAAATATTTAGTGGGTGAGTCTAAAAAAAGTAGCAAAACAATTTCTTTGCAATATAACGGACACCCTAGTGAAATAAGCTTAAGCAGATGGTAAGAGGAATAGGTCCCGGAAACTTAATGAAGGAAGTAATTAAAATAATTGCTTACGATGGGTCTACTTGAAGAACGCGTTTCCATTGTTCATGGGCAGTAAACTGTATGGCAGCGTACGGAATGATACGCGCCATTGTCGCAGAATTACCACGCCACAAGCTCAACAGGCCTTCTTTGACATAAGTCTCTTTCACGAAATGTAGGGCCTCTCGAGCCGAATATGGTTTGTTGGATATCTGAAAATTGAATCTGAATTAAAATAAAGGCAACAACACTTGCGAAGGGACACCCAACAAAATAAATCACAGGAAATTTTAAATGTAATTGAAAGTGTTCGCTAAGGTTTAGCATACTTGCATCTTAAAAAATATCTCATCTCAAAAATTATCACTCGTCTCATTTATTTTTACAAAATATTTCAGCATCACTTCACTAGACATGCAGATTCTAATAAGAAATGATGGTACGTTTTCTCTGACACACAACTTCTATCACTACCGATGGGACATTTATCGTACGGAATATAAACTGTGCTAAAATGTCCGTTTCAGATATCTGTACTAAAATCAAAAATACTGAACGTGATTGAATACGTACATAGGTGACTTAATCACAATAATGTTAAATTCACGTACATTAATTGGTAATCAGTTTTTGAAAAAAGAACTTTAGATGTCCTCGTTATTTTCAGTCGTGATATCAATTTATACCCACTGCATAAACTCTGTCAACTTCTAACCACACAGATTATCTGTTAATACATCGAGTATAACTAAAAAATACAAGCCAGAGAGCGAAATGACGGACGACATGCCGGAGATCGTCTCCACCTAGAGTGTTCGATGTACTCTGTTGGAAAATTATCTAATTGCCAGAGTTGCAATTAATCCATATTAGATGCCTCACTTTTGATTTCCAAATTCTGAAATGTTCAAATCAAAGAATCCTAACGAAGGAAATTGGCGTGAGCGAAGACTGTCTACGATTTACTCACGCGTCCTGTTCATCTTCTTAAGTTTTTCATGTTCCCCTTTAAAAAAGAAAAAAATCAATTTGCCCCCGATATGGGAAAGTTATAAATACGAATTCCCATTAAAGCTTTCAAAAATTTTGGAACTTCCACATTTTGTAGGTTTACTTGTTAGTGAAACACACAGTTTACAACTAGCTCAGAATTAGAATGGCATCAAATTATTATAAAATATGTAAAAACTTACTTGAGATGATTGATTGACGTTTCCAGGATCGTCAAATGCTGTAGACACGAGCCCGGTAAATGTAAATAATGTTTTATGCCTGGAGGTGTCAGTGTTCCTTCCCCATTGGATGTTGAGATTCGTGTCAACCTACACGCCAGCTTGCGGGTGAATTCCCACTCCCCCAGGGGGGCGCCGTCCCCAGCTGGGACAATCTCTAAGCTCCCGACATGTGGTAGTGTAGTGGATGTAAGTATAAGCGTGTTTAAGTAAAGGGAGAAGAAATGACATCGAACAGGAAGGAAAGACGGCGCACTGTTCGAGGCCTATTTGTTAGGGTACTGCTCCGGCGTTCACCTGGTATAGACCAGAGAACTCACGGAAAACTACCGACCAGAGCAGCCGTCCGCTAGAATTCACCTCCCCACAGCAGCTGAATTCGATCTAGCTATCTAGCTTATATCGAAAATCGTTGGAATCGAACCCTAGGACATCCCACTCAGAGTTGTTGCAGAGACAGCGGCAATACTATCTCCGAGCTAAACCCAGCCGGTAACTTACTTGGAAATTAATTTTCGTCCTATCCAATGGGGCTATGGTTGTCTTCGCTGCTGCTCCTGCTGTAGCTCCCGCGACAAGACTGGTTATGATGGTTTCAGTGTTTGACAGTTTTTTCTGAAAAATAACAAAGATGCACATTACAATCATTATATAATCTAAAAACATTAAAATATTCACGCTCGATAATAAACAATAGCTTATCGTCACAAAACGACTAACACATGCTATCAGTTGTGCTACGAACGTTAAAAATTATGCATTTTGTGAGCACAACGTTTAATACTCGTTACAAAAGTTCAATTTCCACATCCAAACAACAGATTTACAAAGGGGCCGCCCGACGGACGGGGCCGCCCGACGGACGGGGCCGCCCGACGGACGGGGCCG
>BOPP01000018.1:10823609-10838360 GCA_017312745.1 Gryllus bimaculatus | reverse complement strand
TTGGCAGTATTGTTCGGGTCATCATGCATAAAGTAGAATTTTAGGTGTTCATTATGCTGTAATGTATTCAGGAGTAGCTAATTGTATTCCTTTTTTTAATAAGGTCATCAATATATACTAGTATTATTAGTTATGATCATATAATATATATTATAGTATCAGTGATATATATCTAGTACAATACATATATATTCTACGAATATATATACTACATATATATACTATATATATACATACATATATATTATGTACATACTTATATATCATACATATATATAACATATATATACTACATATATATACATACATTATATCATACATAATATATACATACATATATATATATATCTGACAGTACATATATATAGACATTACATATATATATACATATATATAATAATATATATACATACATATATATATATGATATATAATACAATATATATACATACATATATTATCAATAATATATATATATATGATATACTCATACATATTATATACATACATATATAGTATATATTAACATAATATATATATAGTTATTTATATATAATATATTTAGTATATTATAGTATATTAATATAGTGTTGGAGACTAAAATACATCCTTGTTTAGTCCCATATTTTAATATTTCTTCAGTCTTCCTTTGTGGCAATATTTATTATGAATCTTTGTCTCTTTACATATTTTTGATGGTTTTTATGAGATTGTTAGAATATCGTTTTTTAATTAAAATTATTAATTATTTTCTGCGCTACAGATATTTGTGACAAACAATGATTGACGCGAAGTGGTAAACGAGTCCGAAGCAGTTATCTTTCCCTCCGAAGATTGAGTCATAAACCATATATTTAGCCCTCGGCCACGGTTGCACACAGTTTTTATACTATATAATATATATGTGGTTGGTGGTTTCAGTTCCTAGCATACTCGGATGCGAAAAATCGAGAAAATGTGATAAAAAAATGTTCTGGGCGACGAAAAAAGGTAATCTGGGGAAGGGCAGTCACAACTGAAATGCCTAGATAGATAGACTAAAGAAATTTGAACACTAAATACGCGAGAAGTGTTCCATCTATAAGACCATAGTTTTATGTAATTTATTTAAAAGAAATTTTCTAAGCCAACAAAGTTTTTCCGAGGCAAAAGTTTCTCAATTGTAGTTTTGAATGTTTTTTTTGTAAGTTTTCGAAAAAATGAGCAATACCGAAAAGTTTATATACATATATATACATATATATACATATATATATACATATATACATATATACATATATACATATACATATATATACATATATATACATATATATATACATATATACATATATACATATACATATATACATATATACATATACATATATACATATATACATATATACATATATATATATATTAAATAGTGTTGGAGATAAACTACATCCTTGTTTAAGTCCCCTATATATTAATATTTCTTCAGTCTTCTTTGTGCCAATATTTATTATAATCTTTGTCTCTTTATACATATTTTTGATGGTTTTTATGAGATGTTCAGAATATCGTTTTTAATAAAATTATTAATTATTTCCTGCATATATATTCCTTATTTTATACTATATAATAGTAATATGTGGATTGTGGTTTCAGTTCTAGCACTAGGAAGCCGAAAAATCGAGAAAATGTGAAAAAATGTCCTGGGGCGACCAAAAAAGGTATCTGGGAAGAATCAGTCACAACTGATATCCTAGTGTAGACTAAAGAAATTAGAAAACTAAATACTGCGAGAAAGTCTGTTCCATTCTATAGGACCACTAGTTTATGTATTTATTTAAAAAGCAAATTTTCTACAACAAAGTTTTTCCGAGGCAAAAAGTTTCTCAATTTCGTAGTTTTGAATGTTTTTTTGTAATTTTCGAAAAAATCGAGCAATACCCGAAAATGGAACTAGCACCATATTTTTTACCGTTGCTTATCACATGTGTGTAGAAAATTTATAGGAAACATTTGGAGAGGTTTTTAGAAGAAAAAAGTCGCAAATTTCAAGATAACTTAAAAGCTACTAACTTTTACAAAAAATATACCTGACCTTTTTAAAGACCTTTTAATTTTGTGCAACAGACTTTGAACCAAAAACCTCAGTTCCTTATAAACCCCCAACTTTCAGTTTTGTAGGTTTCAAACTTTTTTTGCAATTTTCGAAAAATCGGGGAAGTAAGCAAAAATGAGATCTGAACCACTTTCTTAAATATTCTTCGCACGATTCAACAACAAAATTTATTCAAAAAATTTGTGACCGTTTTTCAAAAAATTTTGAAAATGTGTTCGTGTCTTCATATAAAGTACCCTCAAAAAAAAAATCCTTTTGGAACTCCGACAGCCACGAGTTCATTAAGGTCGATTGAGAAATAACAATTTTGAAGCAAATCGGCTTAACGGGTTAGGCGCTACTGTTGACCACGGACGGATGGACGTTTTTCCGTCAAACAGTTTTTCGGTATGAAGAATCAACAGAACATGGATTATGGCTATACCACGAGTTAGGGGATTTTTTTCTAAATTTAGCAACAGGATTTATGTACTTCTTCGTTAACAGATTCCGACATTAAGATTTTTTCTGGGGAAATTTCGGCCTTTTCTGGCGCACGACTACATAACTTTCTCTTCTTACGAAAAATTCGTAAGGCGAGATAATAATGAAATTGAAGAGTGATTTGTTTCATTCTTTGCGATATCCGTCCACGGGCGGCCAGTTAAGGTCCTCTTACTTTAAGGGGACCGGTTCACAGTGACGGTTGCACCAGCAAAGTACGCCACTTATTCAATGGTTAGACAGACAGACTTTATTCCTCCCCTTTTCCTTCCTTCCTTCCTTCCTTTTTCCTTTCCTTCCTTCCTTTTCCCCTTCCTTCCTTCCCTTTTTTCCTTCCTTTTCCCCTTCCTTCCTTCCCTTTTTCCTTCTTTCCTTTTTCCTTCCTTCCTTCTTTATTATTTATTTACTTATACATTTATTTAATTTATTTACTTTTATTTGTTTATTTATTTAACGTCAAAAATAGTTTAAAGCTGACAGAAAGAACATTTTCTTCAATTCTGATATCCCTACCCTAAGCCATATATCTGTAAGTTCGATTCTGAATACAGATGCAATTATGCATTTTTGGCAAGAAACTATAAGAAAAATTCGCTCCTGGGTAATAAAAAGCTATTTGCAAAGGCATATCGGCTACAGATTTTTGCTTTTATCCTTTATCGTGCCCCTCGTGAAGGAATCACAACACTGAGAACGATAATTTGAATAATTATATTGCCGACTGAAATCTAGAAGATTTATTTATTTACTTATTTATTTAATTTATTTATTTCGAAAGATTCTAAAAGACTTGCAGAGATAGGGACGTTACATTTATGTTCACAAGCAAAACAAGGGGCCATCTCAACATTTACTCGAATGATCAGCGAAACTGGACGAAATACCTACTCATTGACCCACATGTCAAGGTACTGTACTGAGCTCAGGTACAGTAATTGTTACAAGTGGTTTAGAATTATACTATTCAATTTTTTATCAATACTTTCAGTATCATTGTTAAAAGTAGTATTACTATCCTTTTTGAGCTTCGGTATAGAATAGTATAAAACAGTTATGCCAGTAGATAAGATTTACTTGGCACTTAAATGTGTCTATCAAATTTAATCGTTTCGTTTAATGTCATCTGGCAATGTGATTTAATGTACATGTATTGTATGAGAATTTTATAGAGAGGTGTTGGTACTGATACATGATGAATATGATTACTACGTCGAGTGACATAGTTATAGACATAAGCATTAGTTGAAAATATGTTCCCATCCATCAGCAACTCATTTTAGGGAAGGAAACAACAACAACAACAACAACAACAACAACAACAACACCGTTTTGTAAATAAAGATGCAAGATAATGGTGGAATTTCTAGCTGAATAAAGAGAGGATTACACGCATCACATGACTGGGATTTGCTTATTACTCACACAATTCTTTATTGTAATCTAAACGTTATGTTATACTCTCGTGGCTCAATGGCGAAGTCGCTTGCCTTTCACCACTGAGGTTCCGCGTTCGACACGCAGAAGCAATAAGGAGGGTGGATGAACAGACCCAAACATTTCGTTACCTTACCATCTGACAATTGTACATACTCCATTTGCAGAGAATGAAATGGTTTATTTGGAACGGAAAACTACATTGAAACGGTTTTTCCTGCTTTTCCTATTAATTTTTAATTACAAAACTAATTTGAAAATCTGATATCTACTATTTATGGTTCTTCATTGCAAAGAATGTTCGTATCATTCGCAAAGAGAACTGTTCTTCCGTTTCGAACCCTTAAGAGTACAAGGATATCCATGCGTTAACAAATGCTAAAATATGAATGCAAACATGCACTAACAAATAGCCAAACATGCACAATGAAGAATAAAAGTTGACAAAACATGCAAAATCAAATTTTAGTTTTTAATATTTTTAATTGACATTTATAATAGTGAACAATTAACATTTTTCTAAATTCTACACTGTTAAATTCATCCTTTTGTTATAATACAATATTTTTGAATGTAGAAAATGCTTTCTGCATCACAACGTAATTGTAATCATGATCGTGCAACGCACGACCTCAAATCTCAAAGGCTTTAACACCTTTGACTTTGGATCAGTAAACAATCCCGACAAACGTGGTCGTTCGAAACAACTGATTCCGGGAGACAGTATTTGCCAGAGACCAGGTTATGCAAAAGGCAAACATATTCCTTGGTTTACGCCTGTTATCTTTTCCAATTTGTTTCGACTTCAACTTGCCTCATCAGCATGGGAAGTGCACAATAGCAGCAATATGGCTTTATGCTACCCAAGGACGGAATTTATTTTTAAAAAAATCAACTATTGAAACGTCAAGTATCTCAGGAAGTAAGGTCGTAGTTTTGGCTAACGCCTTTTGTAATTTGGTTTTCGATATTTCTACAAATAGTTTCGGCGCTTATGTTGTTCATATACACACAAGAACGGACTGACCATGAACTTTATTTTTTGATACTTGCCATTCGGTTTGGTCGCCCCATTAAATAAACAAATAAATAAATAAATAAATAAATGACTGTATTAAACGTCATAAACCTTTAAAATTTGTTAGTGTCATGTGGGAGGGATGTATGGGCATTTCGTGAGCTGTAAACCCCTACCTCCGCTCTTCACATTCAACTATTTTGTATTATTAATGAAAGTAGCAATGAACGTTTTTGGCAAAATTGAAGCAAATATTTGCTCTTAGGTAATAGAAACTATTTCCATCGACAAATCAGCAACCAGAAGAACTTATATAAACCGAAAATCAGGGGTGTCACTCGAGTGTGTGTGTGTGTGGGGGGGGGGGGCGGACGACCAGCTGTGTTATATTGGGCGAACGCCCTCCCCCCCACTCGAGTGATGCCCCTGTATTTCGGTCGTCACCAAACCATGCTACTTTTTATTAGAAAAAAGTAAACAAAATGTCAACTTAATTTTGAATCGTTGACTTTTTACTTTCTCGTCTTCGTAGTACAGAGGAAGTTGTAATGGACCTGTTTTTTGTTTTTTCAAAACTTCCTTCCGTCCGCATGAGAACTAGCGCCTAAACAAACAAATATTTTCTTGTACATGGATATTAATTGACATATCTGGTTGATGTCATGGCCATTTGACATTTGGAACCGCTTTAATTATTGGGAGTACCTATCCTGTACTATCGAAATTTCCTCAAAGTTCGCTACAATTTCATTTTTAATTTATTTTGTTCAAGTAAAGTAAACGTATAAAAATACTGCAAGTCCGATTTGCGTAATAACCTTTGAAATTTTGAAAATTGAAAACGTTTGAAATTGTCTGAACCCTTCTTCCACATACGATTACATTATTGACGATACTAAGTGCAACACTGAAATATGGAAAACAATGAAGAGCATACCATTCAGACTCCAAAGGGGGAGCGGATTAAAACAGACAAACCTGCCACAGATATATTTTTTTTTATGTTGAAAATCGGAATTGAAGCGTAAAACAGGTTTTGACCAAATTAAAATCAATTTACTCGGAGTACTTAAGTACACATGAAGTGTGTTTTAGTTTCTTGAATAAGTAATTTTATCATTACGCCGACAAATATTGACTTCAATTATCCTTGCGATTTTCTATAGATGATAAAGATGTTTCGAGAACTTTTTCAGACGATTTTTTTATATCCGATTTTGCAATCAAGAACAAAGGAAAAATTGAAATAAAATCTTTCCTTAATTGTTTAAGAATATTTCATGCTCTGACACAGATCATACAAAGGGCTAAATACAAATTGTAGCCCTATAAATTATCTAGTTTTTCAAAATTTCAACCTTTTGTCTTATAATTTGCACCCGACAGCACAATATAAACAAATCAGTAATTTAATAGTCTTTTAAAATTAAGTTTCGTAGTTTTTCAGTTTTATGTTTATTAGAAAAGATAAATAACGAAAAACAAAATTATAAAAATACGATTATTTCCTATTGTAATTTGAATATTGAACGAATTTAGATTTTAACTAAAAATAAAATTAGTTTATAAACAAAATATAACAACGTTACAAATAATGTTAAATATTATTCCTAATGTTGCTAAAATATATGTTACATAGTCACTAAATGATGCACTCACCCATGTGTTTGATTTAGGCAGCAGATTTTGGAAACAAGCCGTTTGGGTCTACATCGAAATGTGCAGATTTACCGTGTACCTGTAAGGCGCACTATTTCATACTTGCAATATCTGGTTTAACGTCACCAGATGTACAAATTGTGCCATCCACATTTACGACAAAATACCGCACACGTCACATTGAAGGGCGTAGATTGTTTATCATCTACTTTCGTTCGGCAAGATTCAAAAAGCTGTAAGAAGTAGAATTTCCTTTCGGAACTGTCAGCTCTATCGATATCAGAACCATCATCTCAATCAAGTTACGATGATCCATTACACACAGTACAGACTAAAGAGATGTGGAAAAATAATTAATTGAAATAACTTTTCAGATAACCATTGCTTCATACAAATATTGTTTCGTGTGCTTTTCCAACACTGTTCCACTTTCCAACACCACCAACATTCGTTTTTGTGGTGACGCGTTTTTATACCGAGAGGAAATCGCAGTTGTGGTACACACGTAATTCGAAAACTGTTGTTTATCGGACATTTGCGTAATTTCAGCGCATTTTCATACACGTAGCAGGTAAAGAAACAAGAGTTACGCTATTACGTTACGTTAAATTCAATAGGCAATAATATTAATCTTTTTAGTGAGATTGGTAACGATTGAAACCGGGACAATTTTCGCTCATCAGTTATAGAAAATTTATTTACATCGATAAAATACAAATTTGATTTTATAGTATTGTTCACAAAATAGCAACCACACCCCTGTCTCTAGTAGCAAAAGGAATGCTCGACAAAACATGTGTAAAGTAACGCTACATTTATGCTGGGAAGAAAAACATGAGTCAATGTCAGCATTTGCTCAATGGACGATAAACCTGATTGAGGGGCGTCATTGTAGCACAATCAAAGTTGGGGTCTTTGATACTCAAAAAGCCTTGCGAAGTAATTAGAAAGACGATTAAGTACATTTCGCATTTAAAATCATTTACCGATTACAATTTAATTCAATAAAGTATTGTTTTGTGTATGAACTGGTTACAGAAAATATACTTTTTTGGACTTACCGGATTCTACGCTACCACTTAAAATCATAATCACACAATACAACGAAACATATCTAATATTTAAAGAAGCCATTCATGTTTACGAGATAAGTGGGAAACTCGTTTCAAGTATATTCGAGCGGTGCTTCACAGTGGTATCCTTTCGTAGTAGGCTGAAAACGTTTCCAACGATCACGGTTCAAGGTTCAAACACTGAATCATGGATGTTACGAAATTTGCAGAGTTTATTCCCACTCGCTGTCACCTCGCTAACAAGTGCAAACGATGTAAATCGAAAAGTATTCATCCAGGCACAAGTTAAAAAAATTATAATATGACATGGAAACTCAGCAACGAAGAATACTTATGATGAAATAATGGAGGCCATTTCGGTCAACTTAATAGATTTATTGAGAGAGCCGGTTTCGACTGCTTTGCCGTCATCATCAGTCACCAAACATAAATAAAATAAAAGTAAAATACAAAGTAAATACAAAATAAGATAATAAGTACGAAGGGGGATTAATATAAATAATAGATACATTTAATATTATAATAATTGAAAAGCAATAGCAAAATGAAATTACAAAATATAAAATACAAATACTTAAATTGTAATAGACACATAAATTTATAATAATAATAATAATTAAAAACAAATAGCAAATGATATTACAGAAAGTGGAAAAGAATAAGTTGAGCCGCTTTGCTTATCTCGCTGTGAATGGTAAATGTCGGGAGTCTGCGCAGTGGATTTGAAACGTGGTTTAAATAGCTTACTGGAGAGGCGGCCGAGAAGTCAAGAGGTCTGTATTGGGTCTTCTTGGAAATGTCTCAGGAGGCGGGGAAGGGGGTCAGTTTGTGGGGTGCATAAAATTATTAGCAGAGGGGACAAAGGGAAATAAGTTCGTTCGTTGTTGAAATTTGTTTGTTCAGATTTCTGCTTGGAATAAAGAATGTGAAAGATATCTAAAGTGCTTCTGTTCCAGAATTTATGTTCTATTTCAAGAATTTAATGCCTGAGCCTGAGTGGAAAGTGTGGCACGTGTTTATAAGACGTGTAGTAAAGTGCGATCTGTATGTCTCGTGTTTTCAAGTATGTAAATGTTGTTTAACTCTGGTATTGAAGCATCTGCCGGTCTGGCTGATGTATTTAGCTTCGCAATTGTGGCAGTTGAGTTCATAAACTCTTGAGTTCGCCATGAGGTAAGATTCCGAGGGGATAGTATGTGTTTGAGGGATTTGCGTAGCCTAGAGGAAAAACTGAAAATTGTTTTTGTGAAGAATATGGGTTGGCTCTTGTGATATTTTTCAAAAGAACGGAATAAAAATACATGTTGATGGTTTCTGGGCGAGTGGAGTGAGGCTTGTGTACATTGGCATTTTTAGACCAAAATTAGATTCTTTTAGTGTCCCTTCTATTAGAAATTGCATAGTTTTAAGCACATCACGCGAAACCCACTCCTTTAAAAAAATTTCCATGACCCTTTTCAAAGAGCTAATTTTTTTAGATCAGACTGTTTCATACAAAACTCGCTGCCATCAATTTTGTAGTTTTCAAATGTTAACTGTCAGCAATTTTCGAAAATACGGAGAGTTCACCGTTAATGGAACAAGCGCCATATATTTTATCGTCTCTTGATACATACGAGGAGTACACTAAACGAGAAAGGAGCGGTTTTCAGAAAAGTTTTAAATTGCCTATATTTAGCGAAAAAAATTACACAAAAATTACTCTTATTTTGAAAAATTAAACAAGACCTTATTTCAAGATCTGGTTTTAAAGAACAGATTTAATTGAAGAAAAAACTTCATCTTTTACATTACAATTGTAGAAAGATACAACTAAAAATTGCACTTTCGCAATTTTTATAATCTCTGGGATTTCAACAAGAGACCTGCATGAGCTTCCTTTCACATAAGCTGCTCTTAAGCGTCCTTTACGTTATCCGAGACAAAATCAAATAAAAAAAATTATGAGTCATTTAAACATTTCATGTAAAATAGCCCCCAAAATCAAAATATCCAGTTGAAACTCGTAAAGCCTTAAGTTCGTTCAGATCGATAGGAGAATATCTATATTGGAAAGAATCGGCTGAACGGTTTAGGCACTAGCATTGACCTGAGTCGGACGGATGGAAAGATAGAAAGGCGTTTTGCCATAATCGATTTTTCCGTATCAAGGACCCACAAAAATGGATTCTGGCTACACCACGTGTTAGAGAAAGTAATTTGCCATACATAGGAACACTTTTTTGTTACCAGGGCCATAAGAGTTTTACTGCCGAAAATTTGCCATTTTCTGGCGAACGATTACATAACTTTCTCATTTTTCGAAGTTAAGAGCAAGACAGTAAAAAACGACGCTTCATTTATTTTTTCTGTGATTTTATCAGTCACAGTGACTTATTATTCCGTTTTTATTTGGGGTCTAGAACAGGGATGGTCCTGTCAGTCCCTACGGAATTTACGCCACTGAGGGCCGGTTTCACCAATATTTCCTTAAGCGCTGATTTGTTCAGCTGGCTCAAAATTTAAGTTCTAAATTTAAACGAGCTTACGGCAAACGCGTCTCACCTGTCCCCTCGCGACGATCTAGCGGCGCAGCTTAGATAAGCGGGTTACATGCGTCTTCAGCAAATGTTGGCAACACTAGAAAGTAAACACATCATCGTTCTGTACATTCTTTAACACAGTTATCTCCATGCTTTGAAGTTGTTTTTATTATTTCGCTGACAACCACCATTTGGTTCAGTCCGTATAGTTTGCTGATAGTGTGTGAATTTTGTATTTTTGTTCATTGTCTATTCTATTAAATTAATTTACGATCGTTATTAAATTTGTGTTACACGGCACAAACAATAACACTGTTTTGTTAGAAGGAATGTCATAGATGTATTCTTTATAAATAGAATAATAATATTACATTACAAAATAACGAACTGTACAATTACAGCCCTGAAGGTTGAATGCTGAATTAAAACATTGGCAAATGAAATAAAATAGTCTCACAAAGTTCTGCGTAAAGTCTAAATATTTCGTGGTCGTTACGGACGTATTGAATACATAAATCACCCACACATACCCCACCTACACCCAGCCATCCACACACACCCACAAAATGCAATTTCAAATGTCGTTAACTACTGAACATCAAAATAACAGGGTAATGAGTAGAATTTAGTTGTGTTCAAATTCTTACTGTATATAAAATTGAAATACTTTACTGATACAAGCAAATCATAATCTTAGTCCGAGTTACTAGTATAACCTCTTTTTACTATTGCAAGATATACCGGGAGAAATAATGTTTATTAAAAGTGAAAGTTTTCAGCTCTCCGTTATGTAGTTACAACTAGGCTTCACTACATATCTGTGAGATGTAAATTCTTGTTTTTCTTCGATCTGCTCGAACATCAATAATGCCGATCTCTTCGAAAGCCAGCCCGAAAATCAATTTCATCGGAGTCTTCGAAGAAATTTCCCTCTCTCGGACCAATCCAGTTTGCCTAGGTGGAGAAATTCTATCTTCAAAAACGTGTTCGCTGCCACCGAATGCAATTGCACATAACCTCTGTGCCATGTTCTTTTGCCCTCCTTCAGCTGGCTAAGCGAGCGTCCGGCGAGCGCTTATGTACAAAGCGTAGCTTAATACTAAGCGACGCTTAAGAACCATGGTGAAACGCTATTTTGATCTAAGCTCTCTTATTTCTGCTAAAGTGTCGCTTTACAATCTTAAGCGGACATGGTGAAACCAGCCCTGATTCATCCGATTCGGACGATAGAAACTACGTTGGACGACACAGGCCGCCATCACGCTAAATCATTTATTCCCGGAAGTATTCAATACTATTTGAAAAATGAGTTTTGGCGATTTTTATAGCTACACAACATAAACTCTACCTTAAAAACATACGAATTGCCATTTACAGATCGAAAATCGGGCTGTAGGTTCAGACGTTATCGACAATGTAAATTCCCCTTTGATATTGATAAAATCAATTGAAATTCCCGATAAATGTTTCGGTACATTTAACCTACATAGAATTGATGTCAACACAACGGCATCGTACGAAATTGCGGCCGATAACTCTACACATTTTCTCTGTTAAAATCAATAATCTGCAAAATGAAAACAGATAGTGAATACCTTGTAATCAATCATCAAATCATTTGAATACTCACACTTATCATTAATATTTTATCTTTTAATTAATTTTATTGTACTGAAGATTCAATTGTTTCATTGGACATGAAATACCACACCCCTACCCGTTGCAGCAGGCGACTAAATAGGTAACGTCTCACGGACCAAGTAACTTCTCGTGGACCAATAATACATTGTATATGAAGGTAGAGATAGGATGATGGTGACAGACGTAAACACTTTGGTTTTCCGTTAGTGAATTAATCAAAGTTTGAGTTCCTTTAAAATAATTGGGAAAATAACGTACCATTATTAATGAGCGTCACAAAGCTCAGCGCTTTTTGCGTGTTTTCATACCTAGGTTTTCCTCGAAAACATTTTGTTTGTGATATTATTGGTTGTCCAGAAGATGTTATTAAGAAATTGTTATAAATATTATTAAAAAAATAATTATATCTTTTAAAAATAAAACGTTGCGACAGAAGGCGATACTCTTAATTTTCCCTGTCAAATCATAACATGGAAATATACATAGATTAAATATCCAATATTTTTAGAAGAAACTTGCACTTTGCCAGTTGAAACTAGTGGTGCTAAAACAGCACGTACTTTCTCGCCTGTATTTTCATGCAAACGTACGTTGAAAGTACTCAGATTTTCAAAAAAACGTACATGACTATTTCAAAATCTATCTTTAAAAAACCGATTTCATCAAGGGGAAAATTTTTAATCTTTAATATTTTAATTGTAGGAAGACTTCGAAAAAATTTTGAACTTTTGCAATTGTCGAAAAATTAGGGTTTTCAACAAACATGAGACTGAACCGATCTCTTAAACCTCCTTCACACTATTCAACGACAAAATTTAATCAAAATCGTTGGGGGGCAATGTATTAGCAACTAATTGTTCCGGATATTACTAGAGAACATATACTATTGATAATTTGAAATAGGAAAGACTACGATCGTAAGTCTAACCTTTACCATGTGAAATATAAAACTAAACTATTATAACCATATTACGAAACGAAGTATTTACTAAAAGGGCAGATCACATCTTCAGAAATAATATAGACTTTCCCAAATGTTAATATATCTTCAGTGAACGAAGTTTTGTAGTGGATTGATAAGAATCATTGGCAAAACCCAGCCAGTCAACTCACGTTTCCGAAATTAACTGCGCTCAATGTAGAATGTTGTCCTGTTTTAATGGTCATAAGATACAAATATGATTGCAGTGGTTATTGTTTTAGACTTTTGCCGCGTGATTCGAGTTTTTTCCTCATCGTGTAGCGGGTGCAGGCGCGGATACGATCAGTAGTAGTAGTAGTAGCAAGTCACGAATGCGTTATCATGTACGTGACAAAATTGGAAATAAAGCTAATAGAACTCTGATAACAGCAGCAAGTACGTAACTTAGTATTTTAAAAGTGGAAGAACGGTGTTTACACTAGGCAACTTCAATACTACAACACCAGGCCATCTTCTATAATCTAGTTGTAGGAACACGTCGAAAAAAGTTTGGAAATGAAGACGGCGCCATTTCTTAAGCATTTTCTACACTATCCGAGAACAACATTTAAAGAGCCATTTTGAGAAAATTTTGTCAATGTTGAGACTTCATGTAATGTACTCCCAAATATATAAATATATCGTTTCAAATCCGCAGGACAACGAGTTTGTTCAGATTGATCACTGAATACAAAATTCGGAGAAAATTGGCTGAACGGTTTAGGTTCAAGCGTTGACCACAGACGGACGGAAATATTGTTTTGTCATTAATCGATTTTTCGGTATCAAGAACCCACATAACATGGATTCTAACAACACAACCTATTAGAGAAAGTAATTTATTACAAATAGGAGCAAAACAACTTTTTCGTCCTCAAAGCCCGGCAATAAGTTTTTTCTGTTAAAAAAACCTTCATCTATACAATACCCTCTAATGTTACTTAGTAAAGCAAGAAGATAATATGGCACATGTCTCGTTTTCGTTCAAGTCTAAATTTTTGAGAACTACAAAAGTTCTAATTTTTCCTGCGTCTTTCTGCAACTAGTAAAATACACATTATAGATATCCCCTTAGTAAATCTATGATCTTCATAGACTCTTCAAATAAATTAATATACAACTGTTCAAATATAGTTTTCGCGTAATTTTGAGTAAAATATAGACAATAATTAAATAATTCTTTTCTAAAAAAAACCGCTCGAAATTAACTCAAGGGGATCTATTCTGCATATGAAATTTGCGAGGAGTGGTATAGTCCCAGTAGTTTAGTTACAAGGGACAATTCAATTTGTCCTGAAAAAGACTTCGCTGTTATAACATATTATCGGAACGATAGCTGCTTTGCATGTTACCTATTTTTTTCCTATCAAATAGAAACTGCCCCGATTGCTTAAATCTGATTCGCTTGTCACGGGTATCTTTTGTTAAGTAGTATTTTATGATAAGGTTAAAGAATAAGCATGATGGAAATTCTAATATGATCTCATGTAGTACTATTAGATTCCCTAATGTAAGTAAATTTAAAAGAATACAAACGCAGTGTACAGTGTCTCAAGAACAACTTCGAGTGTAAAATTCGGCCTATTTTCTGGAGATTAGCGATCTCAAGGTACTCGCATCTAGAGTATCACACTTGGCCAAGCACGCGCGCGCGCACACGCACGCGCGCCCACACGCACACGCGCGCACACGCACACGCGCGCACACGCACACGCGCGCACACCCACACACGTGCACGCGCACGCGCACAGGCACATGCGCGCGCACACACGCACGCACGCGCGGGCGCACACACGCACGCACGCGCACACACGCGCGCACGGGCACGCACGCGCGCACGCGCGAGCGCGCGGGGGGGCACACACGCA
>BOPP01000018.1:10784267-10797480 GCA_017312745.1 Gryllus bimaculatus | reverse complement strand
AGTAGTAACAGCAGCAGTGACAGTAGTAACAGCAGCAGTGACAGTAGTAACAGCAGCAGTTTTTTTTTTCGGGAAAACAACACCGAAAAGCGATTGCCAACTGTGGCCAGGGGTTCACTCGTTTTCACTCTCTGGAAATGGTGCTCCCAGCAATGGAATTAAAGCATGTATACGTGAGAATATTGATATGTACGATGTAGGAAATGCAATTCTGCACGACATTTTAGAACCAAAACGACCTGGTATTATAAAGTCGGTATAATTTGGAACGTTGAATTGCTTCTCATTTTTAAGGGCTCCCACATTTGCGGAACCACAGAAATTTCAATATTCTTCCTCGGTGGCTTCCATCCTCAGCGTGAAAGTCAACACTTCCGTCAATCGCACACATCATGTTTTGCAGAAAACCGCAGTCTGCTTTTGTCCGCTTTCTTAGAGTACTAATAACCCAAAACAAGTCTAATTGGCAACCGATTCGGTACACGTTATGAAGTGAATACCGAACCAAACCCAGATTCAGATACGTACCGTGATTTGTTTCAGGCGTCACGTGACAATAGCCGAGTCCGCTTACGTTTAAGCGTCATATTACAAAAAACACTAATGAACACTTCTACCGTCCTAAAATATATTATAGCTCGTCTACAGAAGGAATTAGTCACTAGGGTAACTAACATCAAATTTCCAATGAATCACGTAAAAAAGCCAACCTTGTCTGATAATGACATCAGAAACCTCCAATATACAGGCCATTGAACGAGTAAGAATTAAAATAAAATTACTTTCCGACAGGGCAACAAGCATAGTAAGCACTAAAAGCGATGGTGAACTTCGGTGTTTTGGCCGTTTTAAATTTTTGTATTTGTAGTATGAAACTTGATACGCTCAGAAATACACGAAGTTCGGATGCACACAGCTGTGAGGGCTCTATAGAATCTGCTTCCCTATGATCTGTACGATAAAAATCATCAAATTATGTTTTGAACAGGGAATAGCAGATTAGGGAAGCAAAAGAGTTTTATCGAGAATTGATCTTGCAAACTCATTCAGAAGAAAACCTCTCCCAACTTAAGCTTGTAACAACTCCATTCAAAAGTCCAAATGTACGAGGCTAAAGGTCAAGGGTAAATTACAAAATCTTTTTAATTAGTTGGCCCAAGAAACAATTTCGAAACACTACTATATTAGCAGCCTCCAGAATATTTAGCACTTTTTCATCATTAAGAATATTCAGGCGTCGGTCAATGCCTGTAACATTTTCAAATATTTCTGTGAATTTATCCAAAATAGTAATGTACTGCATATAAGGATTACCTGGAAAGATACAATCACACGAGTAGAAATACATAAGGAGGCTAAAATATCACTAATTCACCATCAGACTTTCTTTTAATACACATTCAAATTACCTAGTATGTCTTCAATTTACTAAATGATTGACTGTTTTAATGTTTCGCTTCTTGAAAAAATGTGCTTTTTCACATTCTAATTTTTTTCCAAATGACGCGATCTTTCCTTTTTGTTCCTTGTCTTATCCTCATCCTCGCTTAAAATTATATGCACTGCACTACCATAAATCTCGAGACCAATTGAGAGCTTAGAGCTTGTGTGGCTGTGGTGGTGGTGGCGGCGGCGGTGTCCCACTGGTGGGAAACACCTGGTTGGGAAAATCCCGCTAGCCGACGTGTAGGCCGGTACCGGGTCTCGCGACGCACGGGGGGGGGGGAGCTCACCCCCACCACCTGCGATAAAAACATGCAATACACGTATCGAAATAATCTTAGTCGTTGCGGCGCCACGGAACCCCCTCCCCCAACCGTATTATGTTCCTACGTTCAGGTTGGAAGATTAACCAGAAAAAAGATCGTAAGTAAAAAGTGCAATGAGCTCGCAACAGACAATTGTAAATTTATTTTACATTCTTGCTAAATTCATCAGAATTACAATGATTTGATAAAAGTAATACAAAACAAAAACAAGCAATGAATTCGCTATTCAAACATTCCTATCCCTTGATAAAACTGTTTGTTAGAGGCAGAATTTAAAAAGAAGATACACATGAAATAAAGTGATTAGTACAATATATAAACAGCATTCAAATTTCGTTTGTTTAATAGAAAACTGCAGGCAATGGTATTTTCGTATTAAGACCCTATTCTTTGATATAGTTCGAGTATGCTTCGGGTCAACATCCCCTGCTTCAGCTTTTTCGTCAATACCTCTCTCTGGAATTGGAGGGAAAATGAAAGAAGAGTCTCGGGACGTTGCCTGTGGTCGCAAGAACGCCGGGCTTCTATGGCGGGCAAGTAGCACGTGCGGGCTCAATTTGACGTGCCTGGTTGAAGGGGAAGTCTCAGTTCTGATAAGATGTGGATGCTAGTAGTACTGACATACAGCATAAAAGAAGGCATTCCACTGCGATTGTGCACGCTCTAAAATGTTGATTGACGGGGCGAGGACTCTCCATAAACACACACTGCCGCCGAGTTTGTACTTTCTCGCATACTACTGCGTATTATAAAGTATTGTAATGCAGCGGTAAAAAAACAGCGATTTTTCCATCAGGTATTCTCTTATTGCGAGGCCCTAATATTGAAAAGGTCGTTAAAATTTGTTCCTATACGTAGTAAATTGTTTTCTCTTTTCCGGGGATCCGATGTCGCCCAGGGTCTCGGTGGTGTAGGCGATGCCTACACCACCTACCCCAGTAAGTACTGAGAGGCCCTCCTGTAATTGGATCGCAACCGGATGGCCATAATAGCCGCCTGAAATGGCCGTGGCGTGGCCGACAAGTCCACGCTCTCGCTTCCGCGCGGTGACCCCTGGTATTCGTAATGCATCTCAGGGCAACTTGAGGTGCAGCCAAGAAGTATGGAATTCGAAGAACTCCGAAAGAATCTAAAGGAGACTTTATACGCGAGTTATGCAACCAACTCCGCAACCAAATCAGGGCTCTCACAACATTTGAGCCATGTTCATCCAGGCGCAGCTAATAGGGCTCGCGCTGCCAAGGCGCAGCGTAGTGGTAGGACTCTGTGCCTAGAGCAGGAAAAGTCTTCTCTTCGGGGTAAATTATGAAGATGGCGGCATTGGAGAAAGAGCAACCAGAGACGTCGAACGAGAATCTGGCCACTCTACTGGGTAAGACCGTCCGACTAGTGGGTGAAAAAAGAAAAAAAGACTACATATCGAAGATATTTAGCAACCATTGAAACTGTAGCTACCGTCCCTGCAGAGGCATCTTCGTCCCCATCTGACGGTCGGTGGTTCCATGATTTAGCTAGACCTACTAGAGCAGCTGTTATCGCATCGCCTCGCAGGGTCATTAGCCTTCCGAAGACTCCAGTAAGTCAAATCCCTATGCTGATTTCTTCTTCTCCCCTGTATCGAAGGCCTACCATTGGGGCAGAAAGGAAGCCAATGATCCCCTGCTCTGACACTTGTCCAAAGAAGGTAGAAATGTCTTCACCGGTCGAGATAAGCAAACAGCCGTATAACGCTTCACTTCCAAACCTCGGTCCATAGGCAATGGCCCTGAGGAACTCACAATGGTAAACATTGCCTCCCCGGAAGCAGAATGGGGGCGATTCCCTAGCGAGGAGGCCGTTACAGTTTCAGAGATGAATCAGGAGCTTTCGGCTGAGCACGTCCTCTCTGAATGTTTTATCCGCTGTTAACATGGCCCATTCCAACCTCGCTAGTCGGTTAGGCCAGGACCAAACTTTTATTTCAAAATCGGCTGCTCTGACGCCCGGAGACTTAACTTCTGAAACTTGTATTAATAGAACCAAACTAGAAGCCTAACTGGAAGGATTTGGATAGGAACCTGGGGTACTTATTAAACTAATGTAGATCAAGATCTCGTTGAGGTGGGAAATGAACTCAAAACAAATATTGTATCCTAGGACCAATTGAACGAGACCTACGCCAAGTCAGTGGAGATCTTGGGGGGCTCCTCTGTACCCACCACCATCACTTCTAAAAGGCCCCGTAGACATGGAGGCAAACGCGGTAGGAAGCACTACTCTAATGCTAAGGCACATGACCTTTTCAAGAACGATTCAGCGCATTTGGCAAAGTGCATTAGAACTGGCATTGACTGTAGTAGTGTCGATAAATAGCCCCTTAACAGGATGAGGTTAATGACCTGTACAAATCCATCTGGGGTAACACTAACCCGATTCGGCTTTCCGAATTAAGAGAGGGTGATAAATTGTTTAGGCCTGAAATGGACACAGACACAATTCTATACGCGGTGCAAGTTGCCGAAATTAAAAGTCGTCTGGCTGGGATGAAAATGCCATGTGTCCAGGACCTGATAAGATAAAAGTTCGCCACATATCCTCAGGAGCAAAAATTGAAATTTTCTCCCTATTGTACACCCAAATTTTATGCAGTGGCTTTGTTCCTTCTGGGTGGAAAACTAATCGCACCATCCCTATACCAAAAGAGGATAAGGATACTACGGTGGTCACTAACTATCGCCCCACCACAATTAATTCTCTTCTGTGCAGAATCTTTTGGGGCATTATAGACACTAATTTGATCCGTGGCAAATTTCAATCCACGCCAGAAAGGGTTTATCCTTAGCCTGGTTGTTTCGCTAATATTCAAATTCTTCATGAAGCAGTCAGTGACATGAAAAAACAGAGGGTGGTGTATTATTTACTAATATATATTATTTATTTTTTTCTTAATATTAGTTCTTTGAAGACAGATCAATAGCATGTACAATTTTTTTCGAAAATATAAGTATTTTCCACATTAATTTGCGTGAATTATAGGCAATTTTTAAACAACTATTTTCTCACAAATTCTCCCGATTTTTTTCTTTATCCCCGCTTCCGATAACGTATCAAACGCTTACAAATGGCGCATGTCCCGGTTTTGGCGCACTTTCAGCATTTACAAAAATTGCAAAACAACATTGCAACAAATATCGCAAAACTACAATATTGATTTTTGAATGAAATCTTTTTTTAAAACTAGAAATATCGCAAATGAAAATCTGCATTTTTGAAAATTGAAAATGTACATGCTTTATAATATTTTAGAGCGTCGGGAAGCCTGAATGAGGCTGGTGGAGTAAGAGTACAATGAATGGCGTGCTCACACGAAGACCCCAACTTAGAATCATACTTCCAGGGAAACAATTTTGCTGGTTTCTTTAGTATTACAAGCCGTTACAAATAATGGTAGAATAATGGTGGCTGTTGATCTATTGTTTTTTAACTTCATACTAAACATGTACTGTGCTCTGTGATTTATACAGTACTACTTATTATGCTTTAAGATTCTGCAATACATTCGAAATATTCACCGACTTTCGCATAGTATTATACTGTACTAATTTAAGATTAAAGCATTGGGCTTCTCTAATCTGTATTTTTAAGAGAGTCCAAATGTCAATTTACACTACATATTTTATTGTACTGTATCATTTTCTGATGTTACAGGGAGACCATTAAAATTACTCTTGATGTTTCAGTCTTTTTTCATCGTGACCGTGCTGTCTAACAATATGCATGTCATTCTATTAGAACAGTATACATTCCCAGAAAACTGATATGGATAAACCCACGATTTTGGGGCATATTTTCAAATATTGATTTTCTATATAACTTTAAAACAATCTGGACCCCTTTTCAAAGATCAATTAAATGAGAGTATATAATATATTTGACGGGCAATGTAATCAATTGTCGGATTGTAATTTTTAATAAACTGTCAATGACCAAAACTTCATAATTATTCGATACCAATGAAAACTAGAAAAGGGAACAATTTAAGCCTCTGAAGAATAGTAGACGATATCTTCACTATAACGTGTCTAATATTTACTAAGATTGGAGATTCTAGCGATCTGCTGGTTATAAGCGGTCCGCGATGTTCACTAATCACTAACAACCTAATAGAAACGAGAAGGCAAGATGGACCGTAGGAATGGACACGCATGAAATAAAGAATGTTATTATAAGATAGACATGTAAATTTATTGCCGAAATGGCACACAATTCATAAATTCATCTCTTAAGTCTTGCAACATAGCCCGGAACGAATCTCCGTGTAGCCTCTGGCAATCTTGTCTCCATAAATACTTCGGCGAAATGCATAGAAATGTCCCCGTTGCGAACATCTCCTACCGGCCAGTCCTCTACGAAGAGGACGCCAGCTGGATTCAATATTCTTCGTATGAATCCCAGTTACAAGATCCAAGTAGTGAAGAGAGCGGTTCACGTAACCATGGATAAAGTTATTTTGATGTAGCTATGTGTACGTTCTCCAAAAATCAGCGAAAATCGTGGAGCCGGGTTCCACTTACTGCAAAATCAATTGCAACAATGTGGACGAATCATTTGTTATTGGGGCACACTTCCAGGCGAACCTCTCTCGTTTCCCGGTCAATCACGCACAGAACCCTGTCCTACAACACGACCACGATGATACTTCCGACGGCAGATCTTGCATTCGTCAATTTCAGTGACATGGTTTTCGCAGCCGATTGCCGATTGCTTGCTGTAGCGTCGATTCAGACTGTCTAAACACACTTTCCTAAATGACTGAAACCACTGCTCTATTGTGGAGTCCGCAATATATTTTCTCTCTCGCAATATATTTTCTCTCTCGCAACATATTTTCTCTCTCCGCAATATAGTTTTCTCTCTCGCACATATATTTTCTACCTCTCGCAGATATATTTTCTCTCTCGCAATATATTTTCTCTCTCGCACTCACAACGCGTTCGGTCGTAAGTGTCCCTATCACAAAATAGTACATTAGCACCAACATATTTCGCATTGCAAGGCGCGCATTACAATGTTTTGTGTTCATCGACGCGGCCGCTTCATATTTCCTACCTCCATGACTAACAGCTTAGTTTTGACACGAAAACATTCCAAACGAATCGTGCACTGTGCCCCATAGTGCTTGTAAGGCCACTGCATTTCGGCCAGAACAAGATTCTGTTGCACCACCCAGTCCACAGAAATTTGTACCGTGAAAATTGCCGACAGCTGCGACAAATTAAATTTCGGCATCTTCGAAACTCAACGATAAATGTACACACAACGACAAGTATAACCATACGAAGTGCATACTAGCGAGGCAAAACGGCAAATGAATTGAATGGTTGATACGCTACGTGTTTAGCAAGTGGTGGGGAATAATTCCAGAACGAGCTAACGCCGCACTCCGCACATCACTAGCAGATCGCTGGAATACCGCTAGAAACCTTGCCTATTACATAAATAGTTTCTAACTTTATTAGATCTCGATAGTGTTGCCATTACTGTTTAAAAATTCGCATTCGCGTCCCTATGTCCTGACTCTTATCCGTAGAAAAGAAGGCATTTTGCATAAGGCGGCTGTCTTCGGGAATTGTAAATCGAATACATTTAGTGTAATGTTTTGGAGGATCCGTAGCACTAAAAGTACATTTTTTGGGAATGGAAACTTTCTGAACTTGCTTTTAATGTCACGTTTTCGCCAAGAGAAAAGTAATAAGGCAGGCTAAAATCATGAAACATGACCAGGATATTTTGAACTCAATAAAACAAAAACAATGTGGGATGTTGTAAAAAATTCGACCAAATCAATTAGAAACCATGTAGAGAATGTTGTTTTAAAAGATAACGATAGAAATGTGAACGATCCGGCAACAGTGGCCAGCCTCTTTTAGCAATACTTTCCGAGAATTGCTGTTGATCTCAGTAAGGGTCTTCAGCCACAAAATTGAGCATCAGATGTTTCCCCACAAATTTCAGGCACGATGTTTGTTTCCGAAACTTCTTCCTATGAAGTTCTTAAAATAATCTATAGACTAAAATATAAATATTCGGCCGGTTTACATGAATTTCCGGATTGTTTGTTAAAGATTTGCGCGCCCGCCATTGCTGTTACCTGTTAACTCACATATTTAATGTATCCTTAAGCACAGGAATTTTTCCAGATATTTTTAAAAAAGCTCAGATTAAGCCGTTTTTCAAAAAAGGGAACAAAAATGAAATTCAAAATTATCGGCCAATTTCTCTTTTGGTATTTTTTTTTAAATTAAGAGAGACTTTTTTTACATATGAATAGAAACATTTCTTAGTAAACACGACGCGTTTTCAGATAGCCAACATGGGTTCGAAAATCAAAATCTACGGAAACAAATATTTTCTTTTCTTAAAGATGTCGCCTCATCCATGGATCAAAATTGGAATATTTCTAGATCTTTCAAAAGCTTTGGACGTCATTGATCACAACATTTTACTCTCAAAATTACCTTCGTATGGAATTCGTGGTGTTCCTCTAGATTGGTTATGTTCGTACATTAAACAACGATCTCAGAGAGTAGAAATACCTTACTGGAATAATGGAACATTATGTACAAACCTTTCTGATTCTTTGCTAATTGCATGTGGAGTTCCTCAGGGATCGATTTTAGGTCCTTTTCTCTTCCTACTATATGCAAATGATATGCCCTCGACGATTAGTAGCGGAAGAACAGTTCTCTTTCCGGACGATTCGAATATTCTTTGCCATTAAGAAACCGTAAATAGTAGAATATCAGATATTTAAAACTGGTTTCGTAATAACAAATTAATAGTAAATGAAAAGAAAACTGTTTCAATGCAGTTCTCCATCTCAAACAAACAGCTCGGCACTTCACTGAAAATGCACGGCGTGCCATTAAGGTAACAAAATTTTTAGGTCTATCAATTCAGTCAAACCTTAAATGGAACGTCCATTTAAATGAATTGAACACTAAATTAAGCTCTTTATGCTATGCTTTCAGAATTCTTTCAAATTCAATCAGCGTGCACACTGCTATTGAGTATATTTCGCGAATATTCCCCGCCTGAGATAAGGCATAATATTCTGGGGAAATACATCTTATAGCTCCCAATCGTTTACATTACATAAACGAATTATACGAATAATAAGCAATTATTCAGCAAACGCCGTTGTCTGTAACTACAACACTACGTAGTAATCACATTCATCAGGTAACAGTATCAACAGCTCACTACACAAAATTCACATATACATGTACATTATTTTACACCTTGCCAGATGCCATTGAACGATTAAATTCGATACAAAAATTTAAGTCTCAAGGAAAATCTTTTCTGCTGCACAACTGTTTCTATACAATTAGAGATTATACTGAGCATCCAAAAGGAAAGTAATATTTATTTTTAAAATGACATTTATTGTATTATATATCATTTGGATTGTATAATTGTAAATAACCTGTAACAAGTATTGTACTTCAGCTTCTGGGACAATGACCCCCATCTCGATCAGGTTTTCGTCCAGTTTCCCTGATGCTTGAGCAAATGTTGAGATGGCCCCTTCTTTTGCTTCTGGACATAAATGTACTTCAAATTAACTTCTCCCCATAGTTTTAACTGTTTTTGACGTAAATAAATAAAAATAAATAAATAAATTCTGTCAATTTCACATACGCTCTAAGCGGTGTCCCTGCTCGCCGCGTCACAAGCAAGAACACATAGGTCCTAGAGCTTCTCGATCTGAGGACGCGTTGATACAGTCTACGGAGTTCTCATTAGTTTGGTAAAAAATTTCCACAGAGTGATTCCAAAAAAAATTATTGTAAGCAAATTATTGTAAAAACATTATTGTAAAGCAAAATAATAACAAAAAATATAAATGTGCGGAAAAATCAAAATACGCAGTAATAGGCTCTCAACCCTTGAATAGGCAATTGTGTATATAACAGGCACTATTAAACCCTCGCAAAAGCCATTTCTTAGGTGAACATGGATAATAGAGTAAGTAGCCTGAAATTACATTCAAAGAAATAAAATAGGCAAATAGGGCAATGTACAGAGCTCTAATAATCCCCTAACTACGTTACTAATGGAGACGATATAGTTCAAATAAATACGACTATTGCAACCAGCGAATATTTCTTTTGAACAAGATTTTTTAACAATCTAATAACTATCTAATAAGAAAACTATACTTTAAATGCAGAAATGAACAGGGCGTAGATAATAGACCAGGCACAAATAAGAAAATAATTGACAAGTGGATGTATGAAATTTAAAAATACATTTGTATTTGTCAATTGCATACACACAGTCATTTTTTTTAAACAGAGAACTAGTGGTGCTATAGAAAGGCACAGATTTTCTCGTAGTTTCTATTTCCTTTGATCTCGGCTAGCTATACGAATTTGCCAGCGGTCATCTATCGCCGGCCAAAGTATTTTTTTTAAAACAATTCTTAATTTATCGGTTTCTTAAATATAGAACGGAAATATTATTTTAAGTATATTAAAGAACAGTAAAACCTCGTCCAAAATGGCAATTTTCGTTGAAAAGTTTGGAACCCTTTTTAAGAAAATTGCGTTCCGAAAAGGCGGAATTTTGGGCTTATTTTAACAGAAAACATGCATTTTCAAGAAAGTTTTTATGACATTATCTAAAGAACATATATTCATAAACATAGTAATGAGAACAAATTGCCGCTTACGTAAGTATTAACAATTTGCGCGAAAACTACTAAAATTTTCAAAAAATGCACATGACCTTCATGAAAGAACTCGCTATGGAGAATAAATTGCATTTGACGGAAAAATCTTCAGTTTTGTAGTTGTAGGAAGGCACCCGAAATATTTTAAAAATTTCGAATATTTCGAATTATACTTAAAATTCGGACCTATGCCATTATAATAGTATTTTACTCTCTTCTTTCAAGAAATTTAGAGAAAAAATTGGAGCTGTTTTTGATAAAATTTGGAACATGTCCGTGGGGCTTCATGTAAAGTACCCCCAAATTTTAAATATTTTATTTCAAAATCTCAAAGTTTCAACTCGAACCAGATGGACAGGGGTTTCTTCAATTTAGAAAAAAAATCCTACGTATGGTTTAGGCGCTAGTGGAGTTCACACACGACGGACAGACAGATGCCTTTTCTTCTTGAAAACGTCCAACACTATTTTAGTATCAGGGACCCCAAAACGTGTATTTTCGGTGAAATCTCGAAACCAATTTTGCGCAGCATTACATAACTCTCCCTATACTACCTATCCCTATATACCTCCAAATATACGTACGTATACGTGAAGTAAACAATGCTTTAAAATATTTAATCAAAATTATTGGCGACATACCATGTAGGTTGAACAAAACAAGGATTGTAAAGGTCATGATAACTTCAACTTCACCCTCAATATATTTGTATTTGTATTTGTATTTGTATACTTACATGTCACAAAATACTTTAATTTTGGGGATGAAAATCTGCGTACCTAAAATTAAGAAAGAAATGCATTAGGAAACGATTTTGTTTACAAACATCAATTAGACTGAGAATATGTATATTATTTACTACAATTTCGAAGCTAAAAATTAGTTACCACAATATAGTTTTTCAACTCTCCACCCCTCTCACAACAAAAAACCTTTTATTAATAACACAAAATTAAATAATTACATAAGTAAAATGTGAACTGCAATTTTGTACTGTACAAAAATACCCATATGTAAAACAGAATTCTCATTTGAAAAACAAAGAACGTCGCGATGTATGTAGTGTAACTTGGAATTCGTCTTGATAGTTTTGACATCTCTAACGAATTATACACTAAAACTACTTTATATAATTACAAATATTTTACACAGTCCTTGTGCTCTTCACTTAATTATTTTTCTTACACAGAACTACGTTCTCTTGATTATTTATTTACACTGTTCTCTGCACTTAACACTATTGCACAGTCCTATACACTATCCACGGTCCCCTGCACTGCGCAGACCACATTCCCCTGCACTGCGCAGACCACATTCCCCTGCACTGCGCAGACCACATTCCCCTGCACTGCTTTTTACCGCGATGCACATTTCACACATCAGATTCCACTGCAGACTTCAAACTGCTGACAGCTGTTCACCCACTACACCACTGTTCACCGCAATGCACACTTTACAGCACAGCTTCCATTTCTGACACACTGACAGACTGACTGACTGACTGACTGCTTATTCACCAATTACATACACTAAATGATTCGCGGCTGCTTACTTCCGACTACTGTCTTACACTGACATACTTACACTGACTAACTTCTTACTCACTCGCGGCCGCCAGCAGGCTCAGGCCACATATATACCTGCCGGCGCTCGTTTCTGACACAACCAGCTCTTGCTCCACCTTTCCATGACGCAATCCGCGTGCAGCGAATTTCGGCAGGGGATGGAATATTCGTTACAGTATTATAATATCGTACGACTATTCCACTTGTCAAATTACGACCAATAGTGTTTATCTTCTTCTTCTTCTTCTTACTTTTATTTTAGGCTGTTTCTTTACAACGGATACTTAATTAAAATTTAAATAAACCTGATACATTACATTTACGTATTCATATTTATATATTGGCACTATATTCATGTTGTCTTGTGTCACAAAATGTCTTTCCACCTATTTCTTGGACGTCCTACTCTTCTCCTTCCTTCCGGTCTTCTATCTCTAGTCACTTTCACCAGTCTGTCTTCTTCCATTCTGTCTACATGTTCGTTCCATTTCTTTCTTCTTTCTCGAACCCAGTCTGAGATTATATCTATTTGGCAAGTTTGTCTTATATTAATATTAGGTTATTTTTCCTTATCGTTTTATTTGTAATTTTTTTCAGCACCCGCATTTCCGACACTTCCATCATTTGGCTTTTTTTTTAATCTGCTCTTGTTTCAGCTGCATATGACAATACTGGTCTAATTACTGCCTTATATATTCTAATTTCCGTGTCTTCTTAGATATTGATTTTGCCATATCGAGTGATTGAGACAGCCTGCTATTCTATTTGCTTTAATGGTTTGTTCCTTAGCCTATTTTATAGATCTGCCATCGCTAGTTATTGTTATGACTAGATATTGTATTTCCATCACTTGCTCTATTAGGTATTCGTTTATAGTTAGTTTGCATCTCAATGTCTCTTTCGAGATTGTTAGGCATTTAGTTTTTTTTGTGTGGATATCCTCATGTTGAATGACTGGCATGTCTTGTAGAATTGAAACAGACGTTGTAAATCATCCTCGCTTTCGGCAATTAAGACTGTATCGTCTGCATAACAAATTGAGTTTATGTTATAAGAGTCGAAGTAATATCCTTTTTGTTCGAAAGATTTTTTAAAATGTGTTTCATTACCAGGTTGAAGAGTATTGGGCTGAGGGAGTCTCCTTGTCTTATTCCTTGACCTGT
>BOPP01000018.1:10773128-10784242 GCA_017312745.1 Gryllus bimaculatus | reverse complement strand
TTTTAAAAGTGTTTCATTACCACGGTTGAAGGAGTATTGGCGCTACGGGAGTCTCCTTGTCTTATTCCTTGACCCTGTTGTTATGGCTTGGATATTTGGTCGCTTATGTTTTACTTCATTTGGTGTTATATATATATATATATATAGATATATATATATATATATATATATATATATATATATATATATATATATGATATTTGCTCTGAGTTTAATAAGGTTACAGGGAATATTTTCTTTCTTTAATAATCTTGCTATATCTACTGGGCGTACACTGTCAAATGCTTTCTGTATGTCTACGAAACACATATATGCAAGTTTGTCGATTTCCAGGGATATCTCAAGAATTTGTCGTATAATAAAGAACGCATCATTACATGATCTTCCTCTTCTGAATCCTTGCTGTTCTTCTTTCCATCCTATTAGTTTTCTATTACTTGTGTGATAGTTTTTGTTGTTAGCGTTGTGTTCAGAAGTTTAATTCCTCTATAATTGTTTGGATCTAGCTTGTCCCTTTTTTAAAGGCGAATTAGAATACACGTTAACTGTAATACTGATACTGAATATACTGATAATACTGAATTATAGTGCTTATCTATACCTACAAAATGATCCACTCAGGGCGGTGTATCTCCAGAAGTTTATTGCTTTTTCTATCCGATTTTTCTTACAGATTCTCCCTTCTGGCCAATCACACAATGCGACTCATCTATCTTAGTAGGCAGTATACGTCGATCGCTATACTATTGTCCAAGAAACCGCCTATGAATTATAACATAACCTCTTAGATTTTAACATATTTTCATTATTTGGCGCAATTGGAACTCTGGTGGACAAAATTTCACTCGTCAAATAGTCCTATTAAATATCACACGTGCTTTCGAAATGTTCCGATACATCCCCTCCTCGCTTCGCGACTCAGGGATTTATCCAAAACTTCGAAAGCACTCGTGGTATTACCCACGATAACTTCATTCCATTCCATTTCTCGTCATGTAATCACTTCAACGCGCCCATGAATAATAAACGGATACTTAGTCAAATGTGTACCCCATCAATACTTGACCTTAACATTGAAATGATTAATGACACTAAATCAAATGCTTGAAATATTATGAGTACGTACATCGATGGCACACAGGAAAAGTGACAAGTCAAGAAAATGCAATTTTTAGTTAAGAAGTTGGGAAGGTTCCTCTCATCACACATTTTTATCTAGGAAAACGTCATAACTATCTATAAAATTGGCTGCGAGATGGGGTAATGCTTTATAATTGGAAGAAACACGACTGGCTGGCTGTCGAATGCTAAATCCTATTACGCTAGCCTATGCACGCGTTTAGTTAAAGCGATGATCCTGTACTCGCAAATCACCATATGAATAATTTACTAGTGAGAATTTTTCACAATTTGATAATCACTTTAAACGTCAAAATTTACCTAGTAATAAATGCAAGTGACCATAACTTCGCATGAGCATACAGGAATTCTGAGAGTTCATCTGGAATTGTTGGCTATTTGAAGCAGGTTTGGACTTGCGCTTTTTTTAAATTTATTTGTTTAGAAAGATGTAATAACATCTGCGGTCCACCAAACACAGAACCATGCTGTGTAACAGAGCCCTAGAAAGTACTTAAAAGTCATTCGTATTACCATTTACATCACCTAATGCGGTGATTGTAATTTTGGCAGGTTAGGAAATGTATCAATTTCTCCATCATATTTCACACGTGAAAAATGAGACACACAATGATAACATTCGACTAAAGAAATATTAACCTATGCTTCTAATCAGAGTTCTTTTAGAGAATCTATTGAGTTTTTCTTTTATTAAGAAAAAATCAAAATCACTATACGTAACAGTATGTGTCTTCCAACAAATCACTTTGGACAAGAGTTAAGAATTTTATCACGCATATTTATTTGCACGATTTTTTTCACGCATGTGTACTTTCATTTCTTTTAAAGACCTTTGAAATTGGGTTTTTTTGGCGTTGATGCTCAAAGTCGATCTTCATCTAAGAAGAAGCGAAATTGTTCTTTTTTAAAAAGCCATAACTTTTGGTATAATAATCCCATTGGATTTTTTTTTCGTTTTGAAAGAAATCTTTCAAATCCCCTAAAAAGAATAATTGACTTTCAGTGAAAAAAAATCCAACAGAAATAACGACTTTTTAAAATTTAAAATTTAGTTTTGTTCTTATGATTGCTCTTGGGGAGAGGGTGCGAACGAGGGTATTTCAATTTTTTCCTACATCGTTACAAAGAGAACATTTAGCCATCTCTCAAGGAGGAAAATCGATTCTGAATAATAATTGAGGATGTTATTATCGTATCAACTCTTTACGAACTTTTAGGTGGGCCGTTTTTAGCATATAATAATGTTCACGAATGATGACTTTTTATTAATGCAAAGGACATATTTTGCACTCCTGTATATTTGTCCGAAAGATTTACTCCCAATTTTCAATAGGGTGCCGGATGCCAAACTGAGTGCACCGCATCTATAATATAACATACGTATTTTGGAGGTTATTTATAAATAGAACACCGTTAATACAGCCAGTCTTTAATGCAACTGCGGACGAAACTCTTAATTCTAAATTTATACTAGGCTTAAATGAACAGGAAGGTAACCTGCGCTAGAGGAAAACATCTCAGTGAAACATTGAATTTCTTTGTCAATATCAGGCATCCGGTGTTAGCAGTAATCAATGTGGGAAAGTAAAAATTGTATATACAACATAACGTAATACAACATTATGTAAAAAGAAGAAGACAGTATGCCCTCAAAAAATCTTCTGAATATGCGGCCTCATTTCGACATTTTCGTCAACATTTTAAGTTTTAAATAGATTGTTGACTAAAATGCACGAAGAAACATTTTAAAATATTGGCATGTAATGAACGAACATCTATTTGGATATTCAGCTGAAGCAGAATATGAGTATGGCAAAAAAACCTACATTACTTATACTTCAATTAGAAAAATAGTAATGACTGATTGGAAACATTTGTGCAGGTACATGTAGACTATAATAGTGTGAAGCCGTTACAATAAATGCAAGAAAGCACGTAATCTTCTAACATCATTAGTTTAGAATAAGTGAAGACGGTACATAAAAAATGTTGTAAAGCGAAGGTTTTATAAACTTGCAGATTTGCTGCTGTGAAAGACATGCGAAATCCAAGACGCAAAATTACCGGAAAAGAACAGATGTCGAATGTGGTTCGAAGTGAGAAGTTAAGAAAAGGAAGCACATCGCGGAGGCTCGAATGTCGTTGAAGCATGAAATATGCAACTCAAAGTTTATTCGTTACGAGAAGGATGTCAGCAGATATACAAATCGAATTCCAGACAACTGAATGGAATACATAACTAGGAAGTTACAACAGCATATTCTTTCTCGCATTATTTGTACCTGAAACCCAGAATTATGAATCCGCAGAAATTTCCAACCATCAATATTTTTGTCTTCACGCTGGGATTCGAACTCAGATTTTTAGATTTGAAAAGACAATCACGTTACCCAAACACAATCAGCCTCAAAAAGTACCTCAACCTTCGAAAGCGTACATTTACAATGTTCAAAAATGCAGATTTTCATTTACATCATTTCAAAATATTGTTTCAAAGAAAAGATTTTATTACGGAGAAATATATTCCATCAAATTTGTTAGCTCTATCATCAATAATTTTGTAATGAAAAATTTGATGCAATTTTCGAAAATTCTTGCCAAAAATGGGCCCTGTACATTTTTTTAGCGTACTTTGCTCTAGTCATATGCAAAATTTAAAGAAACATTTGGAGCTGTATTTGAAATTATTTAAATAAATTGCATTAATTAACACAAAACTTACGCGGAGTGTATTAGTTTCTTCGAAGTTGTAATATTACAATTTTACGTAACCGTTATCAATAATTACAATAAGTATGTAATGTTCTAGCACACCTACTTTGTACTGTATTCTACGTATGTACTGTTCTAGCACCATACGTTGGTGCAAACACTCACTAGTTACTATTTGTTGATAGCTTCGGCATGTGAAAGAAAATATTCCTCGAAATGCAAAAGAAATTAATTAATATGAATTTTGAAATAGGAATGGGCACGCATATAATCATATAATCATAATACAAAAACTTCTGACCCTACCGGCACCCCAAAAGCTGGCCAAAAGTCCAAAACATGAATTTCTACAAACGTACTTTTGTTGTATACCATTTAAAAGAGGACAAAAGTCTGCATAGAAGGCCGTTAATTTCGAAAACGTAAGTTTACTGACTGGGTTTTGACATAGTTTCAAAGTTACATAAAATTTACTTGTCTTGGGTGTAATCTCAAGTGTTTGCAAGCGCGCACGCTCACGCATATGATCATATAACGACATTTGGGAATGTCTATGTTATTCTTGTAGGTCATCTGAACGGTGAGTAATTGCCGTTTCATTTGTTTTCTTTTGTCATGAGAAATTTATATTCAAAAAGTACGATTTTTCGTAGATTTTTTTGTATCACAGGATAAAAGTTAATATTATCACTTACTACGGCCGTTTTCGTATTTCAAAATATCAAGTATTATGTTCTTTAATGATAGTCATAAAATTAGCAGGTCATATCTGAAGATGTGATCGATTTTATTAATAATTATTACTGAATTTCTTTAAATTGATAATGTGCTAATTGGTATTAAAATGGCTTTCATTTTATTTACATTACAATTTTATGTTCTAACAGCTTACAAATTAAGACTTACATACTATCACAGTTTTTCAGTATTTAAAAAATTAATTATATTTTTTAATAAAATCCGTAACAAATACATGATATCTGCGAATGCAGTTGTAGAACAACAAATAATTTCACAAATAAAATGTTCATTGGCAAACGTTCGGAAACTTCGCAAAAAGTGCAAAGCAGTAATATGATTAGTACAAATTTGTTATAATAATTTATTGGTACAAATATTTTGGTTTTGGAAATGAACTCACTAGCATAAAACCGAAGATTTTACGTCCACCAGGACCATTGTGTCTACTACAGTAATATTCAATGAATATTAAATAAAATTATGAATATTCAGAATACTTACGAGTGGTATGCAAATAATATAAACAAAACATATCTTAAATAATATGTTTTCAAACCACTAGATTTTATCGAACTACACTTGAGAGGATATTCTTTTCAAGTGTATTGAAACAAAAGTGTAAGTGTAACAGTTTTCATCATCAATTTTCTGATACAATAAATATAAAAAAATAAAACATTAGTCAAAACAAAACAACATTAGGATTAATAGAATACAGTACACGGTTATACAATTCATAATTTTAAAAATAGAATTGTTATCAGAAATGAAAAGGAGAAAAGAGGTCGGAGGGTTAAATCATTGAATATTATGGTAATTGTGTGAATCTATATAAGAAATTGAATGAAATGGAATTGAACACGTAATATTTTATAACAGAAAAATGAAATGTAAGTTGAGCCGTATCTGTCCTGCAGTTTGGAAGACACAAAACGACTACGTGGGGGCTAGTTCAGGAAGAAGAGGAAGAAGAAGAAGAGGAAGAGGAAGAAGAAGAAGAAGAAGAAGTAGTGAAGAGTAAGAGGAAGAAGAGGAAGAAGGGGAAGAAGAGGAAGACAGGGGGTAAGCCTAATAAGAGGGAGAAGTCCGAAAGCGGGCAAAGAAGGGGAAGAAGGGGTAAGAAGAGGGGAAGAAGGGGAAGAAGAAGAGGAAGAAGAGGAAGAAGAGGAAGAAGAAGAATGAAGAGGATAGAACGGAAGAAGAAGGGCCGAAGAAGAGGAAGAAGAGGAAGAAGAAGAAGAAGAGGAAGAAGAAGAAGAAGAGGAAGAGGAAGAAGAAGAGAAGAGGAAGAAGAAGAAGGAAGAGGAAACAGAAGAAAGGAAGAGGCAAGAGAAAGGAAGAGAAGAGAGAGAAAGGAAGAGAAAAGAGGAAGAGGAAGAAGAAGGAAGAGAGGAAGAGGAAGAAGAAGAAGAGGAAGAGGAAGAAGAAGAAGAGGAGAGAGGAAAAGAAGAAGAGGAAGAGAAGAAGAAGAAAGAAGAGAAGAAGAAGAAGAGGAAGAAAAGAAAGAAGAAGAGGAAGGAAAGAAGAAGAAGAGGGAAGAAGAAGAAGAAGAAGGAAGAGAGAGGAAGAAGAAGAAGGAAGAAGAGGAAGAAGAAAGGAAGAAGAAGGAAGAAGAAGAAGAAGGAAGAAGAAGGAAGAAGAGAAGAGAGAGAAGAGAAGAGGTAAGAAGAAAGAAGAAAGAAGAGGAAGAAGAAGAAGGAAGAAGAAGAAGGAAGAAGAAGAGGAAAAGAAGAAGCGAGAGAGAGAAGAAAGACAGAGGATAGAAGAAGAGGAAGAGACAGAAGAAGAGGAAGAGGAAGAAGAAAGAGGAAAGAGCGAAAGAAGGAAAGGAAGAAGAGAAGAATGAAGAGAAGAGAATGAAAGAAAGAAGAGAAGAGAAGAAGAAGAAGAGCGAGAAGAAGAAGAGAAGAAGAAGAAGAGGAGAAAGAAGAGAGGAAGAAGAAGGAGAGGAAGAAGAAGGAAGAAGAGAAGGAGAGGAGAAGAAGGGAGAGGAAGAAGATAGGAGAGGAAGAAGAAGGAGAGGAAAGAAGAAGGAGAGGACTAGGAGGAAGGAGGAAGGAGGGAAAGAGGAGGGAGGGAGGGAGGGAGGGAGGGAGGGTTATGGCTAGGGTGTAGTGCATTGTCTATTGCGGCACCATGGAAGACTAATTGGTAGCTGCCAAAACTCCCGGACCACTGAAGTCGTTCGTGTCTTACCTTTTCTTATTAACAAATACATTGAAGGAAAATGGTAATAGGTCAAATACTCCAAAATGTTGCAGAAATACATTCTGATCCATCACTCTTGACTTTTATTTTCATCCGAATGAGATTAGTAGTCATGCAAATAATATTTTGAAGAATATATCTGTCAAAAGATTTCAGTGCACAATTTCAGATTCGACCCCCCAAAACCCTAGATAAAATGTTTTATATGCGATGGGAACCTTATTTGACTTTCCGCCAGCTTTTCGGGCTTTTCCCCCAGTGTGCGGCGGGACGATCTTTAAAAATTTGTTATTTCGTCACAAGAGACATGCCAATTTCTCCTCATCAGTGAACCAACCTCATGTTTGCATGTGATTATTAAAAGGCTTATTCTTTTTGCTTTTTGTAGACAAAAATCGTTGTTTCAGCAACACATGAATTATGAAGATTTCGGATGCTTCATGCAGATTAGAATCGAACTAAGAGGCGTCAGAGCATAACCCGCTGACGTACGCCATTTCGGAGGCCTGGTTTCAATCCTCGTGTCGGCCATTTTGACCGGAGTTTTTCGTGGTTTCCCTCAGCCATCCAGGCGAATGCTGGGATGGTTCTACAGAAAGACCAAGACCACGAAACCGGCGTCGCTAGCCCAATTCGCTAACCACGTAAAGTCACGAAAATCAAGCGAATTCGAGACATCGCTGTTTCGGTGACCAAACTAGGAATCCCGGGGGCCTAATTGCCAATCCCGAGGCCAATTGCCCTTTACAGGGCATACAATTGTTAAATATAAATGTATATTGGAGACAAAAGAAACTTGTTCAATACTTATGCTAGTTGTGATACGGTAAGTGCCCGTACATCTGTCTCACTACTAGTTCCCCTTCTCGCTCGAACGCCGCTTGGTTAGTACTACGAGTACTATTACTAGATAACGGTCAAGCAAACCAGTTGTCTAAAATTCATTTGGTTACTGAAACTAGTGTTGCTCCAATAGCGCGTTATTTATCGTATTATTTGTAACGCTTACGTAACATTATATTGTATCTAGCAATTACAGATTCTCCATTCTTAAACGATCCTGAACAAAAGAATAGCAGGGACTTAGAATTGACTAACTTGGAAGAATTGTAATTTTTGAAAGTCTAGAGTTTTAATGAAAATCGGACTTGTACAATATTTATAATCAATGAAAAGTCGATTTTTTATAATCACGAAAAATATTTAAAGGAAAAAATGTTCTACGAATCCTGGTAATCGAAATCCGGCGTCCGCATTAGACGACAACAACAAAAATCACTCCCTTTTGACAACTGAGAACGAATAACATGTAATTTTACCAAGCACGGAAGAGGAATATTTACGGTCGAAAAAGCTTGGTACTTCGAGAGACTTCATATTATTTCAAGAATTTGTGCCCAGAAACATGAATGGCATTAAATTATAAAACAGATCTCAAACATAAATATCTAAATTACTAATTTCCAATGCGCGCAGAAATTCAGAGATCACTGCGCAGACTCCAGTCTCTTCGAGAGTTCTCTATGTTGTTAAATTCCCAGGAACTCAGAAAAATACAAAAACATATTTCAACAATTTCGAATGCGCACAGAAACTAAAAGAACACCATGAAGTCCCCGGCTATAAGAGTGGTGACCACGGTTCCGTTAGATTCCCAGAAACTCGGGGAAAATTAAAAAATAATAACAGTTTCTATTCTGAGAAAAATACACATTAGGGTAAATCCGCCAACTTCATACTTTGCTTACAGTGTGAATTATAATGCACTAAGCGTTACGACACAGCTGTCATAGACAGCATAGCTCCAAGGAAGAGGCGGCTCGCCATTAAATATTTGCTATTCACATGTTACTTTATGGAACAAGGACGTTTTAATATTCTCCACATATAAAGAAATGTTGAACTGTGTATCATATACCATACTATATTATTGTAGTATTTGAGAAAACTGTATTTAAAAAAAAGTATTGCATTGTTACACGTAACAATTTTATATCTTCTTGAGCAGTGAGCGTGCTACTTTTTGGAAAACCTAGTGTGGTTCTGATCACAAGCATTTTTGTTGCTGCAAGCCAAAATTGTTCAAAATAATTCATTCACTGTTTCCAATTCCTAATTTCTATAGAAGATTGCATTTACGTCACAGAATAATTCACAACATTTATTTATAATCTAACAAAAATTCACAGAAACGAATGATGCTAGTTACAAGTAATGAGTGAAAGTAGACGCTGTTGAATTGTTAGTGATTCTAGGCGCGTCAACTACTGAGGTCATTAGATCCGTAAGTGTACAGTGTTTTAGCTCGGGAAGTGGCGGTGATCTTCTCCCGATGTATGGCGATATCAGGCGCCGACCTCCTGTCCGCTAGCGGGGTTTTCCCCAACAAGGAACAAGGTCTAAGCTCCAGACCGGTCTCCTGCCATGTGTGATGATGTAGTGTATGTTAGTGTAAGTGTGTGAGGGTGAGGATAGGACAAGGAAGACGTAGGAAAGATCGCGAGCGGTTCGTCCCCGATTGTTAGGGTACTGCTCCGTCTTTCACCTGATGTTGATGGGAGAAACCACGGAAAACTTCCCATCAGAGCAGCTGACTGCGATTGAATGCGACCTAGCTGACAAGCTAGTGTCGAAAATCCTGCCACCGCCGGGACTCGAACGTAGGACTTCCCGGTCAGACGGACTGCAGCGCTATCAGTCGTTGCCCTGAGCTATGTCTCTCGGTAGGTGCTGTTGTAGCACCCCTTGTCCCCCCCCCTCATTTCAAATAAACTGCTTGGCATTATAAGCTTATAACAATGACGCGAATGCCATTTTCGGCGAACGCTTTGTATTTTCGAAAATTACAAAAAACTTAACATTGCAAAATAATAATATTGACGTAGATTTTTACATGAAATCTGTTCGACAAAATTAGGTCTTTACGAGTAAATAATGTCATATACACTTTTTTAAACTAGAAGATTTTGCGTAATTTATGCTTGAAATTTACGCGACTTAAAGATTAAAAATAAACGCGGTTTAAAGATGCAAAGCTAGTGTGCACGTCCACAGTCTCCAATACGCTTAACAGTATTACGCTTTCCCTAGTGTAGTGACGTGTAGCCATGCTTTGCACTCTGCCCAGTCATTCTACGTTCAGTGAATACGATATAGGCCCTGATCTGTTAATGGCGAAGAATGCAAGGCCAAGCGTGGCAAACATCACAGAGAAAGCGTTGTGGGACCGCCCAAATTGGGTCACGGATGCCGGCCCCATCTTCGGCCTTCAGTGGTAACAAATCTGCTCTCGAGGCTTTAAAGTTGTCTGTACATACAAAAATTCCTAAAAAAAAGGCACAAAAAGAAGGGGGGGAAAGAATCAAAGTTTCGAGCAACAGGATCAGATGATCGAGTTCCCGTCGCCTCATCTTGCGTAATTCGTCAGAAGACTGTAAAATATGCCTCTAGAAATCAGCATTTATCTAAGCAGCCTCACTTAGGAAGCTGTTCGTTGCCATCATCAACTTTATTTTTCTTCCCCTCCTCCTCCACCTTCTCCCACTTCAGCTTCAGAAAACCTCCTATTGCTCCTGCATGCTATTGTTTATACACCATTGCTACTAGACTTTAGTTGTCATCGTCATTATTGGCGCCTGGTATAACTCTTTAAAATGCTTGTCCTTGTTTGTTGCCGTTACATTCTTCCCCACAAATCACGTACGTCCTTATTTTTTGTGACAAAATACGTTTGTCCTTGTATTTTATTACTCTTCCCCACAAATCATGTACACATTAGAATATGCTCATCCATCTCAACTGTCCGCGGGCGTGATCAGAAGAATATTCGAGTTCAACAGAAAACAAAACTCAATTTAATTAAGAAACGAAATTTTATTAATATTAGATATAACATTTATTACTGTCCAACACAAGCTGAATATGGTGTCAGTTCTCAGCACAGAATAAAAAAATTCTTTATAGAAAAGGTGTTGGCAAAAATATGATCAGAACATAAACAACCTTCGATGCATTGTTATGAAGCTTAGACATGTAGATTTTGGTACCTCCTAGACAAATTCTTGAGCTCTCCTTGCTTCCACGAATAGCAACACGAACATGAGAAACGCGAATTCCCTCTTCCTTCGATGACCCAAACGTAAATACTGGAGCCCGGAAATTTAGAAAAATGGATCTTTGTTATTGTTACTATTTTACATTCAACAATATGACGGTCGATCGAACAGACCGACCGTCGACCGTCAGACACACCCACCGACCGACGCAGTCAGACCGCCACACCGGCCGACACAGTCAGACCGCCACACCGGCCG
>BOPP01000018.1:10700821-10773103 GCA_017312745.1 Gryllus bimaculatus | reverse complement strand
ACACCAGTCAAACCGCCACACCGGCCGAACAGTCAGACCGCCACACCGGCCGACACCCATCAGACCGCCACACGGCACACATGTCAGTCCGCCACACATACCGGACACAGTCAGTCCCCACACATTACCGACACAGTCAGTCCGCGCCACACATACCGACACAGTAGTCCGCCCACCACATACCGACACATCAGTCCGCCACCACTACCGGACACAGTCAGTCCGTCCGTCAAAACACACACCAGTCAGTCCGTCCGTCGAAACCACACCACAGTCAGTCCGTCCTGTCAAACAACAACACGGTCAGTCTCCCGCCTCCGTCAACACACAAAGTCAGTCCAGTCCGTGTCCGTCAAACACACACAGTCAGTCCCGTCAAACACACACAGTCAGTCCGTCAAACACCATCAGTCCAAGTACCGGTCATAACAGCACACAGTCAGCCAGTCCGTCAAACACACTACAGTCTTAGTCCGTGCAAACACTACAAACAAAGTCAGTCCGTCAACACACCACATCAGTCGTCAACGACACAGATCAAACAGACCAGCGTATCGGGTCGGTCGGGGCAGACGGACAGCCGAGCGACGGATATCCGTAATTCTGGTCCCGGGCAGACGGACCAAAGCCAGCGGACGGTCGGTAGGGCAGACGGCGACAGACAGCGACGGTCGGTCGGCAGAATACGGAGAACAAGGATCAGCGTTACTGCCTCTTGGTCGGGCAGACGGACAGACAGTGACCAAGACTCGGTCGGGTCAGACGGACAGACTAGCGACGGAGTCGTATCGGGCTCAGACGGCAGACATCTGAAACGCTCTCGGGCAGAAACGAATACAGGACCAGGCGACGGTCGGATCGGCGTTTTTACGGACAGACAGCGACGGTCGGTCGGTTGCAGACGACAGACAGGCGAACGGTCGGTCGGGCAGACGGACAGATAGCGACGGTCGGTCGGGCAGACGGACAGACAGCGACGGTCGTCGGGCAGACGGACAGACAGCGACGGTCGTCGGGCAGACGGAACAACAGCGACTGGGAATCGTTTTCGGGCAGTGGTACAGACGACAGACAGCGACAGGTTGTATCGGCCTCGCTTTTTCGGCAAGACACGGAGAAGCAGCGACGTTCGAGTCGGGCACCAGACGGACAGACAGCGACGGGTCGGGGCGTGAGCAGTATCTGTGTACAGAACAGCGACGGTCGGGTCGGGCAGACGGACAGAACAGCCTTGGACGGGTCGGTGGCGTGGCAGACGGACAGACAGCGACGGTCGGTCGGGGCTAGACGACAGACAGGCGGTCGTCGGGCAGACGGACAGACAGCGACGTTGTCGGTCGGCAGACGGACCAGCCCAGCGACGGGCGTCGGGCAGACGGACAGCCAGCGACGGTCGGTCGGGCAGACGGAACAGCCAGCGACGGTCGCGTCGGGCAGAACGGACAGCCAGCGACGGGTCCAAAGAGTCTGCGGCAGACGGACAGACAGCGGTGGACGCGATCGGTGGGGTCCGGGCAGACGGTACAGATCAGCTACAGGAAAAATTCGGTCCCGGTGCAGACGGACAGACGAGGGCGAGCGGTTGGTCGGCATAGAATACCCGACAGACAGACGACCGTCGGTCGTGGGCAGTAGCGGACAGACAAAGACGACGAGTCCGTCGAGGCAGCGACAGAACAGCGACGGTCGGTCGCAGACGAGTATCAGACAGAGGCGACGGTCGCGTCGGGCAGACGGACAGGACAATTCGACGGTCTTGGGGTACGGGCAAGAACGGACAGATCAGGCGACTAGTTTCAGGTCGGGCAGACGGACAGACAGCCGACGGGTACGGTCCGGGCAGGACGGACAGACAGCGACTGAATATCTTTCGCGTGCAGGACGGACAGACAGCGACGTCGGTCGGCAGAGGACAGGCAGGCGACGGTCGGAGTCGGGCAGTATCGGTTCACCAGACAGCGACGGTCGGTCGGGCAGACGGACAGAAGCAGGCGTACAACAAAGCGTCGGATCAGGGCAGACAGGATCAGGGACAGCGTCGGTCGGCAGACGGACAGACAGCGACGTCGGCGGGCAGACGGACAACAAGACAGCGACGGTCGGTCGGGCAGACGGACCAAGACAGCAGAGCATAGACAGACAGCGACGGTCGGTCGGGCAGACGGACAGACAGCGACGGTCGGTCGGGCAGACGGACAGACAGACACGGTCGGTCGGGCAGACGGACAGACAGACACGGTCGGTCGGACAGTGTCGGGCGTTTCAAGGACAAATGATTTTTCAGTATCAAAAACCCAGAAAACATGTATTCTGGCTATACGATGTGTTAGAGGATTTTCGCCTATATTTAGTTACTGGGTTTATCCAATTTTTCGTTACCAGGGCCCTGTAATAAGAGTTTTTCTGCCGAAAATTCGCTGGTTTTTCGAGCAGATTTACACACTTTCTCTGTGCTCCGAAACGAGAATGTAAAATTGGCTATGTATTGTGGTACTAACGATGTGTATGTCTTTGTAGATAGTTTGACTAGGTGGTTCAAGATTATTCGGTGTCTGCTGGTGCCATTTGGGATGGGGTTTGGGAAGTGTCTTTGGAAAACGAATGTGTCGAAGATATTTCATTACTGGCACATATACGCACTAGCGGATCTAGCGAGGGCATGGGGGCCATGCCGCCCGCACTGAAAAAGCCTAGTTTTCTTTTTATCTTCCTTTATTGGACAAAGTTGATTTAAATATTAATTTATGTTCGAATTATCTACATATTTCAACAAGCTTGTATATCATCATATCTCTAGTACATAAATAATATACAATATAATAACATTTATTATTTAACAAAAATCTACGATGGCCCCTCAAATATGATCGGCTGGATCCGCTCCAGGATACCAGGATAGTGACGTTTTCGAAATCAAATAATTTTATTGGTGTAAACGTGTCGAAACAATTGTGCTTGTCGAACTTAAGTGCCCAGTGGACAACAAAGCATCCACGCGCGCGGGAGGTATGTTCCTTACACGGATACGGCGCGTAAAATCATTGAAGTAATGTTTCAATACAAGGTTTTATTCAATTTAGTTTTATTTAATTTGAATTGTTTACGTTTTTATTACATATTTGAATTTTGGAAATTACGTTTCTGTCATTCGATTGAGGTGCAACCTCCAGACAGTTGGAGCACCAGCCGCCACGGATATGTCTCCTCCTCGTACAACTATATCAGTTGCAATTTTTATATTTAATTTTGCAGTAATAACTTTCAACAAAAACGAGTTTATGAATACTTCCCTTTTACCTGCACTTTAACATAACGTTCCTCGAACTTCGGTGCTCTGGGCCCGGACCCAATGGGACGATTATAAATCCGGCATTGTCAGCCAGTAACATAAGGTCACCAGCACGTTCCTGCCGATGTGCAGAATTTACATTACATCATTACGGTCTATTACAGTGATTTTTAACACGATGAGCAAAGCAGCTTCAATCATTACGTTCACTAGGAGCGGGGTTAAGGCTTCAGCTGTTTTTGTTTTCTTTTACCTTTTGGAGACGTCTTAGCAACCCCCGTGTTTTTTAGGACTATTCTAAAAACGCGCAAAATGAAGAAGCGCGCCCAGAATTTTTTCCTGGGGGAATTACAGGTATGGTGTCCCATTGACTTGATGTTTCCAGAATTTTACCATTTATGCCGAGCATATAATGTAATGTTTTGTTAACTTATTGTTAATATTTAAAACATTAACATTCGATATAATGAATTACTTTAGATAACATAAAGAAATTGTGAAACCTATTAGTTTTATATACTATGTAATTTTGGCTTCGGAGGCTGAAACTCCATGGGTGCGCTTCCTTCCCTCCCTTGGGTGTGTTACTAATTAAATGTAATACCAAATTTCAAATCGCAACGTTAACAATGGATACTTGTACGTGATGAAATCGACGACATACTGCACAACCACAAAAATCTTTTTCATCCTGAGCGATGAAGAGAATGCCAGGAAATGGGTTTTGGCTATTTTATTAAGATGAGAATCAAATTTCAATAATACTCTGTGATATATTCTATCAACTTGCCCAGTAACACATTATGGTATTACCATATTACAGTATTACCATATTATGAAGAGCGGCCGCAGGATTGACTCTCTTACATATTTGTGAATTTATTATCTTGCAAATTAACTTTTTAAATTACCAAATAATTACCTCTGTTGACATTAGACAGTAGTGATGGGGCGTCGAGTATATAAAAAAATGTGCGAAGTTAAATTTATGGCAATGTTTATTCACGAAAATCACAAAGTATCTAAGTATTATCAATAGCCGTATTATCAATGCTCGTAACATGCCATAAGTATTATTGATGTTCATTCTGGCCGTCAACAATGCTTCTAGCGCAACTTACTTTACAACTGGTTTGTTCTTGCAGGACATGAATAGTGCAGGAAATAAACATTACTCGCGCCTTTAAGTAAAGAAATAACTTGTCGGAATGTTGAGAATATTATTATCATAAGGCACAGTTTAAGAAGATAGGTGTGGGATGCACACGAGATTTAAACGTCTATGAAGAAACTTCATAACTCGCGGTCAAGGTTATCATGACATTAAAATCTAATTACCGGTGCTATTTCTACTGACGAATACATTTTCTAAGGAACAGGCTATTATGTGTGTTAACCATGTATCACCCATCAAGTTACATAAATCATTATGTAAATGATCCAAAAATAGACTTAAAATCCAAAAGCAGCTAATTTTTATGTACGGTTAGAAAACGTATAGCTCTTTAACTAAATGAATACCACAAGACAGAATGAAGCAAATCATTTAATAATAATGATTAAAATAAAATGTCAAAACATTACCTTTCATAAAGTCACCTCAGAGCACCTTCCTTGATGTCCTGCTTTGGCGTAACCCACAGGACATAAACTGTGCAGCTTACATATCGGTTATACACATTAAATCAATCCAACCTCTCAATTTTTCCAGGCACACGCATGCAGTTTACAACGTAACCAACTTCTTATCGCTAGTACTGCTTAAACTAGGGACTGACAGTCACAATTACATTGTCACTTGCCACGACAGTAGAGGCAACCACAACGTAACTATTACCAGCCGTAACACAGCATTGCTCGGCCCTGGTCCACTCGGCACTATACTCACTCGCACGCTGCTGGTGCTGGCTTGTGCGACTCAACTCCGGGTCGGGATGTTATTGTTTAAACTGCGATCTTTTCAACTCTACCTCTGGCAGGTATCAGCTGATGACAATTTCATCCAATCAGAAACCCAAATGTCACCATAGTGACGTCACTATGATGATTGTGATTGGATGAAACCGTCAACAGCTGATACTTGCCAAAAGCAGAATTACTTAAATCGCAGTATAGAAATATTTCTGAGCTAGTAATGCAGAAATCCACTACAGGAGTGCGCTGCTATTGTTGCTATATTCAAAATAAAACTTTCCATCGATTGACAAAAATAAAGAATCAATGTATCTCGTACATTTTTTAGAAGAGTAATATCTGCCTTCAAAATAAAATATTTAATACGACCTATACAAAATCGTATTTATCGTATTATTACATATTATCACTAGCGCCTGTACGTGCAGTGTGCGTAGCCTGTACTACTTAACCAAGTGACTGCGTGAAAATCAGAGAGAATGAGTGAAAAGTGATACTACAGCAACGTGTTTCATGGGTACACTCCAGGGTAGGGAAACTTGGTTGGCAAAACGGGGTAATGATTTTTGCGTCATCTACCACAGTTCCGTAGTGAGCCGAACTAAACGTGTGACGTCATGCAATTCAAAAAGCTGGCAATTTAGGCGGTGTTTTTCGTTACGTACAGGTTGCAAGCAGGTAGGTGCTATTTTATCGAATTTTTTCAGCATTTTGTTAGTATGTAGAATGTCATGCATTGTAAGTAGAGTGAATTGTGTCGCGATATTTGTCATGTCTAAAACTTTGTTTTCTGTATTTTGGAAGATGATATTAAGAAAACTGGCGCTAGACAAGTACATTGTTAGGATTTTCGCCCTACCAGCAGTGGAGGTATTTATGATTCATTTTGGAATCTTGTTGCATAATTGTAATTGATTATTTCATTTGTGAACATTTACACTATGCAAAATAGTCTTACAAATCCGTAAATCCATGTAGTATAACCTAACCTGTACATGTCATTTATTCTGTTCTATTTGTTTAAAAGTATTGTAATTATATTATTTCGTATGGTAATCGACGAGTTTTGTAATATGTCCATTGTATATCCATTGTTTGCAATACCCTGGTAATCAAAATATCTAATTTTCAAAAATATGTAATTCATTATTGTTTGCATTTCTAGAATAGGTACACTCTCATTAGTGTATGATGAAAATGTAATTAATTTTATTTGCTTAGGTGTACAAGTTACATTTCCATTCTGGAGGTGATCTTAGAGTTGCAGTATGATAACTGGCAAGATATAGTCAAAGTTGACTTCACTAACATTAGAAGATGGAATAACATTAGAAAAACTTGCCTAACAAGCACTGGAAATATATTAATAAATACTCAAAACAATTTTGAATGTGAACAATTAAAAAACTTTTGTTCTGGAATGTGTAATAGAAGAACTGTGTGTAATAAATAATATACTCTGAATATCTAATATTTATTTTTAAAATATTAAGACAGGTATACTTTTTTGCATATTTGACATACTTAAGTGCTACAAAAGCTTTTTGATGATTTTTAATTAAATGTAGCCAAATTTGAATTGGTAAATGAATCATCTGAACAATAAATCCTGTAATAATATTATTGATAATTATAGTAAAAATCTAATCCAATTTTTCTACATATACCATCAAAATTCTGTCATCCGTAACAATTCATTATTGTTCTGCCCATGTGTAGGTTTCAATGAGGATAGTTTGTCTGTGGACTTTGTGGAAATATTGTCATGATGTGCCGTAACCTATCAGATTGCTATAGAAAATGAAAAATCTTGTATTGCAACCTAAACAGAAGAAATCTGTGCCAATTGTTTATTTTAAAGTTGAAATTGCGTAAAACTTGGGAGAAACAGGCCAAATTAAAATTGTTATATCTTTCACAAATTTTCATTTAATAAAAGATTTTGTTGTAAACAATGCAAATTTCCTCTTTAATCCCAGAACACGAAGCATATTTACTGGTATGTTATTACTAACTACAAGACGAATCAACTTGCCTAACACAAAACTAGTATAATTTATAAATTTGTTTCATTTTCCTTGGTTTTCAAAGACTTAACCAAAATAGTCACGGTACCAATGATTGATATTGTATCAAAATTACAATTCTATTTTTGGCTAAAAAATGTCACCAAAAATTAAGGCTGGTATGATTTCAATCATGATTTAAATCAAAAGATTTTTTTTTTTAAATCAATGATTTAAGTTATTTTTCAAATATTACAAATAATAAATATTAAGTTATAGAGATGAAGACTTACATCAATTACACAGTTTATACAAAGAATATCGTATTTCTTATAAACTTTTTCACATAATAGAACAATTTGGAGAAAAAAATACAATGTAATGTACATTAAAATGAGCATGCTTATGAAATGAATAATAAACAATTTGTAGTTGTTATTTACTAATGGACTTGGATGATATAATAGTTTTTATCCAGCATTTCATTGTCTGTAGATAATAGCAAATTTAGGAACAATACACACACCGAGCTAGTTTCAAGAAAAACGCATAAAATCTTCAAGCATATATTTTGTAATTCTAGATTTGGAGTAAAATGTTTGCTAATGCCACATAAAGTATAACATCTTAGAGAAGATGAGCATTAATAAAAATGGAATTATATTGATACTTAGTTAAGAATAAAATTAATATTGTTAAAGCTGATAAAAACGGTATTTAATCTTACTAATTTTAATACTACTAACCTTTTTCCTTGAGTATATTGATAAAATACCATTAAAGTGGGAAGGAATAGGACAACTATTAAATAGAATTTAATATTTCAAAAACTGTCTAATATTGTTGTAAGATTTTTTATGAAATCAGTTGTTTTCAACAGTATGAGGTTTTTTGATTCAGGCAATATTACAGAAAAGATGGTAAAATTTTTTTGGACGAAGAATGCCTTTTTTTCTGAACCATGCTAATAGGTGTTGCCACAAGCTTATTCGATAATGTGAACACATGAGAAGTGATGAAACTATAAGTACTCAAATTTAAAGATTTTGTGGGTTAGGGCGGTATTGCACCAGACCCCTCAAATGTATAGTATCTATGTGGAAAAAAAACAACTAAAAAAAACTATTAGGAAATGATCAATTTAAAACTTCGTATTTTCACTTTTTCTGCTTTTAAAGTAATTAAGGATAAATAAATCACTTTACAATTTTCGCTTTAAGTAAACACATCTAATACAATATTTAAAAATATTATTTAAATCAAGTTAATCTGAATCATAAGAAAAGCAGATAATACTCTTGGATATTCCCTACACGCACCACAATTAATTCGTACAACGTTACTTTGAAAATGCGCGCCAAAACGCAACAACTGCGCTATCTGTACCAGGTCCGTGACTGTGGAAACAAATTTCCCCGCCTTTTAACATTGAGTGAACCGGCCCTGGTACACTCTTTGGAGTAGACTGAGTAAGTAGGAGTAGTGAAGCCAGAAGCAGCTGAAATTGACGTTTTCATCTGTCTGCAAAGCATTGTGTATAGCAGAGAGAGAGGGGAGGAGATGAGTGATGTGCCGTAGATGATTTCAGTGTCCACTGTAGATATCGGTAGATATCTTCTGTCATTCATGTGATCACGGGAGATAAAGTGCATCTGCTTGTAATGATAAATCTTGATAAGAAATATATCTGATATTCCTCGTAGGTATAACGAAAATTAACTTAAGGAGTAGTCGCTTTATTTCCGCCCAGTTGCCTTTTGTATTTTTCATTATGGTAAGATCATATTGTGTGGTGTATAGAATTCCTTGTGGTTTATCTTGTCTTACGCGAAATATAATTTATCTTAACCTTCTAATTTCAGGCTCGCTATTTCCGAGAGCAAGATATCGATGGTGAGTGAGAATGAAACATATTAATCCTTAAATATACTAAGGAAAGTATTCCTCATACAATCTTGTTTTACAGAATTTCGAGAATGTTTTTATTTATTTGCACGAAGTGGTAAAATAAGAACACTAGATGAATTAACTATTATAATGAGGTCATTGGGAATGAGTCCTACCATTCAAGAACTGAAAAAGTACATGAAAGATAAGGGTAAGAGAAATAAAAGTTATGAGCAACAAGTGCAATATGTCATAGCCCAGAAATATTATTTTATTTTGTGTTTAGGTGGTAAAATGTCTTTTGCTGAATTCTTGGAAGTAATGCATGTACACAGTCAAGCAGAAGATTTACCTAGAGAAGTAGTTGAAGCTTTTCGAGCTGCTGACCCTAATAAAAAAGAAGTTATTCCAGCAAAACAATTACGCCATATGCTTTTACATTGGGGTGAACAGCTTAGTCCAAAAGAAGGTATGTTTTATATTTTAAAAAAAACAAAAAAACAGTTAATTAATAACATTGAGGAACAAATTATGTTGCAATTTTGAGTGAGTAATTTTGTTTGAAGTTGTTGCAGCCGCTGTTTCGTAGCGTGTAAAGATATTCGTTTTACTGAGACTTCAAGATGCAACTTATCAAATGTACATTGTAATATGTTAAAAAGAATGGGCTAAAGTCATACCTATGCATACAATTGCACATAAACTACTGTCAGTTTGTAATTGGAAATTAACAACACACATTCCTTGTTAAGAAAGTAAAGCCACATTACGTAACGTAGGAACAGAAATTTGGGAGAGATTGAAATAGTACTAATGCAATTTCTTAGACTAGGGTTTCCCAATGGGTTGGTATGTAGCCCCTGGTGATCAATGAAATTTTGAAGGGGGATTGGTGATGATTAGTTGGTGAATTGGGGGGTCAATATCCTTATCAGTATAATCAAAATCACATTGATTACAAAAAAAGTAATGAACTTTATTATTAACAGCTTTTTGATATAAAGTTACAAAACATATAATAAATTGCAACTTCACTTGTTTCATATCTTATTGCTTGTACTGCTTAAACTAGGGACTGACATCCTTTGAAGTGAGGATATATAGGAAACCCATAGAAGTGTGCATTCTTAATGATACACACTGGGAGAGATGGCTCCCTGTGACCAGGAGGTCCTAGGTTCAAGTTCTGCTGGTGGCAGGATTTTCAGCATTAGCTTGTGAGCTTGGTTAAATTTGGGTGCTATTTGGAGGAGAACTCGAGCAGCTGGCTGCTCTGATCAGTAGTGTTCAATGGTTTCTCTGATCACTACTAAGCGAATACCAGAGCAATACCCTAACAAACAGCACGATCTTTCCTACCTCTTCCTTGTTCTATCCTCTCCCCTTACACACACACACACACACACCAACACTGCACTACACAAGCGTGCCAGGAGGGGGGTCTGAACTGAAATGCCCCTGAAATACTTCCTGATTCCAATGCCAAGTGGAAGTTGTTGGGTTTATACTAGCCCTCATATATGAACGTTTTATTATATATTGTGTTGTTAATAAATCTTCCTAATTTTGGAACTTTTGTTTTTGTTGGGAATTGATATTAAGCAATGTTAAAATGAACATAATTATTCAACGTATTTTCTTCAGTAATTAGTATTACATAAAAAAATCAATAATTGAAGACCTCGGTAGTACATACTGATAACTCTCAATTATTTTTGAGCCTCCATCTTTGAAATGAGTGCTATTATTTACTGTAGATAATATATGTGGTTTGTTATAGAATTAAAACTATATTGTGTTGCTATTTTTACAATATTAGTGACTTTGCTGTAAACAAATGTCTAGTTAAATATGCATGTTTAAACACAAAAAGTGGAAAACTTCATTTTGAGAGTTATCGTTATTTACACTCAACTTCTTCAATTAATGTTTTCATATAAACACTATAGTACATGGTGTTTTCATCCTTGCTCATTATTTTTGCTCAAGAAAACTCACAATTTAACTATTTTTAATCTCATTGAATGCTGAGAGGCATGCTATTGCCATGCTGAGTTTATATCTTGTTTATAATCAATCTAATTACTATTTGCTTCTTATGGCAAACTTTCAGTCCATTTGATTAACCACACATTTCCTTTCCAGTGGAGCAGATCTTCCGAGAGGCGAACGTTACTCCAAATGGTCAAGTTAAATACCAAGATTTTGTAAAAATTGCCTGTGCGCCTGTCCCTGACTATTACTAGGTTTTTGGAAAGTATTTGTGTGAAGAGATCATGTATATATGTTCCAGGGAAAAGGCAACTTAATGTAAAAATGAGGGTTATTTTTCTTACCAGATTACTTTAAAGTGAGAAAATTTGTGTAAATCATCACAAGCATTCATGTACATTCATGTCTGCCATGTTCAGGTCATTCTTCATCGTAGCAAAATATGTTATCCAGTCAGACAATAGAAGAAAGTACAGACCATCTTAACAATTGAGAAATCCAGAGAGAGGAAGGAGTAAAGCACACAAATGTGAAATGAATCATTACATTGAAGTCGACGTACAAACAAAAATTGTTAATACACTTTTGTTACAAATATTTTTATTTGATTTAAAGAGGGATGAGACATCATAGGAAATATGTTTTCCATTCAGAATTTTTACATTAAATACCAGAGAATAATTATACAAACTGAAAACTTGTGCTGAACAAATTCTTTTTTTTTTTTTTTTTTTTTTTTTTTTTTTTTTTTTTTTTTTTTTTAAATTCCCCATCTTTTATTTTTAATGCTACAACGTGTATAAAAATATATACAAAATTAATTTTAACTAACCTTAAATTAATGGTTATTGGTTTCCTAATTTTCTGACAATAGAGCTGTACTTACACGGTGATGGATAATTGCTGGTTAGGGAAGTGAAATCCTAATGTAGGCACGCTTCTTTTTACTGATTTCTCTACCATGCTATTACACCTCAAGCTTACAAAATTTGTTTTATACATAAAGTGGACAAGATTTCAGAACTTGATTGATCATTAACTGTAATTTTAGGTCCTTGGTAATTAAGAACAATTCGCAAATTTCCAGTGCCTTCAAATGATTTGTCTTAGACAGGCATTTCAAAATCATTTGCACAATTTTTGAGGATAGAGTCATTTTGTCAAGAAAAATTTGAGGAATAATAGACTACAATCATTGAAAATTTGCAATGTGATTATAGCTGTGAAGGTTAAACATTTTGTCTCAAATGATGTCAGACTTGTCTACTTTTGTAAGTTTAAAATTGTCTGAATTAGAAAGACCTCGTGTATTTTAGCATACTTCAGTTATAATTCTAGGTATTGTTATATTGGAAATTCAGCTTCTTTTTTTTTGTGTCTATTTTATTTGCTGATACTTAATTGAACAGTGCTAATTTACTATTTATTTATTTTAAAAATATAATTTGTGATGGAGATGGTCTTTCAAATTGATCAACACTGTTATTGGAAGCATAACAATTTTAATTTATCTAATGGCATATTTTCCAACATCAAAATTTCTAGCATAGATGTTGAAACACACATGCATTGTGTAAATTTTTCATAGTGATAGGAAATGTTGACATAATTATTTTTAATGTAAATATTAGACATTTCAAATGTGAAATTTTATAAGAAGTTTTGAGGATTTTATAATAATGAATAGAAGTATTTTCCATAAATATGTATACCTCCCTGGCTATTATTGATTTTATTAAACTTATAATTTGATGTATTATTCATCCATATTTTAAATGTCTGTGTGAGTGTGTGTTGGTAAGTAAATCAATATGAATAATTAAATTTGTTCAATGAATTATCACTCTGACTGGGATACGAACCTGTGTCACTCGGGTTGACAATTCTTTATTACAATTTAATATTTTTTAAATTACAATACATTGGTTACTCAATAACAAAGTGAAATCATGTATGTGTTTTCAGTGCAGAATTTAGTTTGAACGTAATTGCCTTCAAAAAGGTGACAGGGTGGTGACTACTGGTTCCATGAAACCCTAGGGTTCCCTCGAAAGTTGACTAAGGTCTCGCAGGTGATCAGTCAAAACATTTATACAAGGAATTTTTCATGTAGGAACAGGGTAGTGAACTAAAATATTAGATTAATATAATTTTAAAGAAAAAATTCAATGTCAATTGAATATAAAAAGCCAATCAGTTGCACAAACATGTAAGATTGATCAATTGATTAAAAAAATTATAAGGATAAAACTAAAATACACAACAATTAGGATTTTTAAAATTATATAAGAAGAAACCAATGATTATACACTTTTTGTTCAAGTGTACCTCCTTTAAACTAAATACGAAGTGGAAAAGTTTATAAGGGATTATTAAGGCTATATTGTTGAGTCAGAAAATTTCCACAATCTAAAAGTGTCAAAAATAAGAATGGACCATGGTGGTGAATTCCGTTCAAATGATTTTAAGGAGTGGTGTAAGCAGAAAAGTATCCAATTATATTACTCCATTCCTCATTCTCCATGGCTAAATGGTACGGCAGAGAGAATGAATTACACTTTGGAAAATAAAATGAGAGCTTAACTAGAATATGCTAATTTTCCTGGTGAAATGTAGGGTACTGCAGTACAAACTGTTGCTTAACTGAAAAACAGGTGTCCTAGGCTGTAGATACTACACATGATAAGAAGTGGTATAAGATGAAACCTGATTTGCCCCTCCTTCAAATTTATGGTTCAATGGTTTATACCAAGAATTTAGGTTCTCTAAAAAAAACTGGATCCTAGAGGCAAAAAAGGAAGATGTTTGGGATACTCAAACAACGGCTTTATAATCGGCATATACTCGTCAATTATATGTCTCAAGAGATGCTCTTGATTAAATAATCCAAAACACAGAAATTGAAAACTTCTTCAATGATAAAGGAATCCATGAAAATGAAGAAAACAAAGACAATCATGAAACTTCCAGTGAAGATGAAGATAATGATTCTGAAAAGTATGTACCTTCAGAGGATGATTCCCTACCAAATCCTCTGTTAAAACAAAGGGAGATAAAGGTGCCTGGTAGATATAAATATTTTGTGGTGATGGCTATGATTGCTGAAGATTCACTTCTTGCTTATGAATACTGTATTAATAGTCAAGATAAAAATAAATGGAATAGTGCCATAGAAGAAGAGAAAGACTGCTTGGTCAGGAATCATCATGTCAGTGACGCGGCTCGTCCCAGATAGCCTAGATAATACAAACTCCGGCCGCGGAAGCCTACGCAACCATTATGTAATTATTTCATTATGACCAGTATTGTTAAAAATCTGTTCTACGAAACATCATACACAATTAATACTTCTAACGAATAATTTTTGTGCAATGTGTTTTGAATTTTTTGTCGAGGTCCTGCTCAACATTCTCTTCACAAATAGACCAGATCTGGCCAACCAAATTGGTTTCACGGACCACATCGATGTCGCTTAACGATACAGTGGGTCCGGGGCAAACGTGCTTTAAAAAAGTAATAAAAATACAAAATGAATAAGAATTTTGTTGTTATACATCATAATAGAGAGAATGGATTTCCCTGTAGATCTTTTCTGTCTGCATGAATTCCATTTACTCATTCCACCGCAATCTTGGTCGACCCGCATTTATTCTACATTGCAGTTTATATTTAAAACTTTGGATCTGTCTATTCTTAGTAGAGTACACATATACCATTAAAATCTAAATATACCCATAAATTGCCGATCCGGTGGCCGGGATCACAAAGGCAGTAGTGCCATAGCGATCTCGGGCCGAAGGATCGCGGGTTCGAGTCATGCATCGGACATGGTTGTATTGTGTTTGTCCATTCACCCTCTATCATCACATCGTGTTATCCTCACAGTTACCGTACCTTTACACGCAATAGTGGTCGCTAATGACCTAGAAGTCGGTGCGACCTTAAATAACAAAAAAAATTGAAAACTTTCATTTTTGATTTAATAACTTTCTCTTGTGGTCTCGCAAATTGTACCCCACGAGAAGCCTCAGCAACCAAATTTCCGCCTCTTGCACCCTCTTTCTCTGTTGGGCCATGGTCTGTATCTCTGCATCATATAAGAAGTTAGCAATACAAAAAGGAATAAAAATTGACCTTTGCTGATTTTCTTCAGAGTTTGCTAGAATAACCTGGTCGTCTCCAATAAGCAATGTCTGCAAGGACAAATTTCCAAAAAAATTGTTTTTAAATGGCTTTTCTAATCATCTCATTAAATTAAACGTTCAAAAGTGCGTATTACACGGGGCATCCGCGCTTAAAGTAGTGTAGTAATCTACATATGTACTACGAATGGCCGTCACTAGAAGTGGGATTTTCAGCAAGATCATAATTTGTGTCGGTTCACTGTGTCTAATGCATTTTCTTGACCTACAAACGCAATGAATGTAGGAATATTGTATTGTTTTTCTATATTCAGTTAGAGTATGAAAATGCCAATAATATTAGACATGCCTTTCCTAAATCCAGTTTGCTTTTCTAACAAGAGCATCTCTCAAATCCTTGTTAGACGCCAATATAAAATTTTGGGGTACATTTTGTATCTGATATTCAAGAGAGTTATTGGTCTGTAATTAGATTAGTGTTTCCTATCCCACTTTTCCTTTATCCACTGGCACCTGGTACTACACGAACTAGGTTGTTGCATACGTCATTCCTAGGGCTCGGACTGTGAGGCACCTGACACCAAGCGATAACATATACTCATAACACGAGCAGCTCCCGAACTTCCTGATATTGCACAATATTCAGAGTGATAAAGTGGAAAGCCTCAAGTTTTTCTTCGAGACTTCTCTTGATATTGGTTAATGGTTTTCACATTGGTAATCATTATTTTAATCGCTTTAATATTTGTTTCACTTTTTAAACAAAAAATAAATATTTTCAGTTTGTTAGCTCCTAAAACTCCGAGCGCTAGTTATCAGAGGATAAAGAAATATAATACAAGAAGTCTCTAGGCACGATTTATTTAGAGAAAATTTTTTTAAAATCTTACCTCAATTTAAAAAATGCATCATCCTTTTCTTCATTTCGGCAAATCGGTTCGTCATCGGTTGCTGTTGAAATCTAAAATATTCTAATGAAATTGTTTTCTATGGATAGCATCGCCAAAGCCGTTAGTCGTCCCTCGCTCATTGTGTTTCTCAAAAATGTTTTGATTATTTTGAGAGTTGAGAAACATCTTTCAGCTTCCACTAATGTCATTGGTTGTTAGTGTTAATTTCAACAACTGAAATGTTTCGCTTATTGAGCCAACTAAATTGTATTTTAAAAGAAATTCGGACAAACTGACAGCACCTGACATAGATCTAAATTCTTCTGATGAATAAACTGAAGAAGTTCATTCTGAAGGATTCTTTTGTTTAAATATGTGTAAGTTGAACACACATTTTTCAAAATTTCTTCTGGGAATTTTGATGTATAAAATGAAAAATATCTTGTTCAAAAAGCAATGAAGGTTGAACATGCCCTACGAACGTAAGTTAAGCTTTACTTTCACTAGAAGTCAAACCATATACCTCTTTGGCCTCTCGATTCCTTTATAAATTATCACACATTTCTTTGATGTAGCATTCGAAATTTCAGCAACAGGGTTGTTTTCACTGTCAATCTGATCACAAATAATACTAATATATTTTTCAAAACGTGATAATGATTCATGTGCAGAAGATGTCTTTTGCAATTGACTAAATACAATTGCAACAAATGGAATTATTTTGCTGAAAAATGTCAGCCAAAAACTGAAGTGAGAACTAACCAGCATTCTTCTATGTACTGCAACTTGTTCTTCCTTCTTATTTCATCAGTTTTTAAACTTTTATCCATATACGTGAAAATATCCTGTTTATGGGCAAAACAGTACATACACTTCTTTAATAAAAATTCCTCGGTGTGTTCCCAGCTTTAAGAAGTCGTCTTTTTACTCCAATTTCTAGAACCGCTGTTCTTCATGGGATCGCGGGAAAGAAAGTGCAGATACTTTGTAAGCTGCAGAAAACCCTAACATTTCCATTAATTGATGCTGCCTTGCTAATAATAAAGTTATCTTGGTGAACATAGTAATAATTGTATTCAGACTTGGGAACTCTTTGCTTAATAATCGCTTGCACGCAGTCCGATGAGCCTGTCATAACAGAATCACCATCATTAGTCTGTGCGATTACTTTTGAAGGAGTTTCGTTCAATTCATGTTTCTGAAGTTCCTCCAATATGCGGGGAGTGTTTTGGCATCATGGCATGGGAAAAATATAACTCCAAAATCTTTCCACGGGCTTTCTTTTGATAACGTAACGAAAAACAATAGCCATTTGTACTAAATTGATAGTCTGTGGTTTCATCTGCAATAATTGACAGAAAATTTGAATTCTTAATTCCTTTTGAAATTTCTTCTTAACAGACATTCAACCCTACTCGCAATAATTCATTCTGTATTATTTGGGACGTTCCGTTAAATACTGTTCCTTTTTTAAGATGTGTTCTCAAAACAGAATCTGATCTAAAATTTACAAGGCCTATAAAATTCCACGATTTGACGGTTTTGCAGTCTCATCGTCCTCTCAACGCTAGTTCAAAAGACCCGCATAAACGTACACCAACGTACACGTTAATTAAAGTATTGAGAACATACCTGTTGTGCCTAATTTTTTTCATTTTCTTCTGCTATCTTTCTCCAGTAAGCGATGTCCAGGTGTGAATATATTTCCATTTCCACTGGTATTTCCACGTAATGTGAACTTGATATTTTAAGTGTACAGCTGATGATTCATGCTTTTTTTATATTGTAGCGGTACGGTATTATTTAACTAAATTAAATAAAATAAAATAGAACGTAAGGAAAAGTTTGTACTATGGAAGGACCCACCACGTCACACGCACGCCCCACCCTCTTGCGACAGCCACGACCCCCCTCCCCCGACCCACTTCGACAATTTATGGCACCCCGACGGCCGGAGGGAAGGGTGAGTTGTCAGGCGCTCCGCTGCGACCCCATCCGGAACGTTATCGCGACGCTTGTCACCGATACCGGGGAAGTACAAAGTAATAATTCATTATTAGTCGAGAAGCCCCTCCAGAGACGTGGCCTACTTTCTAGTCGACCACGGATACATTCCGAACGACAGAGAAAGTCAGCACCTCTAAGGAGAGAGAGAATGGAAAATTTCCATGAAACTGCTGGATCTTATTGGCCGAAATCTAAGTAAGACGCCATAACCTTTGACCAATAGTGACTAGACCGTCAAAGTGAAGAAGGGAATTCGAAACATACGAGGAATAGAGGGTGGGGGAATGAAAAATCAACCTCGCACTGACGGAGATACAAATCGTGACTTGGCGAAAGGCATTCTCGGAGAGAGGAGGGTGCACCTCTGGGGGGAGAGGCAAGCATTCACTTGAAGTTTCTTGAGGAGAAGAAGTGCAAAAGCACTTACGGGGGGATTTGAGAATCTTTCCCACTGCTTATTCGCTGCAAAATTTGCACTCACTGAAATTTCATCGAGAGGAATCGCAGACGCAGCGGGAAACAATGTTGTGTGCTCCGCACCTGTGATCGAGAGCCGATACACCCCGGCCATCTATGAGCTCCGCCGATGAAGCCTCCAGACGACCCTTCGTTGACGTCACCGCCCCGCGCGGTCACCGTCCGCGCAGACGCCGCCAGCCGCCGCCGAGGCCCCTCTGGTGGGAGCGCCTGCACAACTGCATTCCTGGGAAGGCCATCCCGGCCATCTATAAGCTCCGCCGCGCCCGCACGGGCCCACTGGCAGCAACATTGGCCACGGAAGGTACCCTAGGCAACGTAATCGGGCCGAATAAAGAGTTCGCAGACGAGCGTCGATAGGGTGCGGATTGTGCCCCTGCCGCCCCGCTCCTCTGGCGACCCGAACCGCCACGCGCGCATAACCCGGGCCTGCGCCTTTCGCGCCCGCCGCTCATGCCCGCCGGGCCGTGAGCGAGGGGGCGCACAGGTACATCTGGCAACAAAGCCATGGCGGAAATCCAGGGAGTTCCCGCCAGCCCCGCCGCCCACGCCTCTGCCGCTGGCCCTTCGCCGGCGCCCGGCCCCGTGCGACGACGCGGTAAGTGCCCGCCGCCACCATGCCTGGCAGCTCCGCCCCACCGGCTGCCGCTGCTGCCTCGGCCAATCGCGGCCGAAAACAACACGGTGGAAGTTTCCAGCGACTGCTCCTTCGCCATCGATATGAGCCCCGACTCCATCGTGCAGTCCCTACTCTGGCGCTGCAGAGGGTGTTGTGGGAGACACATGGAGCTCCTTCTTCCGACCCCGCAGCGGTACAACCATGAACGGCAACGAATGGAGGAACCTAAATGTGTCCCCTAGGAGCGTGTACTCGCCTTCGCAGGGCCCGAAGCCGGGGCCACCCGCGACCTCCCCTCTCGCAAAGGAGCACGGGGAAGGCGAAACCGGCCGACCGCCGCTCCACGAAGCGGGCGCCGGCCCGCGACCACCACTCCAGCAGGCAGAACCGCAAACGTCCGGCGAAAGGCAGAATGGATCGCGCTTCCAGGCCGAAGTTGTAAGCCCATGGCCCCACCCGCAGACGGACACGTCCCGGGAGGGTCCCAGGATCCTCCCGCGGCGAGGGCGGCGACCTCCACTCACACCAAGAAAAAGCGTCCGGCACCTCCGCACGCGGGCCAGAGCCGGAACTACCCTGGCCCGACGGGAATCCCACAGGTAACGACTCCACCGCCCAGTCCCATCCCTTTCAAACTCACGCCACGGCGAGCGGCACAGATGGCGGCTGGCAAACCGTCCCTGTCAACCAGCGCGGCCGGCCGCAAACGCTTAATCTCCGGCACGCCCCGCTCGAAAAGAACACGGACCCCAAACCGGCGGCCGCCTCACGGCCGCCGAAAAAAGCCATATTATATAAGGCTCAGGGATCTCGCCCCGATACTTGCTCACCCACGGTCGTGCGCTGGGCGTCGCAACAGGCAAAAAGGCCACAATGGCTGAGCCAAAACGCGGGGGAAGCGTATTGCATGCAACCAAACCACAGACAAGGTAGCCCACTTAGAGGCCGGAAAAGAAAATTATGCTAAATTGCATAACATATTTCTTTTCAATCCGCCACCTGTGCGTGAAGGGCATGAACAGACCCTCCAGTGGCAATATGGACTCTCGAGTGGGTTCACCGAGGAGAAATGGCGCAAGAGCTGAGACCGGACGACCTCCTGGGTGCCGGCACAGCACTGGCGTACTAAAGAGGACTGCGGTCACGGACCGCAGCGAGAGGCTGTGAGCTTCCCGTAAATGAATGGAGCGCAGTAACTGCTCAAGGGGACATCCATGTGTCCACCCTTACGCGATACTCTTCGCCCGTCGCGAAAATATATTCGTTCGTCCAGTTGGATAGCTTCGACGTGACGTGAGGCGAAATGAGGGGGCCACGACACCTCTTTGCGCCTCGCTGCTGTAGTGGCGAGTCAACAATCGGCCAATTGCGCCTATGACCCGCTGCAAGCTCTGCCAAGGGAAATGGCCATTCTACGAAGCAGAACAAACGGAGTACATGGGCATGGACACACTGCCCAAAACCAGTTAACTCAACCTCCCCACCTGAATCTGCAACTGTTGCGACGCCATTGTAGCGTCGTACTCCTTCTGGCAAGCTACTTTAGTCTCCCCAGTCGCCCCTCAGGGCGATGACGGGGAGAAATGCCGTGGCGTCAAATCACGGCACCCATAGTCCAAAATCAGGGCGGTGGCAGCCCGACAGGAAATGTTATAAACGACAGCCTGGTCACGGTGGTACAAAACCTACTCAGAGGCAAAAAAAGCCTCAGGCCCCCATGTCCGGGGACGCAAAACCCGGTGCGGTGAGTCTCGGACGCGCGCTCCACCTCGCGGCCCGCCCCTGCAGCGTTTTCCAGAAGCGCCAGTTTCCTGCAATGCTTGCACAACTGGCAGCTCTTCTCCCCGAAGATGCGCAAAACCACTAGGAGAACGCCCAGATCTACCTGCCAATGCAACGCTGCTGCTATGCACCTGGAATCGCGGCGCACTGCATAAATCCCTAGCAATACGCGAGTCATCGAAAGCATGATCTCGATATCATGGCGATACAAAGACGTGGTTCAACGCCCCGGAGCGACTTCCGAATTCACGGGAATCGCAACATACCGTGAGAGCCGCGAAGGCAGATTGGAGGTGAGTCGCATTGAGCATCGCCGCGACTCCCTCAGCTCCGGCAACCTCTCCGACCCTAATGATATCACGCGAAGCTGTTGTGAGCGCGACATCTGGCGTGGAAACAAACCGACTCCTTGTTCGTGTCTGTCTACTGCCCAGATCAAACTCTCCAACGCCTCTGAGATTGAAGCAATTTCTAAGCGCTAAGCACAAGGTTCTGACTTGGTGATTTTAATGCAAGGACACCCGGTCAGGGGATGGCTTAGGTTCCAACAGGAACGCACAATCTAGCCACTCTAGCACGACGAGACGGGGCGTATGTGTAATGCGCACGAAAAGTCCCACATATTTCCCGACGCCAGCGCAGAAACGCGCAAGCGACCGTGTTTACGATTTGCGATCGCGAGGGGTTAGACGTGATGTACCGTGTACTACCCCGAACTGCGACTCCGATCCACAATCGGTAATACTGTGATGGTGGCATCTCTTGTCCGCAGTACGCCAGCAAAGAATACGAACAACGCGGCGCGGATGCGGGCGGTTATCAAAACTCAAGTGAGGATTTGCTCGAGCAGAGACCGCTGGTCAAATGGAGTATAGAAACATACTGCGGTGAACTTGTTCACTGACACGGTAATGTCCGTTTACAAAAAGTCAGCCGCGTGCCGGATTTCTCGTCCCGAGTTTATAGAGAGCAAAGACGGACCAGCAGCGCTCCGCAGAGCAGTTAAAGCTTCATGCCGATTTGGTGATCCCGCAGACGGGGAGCGGGCGAGACGCGCTGAGCCGAGAATGCCGTGCGTCTCTGAGAGACGAGAGAAAACGCTCGCTGGAAAGAGTACAAGGTCTGTTCCAAAAGAAAGTTGAATAAATCCAAGGAAAAAAATATTTATTTGAAATATCACACAATAACGTAAAATTCTTCAACGTAGCTTCCTTTCGCGTCGGAACATCTGCGGCAGCGTTTTTCCCCAGTCGCTAACGCACCCTGGAAGGCGTCGACGGAGACCTCCTTCAAGCACTCGTCGTTGGCTTCGTTTGAACAGCTTCCACAAGTCCCAAAGGTGCGCCTTGAGTTTCCTTTCTGGATCCTCGGAACAAAAAGAAGTTCATATGGCAAGTCGGACTGTACGCGGCTGGGCAATGTTTCCACACCGCGTTTCGCTAGTACTCTCTAATAATGAAGGAGGTGTGCACCGGTGCGTTGTCATCGGTGAAGACGCCAAGTGCTGGCTGATCTCCTTTCCTCTACGCGTTTCACTCTTGCTTTGCGAGCCTTTTCAGGACTGCAAGTAAAATGACTGTTCACATGTTTGTCCTTGTGGCAAACAAACTCTAGTGAACAATGCCTCTCTTTTCGATAAAACACCGATGAACATTGCCTTATACACGGGTGACTTGCCACTTTTTGCGAGCGAGGAAGCTGCGGTGGTAGCTGCTGACACTCAGCATTTCTTTGGCTTCGGCCTAACTCGAAAACCCATGTTTTCGCACCACGTAAATCCATTATCCAAAAATTCGGATCTATCCCCGAGACCTTCGCAACTGAAGATGCCCAGAAGTCGGGGCGAAACGTTGGCATCCCAGAGCCAATTGGACCACGGCCCATCAGCCCGGAGAACATTAACGATATTTATTAGTCACGTAATCGCAGTTTAACTGTCCCACTTTGTCTTATTACGTGTATAGTTATTAGAGGTAGATACTCTCAGTAATTTGAACTGATGGTTCATTTCTACTGGAAGTGATCTGAAAAAGTCGTTAACACGATTTTACTTCTGATCAAGATGACACCTTTTGCTAAGTAGAAATCCTGGAGGTAAGGAAGCTTGGGCGTCGGTGGGCCAGTTACGTGAGGTTCACCAGTCGGTATAGTGAATAGAGAACACGAGTTTATTTGTTTGTACTTTAAGAAGGTTTATCCTCATAATGTGTTGAGTCGTGAGACCCAAATGCTGAATTTTTGCATTGAAATCGCACTTCAGATAATGAATCTTGATTCTAAAATTTATAAGTCTTTGAAAGATGTTTTGTTCATGTTTTTCTTTTTAGGCGGCTAGTAGCAGATGTTAGTGTACAGTAAAGTAGTCTTTCTTACACCATTACAGATGATAGCTTGTATTCTTCAGTTTTTATGATCGTTCAGATCGTAATGTTTGATTGTGTTCGAATTTTATGCAGTATCCTCATGCGCATGTACCGTCCGGGTGCTTGGTATTATAAAATATAGTATATATATAATAATATATTTATAAATAAATAATTATATATATATATATATATATAATATATAATATATATATAAATCATATCCAGGTATCTTTATGTAGGGTTTTTCAGTGAAGTGAGTTTCAGGGATTAGCATAATATCTATATATTTTTCTTTGAGAATAGTTACGAGCTCTCTTCGATGTTGGGTTAAACCATATGCGTTCCAGAAAATAATTTTAATTTTTGGTGCCATTTAATGCATTTTGGAAATTAACGACGTCAGTAGGCTGAGCAAAGTCCCAATTTGTTCACATTGTTGTTTAAGGATGCTTTCGAACTTTTGGAATGAGGTTTCTATTACTTTGTAGAGGTCTGTTTGGTTTTGATTGTGAGGTACAGCTCATGTTGAGTTTTGAGAAGATGCTGTTCGAGAGAAGGGATTGGGTTGACAGTGACGAACTGGGAGGGGAGGGAAATCTGAGGTGTTTGGCGCTTTTTGTTTCTTCTTGGCGATGGTGTCTGTTTCTTTTCTGTGCTTGCTACTTTTATTAACGTAATCTTGATACACTTGGCAGCCTTTATAGTTGGCTGGATGACTTCGCGAACATAGGACGCATGTTGCCGGCTGCGTTGCAGTTTTTTTGCATTCGTCAGTGAAGTGTTCTTCACCGCATTTCACGCACCTTGGAGTTTCTTTACAGTATTTCTCCGTGTGACCATACTCTTGACAGCGATGGCATTGTACTGGCGTTTTCTTTTTGTACGATGCTTCAAATTCTATCGCTGCATTTACAAGTGTGTCGATATTGTAGATTTCTGCTTTGTTTGCACTTGGTTCTAAGTCTATAAAAAAGAGAGAAAGCGGCTTTTTGCTTACTCGATGAAGTACATTGTGCATGTTACGAACGATGTGACCCTTGGATTCGAGTTTAGCTTTTACGTCTTCTATGTTTTCAGACTGATGCAGGTAGCGAAGCACTACACGAAATGCTCTGTCTTTCTTCAGTTGATACATGTGGTATTTGAACTCGGATTCGTCTAGTTGCTTAATTATTGCTCTGTAAACTTCAATGGTTTTCGGTAAAACTTTTACGTCCTCGCTGTACATTTTGTACGTAAAATCCTCGTCTTTTACTTGTAGTTTAAGAATTTCTAGTAATTTTGATACATTAGTTACACTTTGCAGGAATATTGGCGGTATGCTATGATCTATGGGGGGCTTTTTAGGAGTTTCAACTTCCTATTTGTCTTCTAATGCTGCTTATTGATTTGTATGCGTAAACACACGCCCATTCGAAGGAGTCGGCATGAACTGGTCACTATAGGCGTGTTTTTTTCTTTTTCCAGATTGTTGCCACTCTAGGGTACTCACGGTTTTATTTAAGGTTCTTACAAATGACCTCGGACCTTGTAGTAGAGTCCATACTGTAGCTGGGTTTCATGTCGTTCCCAGGCCTGGACCTGGTGATGTGCTGGATAGAAGCCTGTTTGATCTCTCACAAGTAGTTGATTTATCTGTATCAATTGTGGATCCTCATTCACTAAATATTGATGTAGCTCTAATTTTTGCTGCGCATTTTGTTGAATTTGTAAGTTAATTTGAGCACTGTTTTGCCCCGCGGGGCCACTTGTAGCTTGACCATTCATTGGTGTTGAATTAATATCACTGAATTCACTGTGATTTAATGCTTCCACTGCTCTAGCGATGTGCTGCCACGTATCAGGGAAGCCGCTTGAAAACATTGTCACTATGACTGTACACTGATCTCGTAGAGTTTGTAGTCTGCTAACCTTATCGCGCTGAAGTCGCCCGTGAAGCAGAGCACTCGGCGCATGTCCGCTCGCAACCGTGTTCAGGCGAGAACTCGACCCTTGAATTTGAAACCGATATTTTAATTTTGGGAGGTACTTTACAGGAAGGCCGATACAGTGCACACAATGTTTGTCACATTTTACGTTTACGTCACACACACTTTCTGTTTGAGAGTGAACTTCGAGCGAACTATCACAAACCGACTATTCAACAAGACTGGAAAGCATGCATTTTGCAGAGCGAGACCTTGAAACACCGCGTGCCCAGGAGAGTTCAGCGCACCGTTCCTCGACGAGAACCTGTCGGCCGAGCAGAATTTTCCACGATCGTGGCACACTTCTAAAGTAGTCGCACTGTGTATCTTTCTTTAAAAGCCATTTGCTCTTCACTTGCCCATAGATTTGCAAGGTAATCAAGTCACGTATTATCCAGAATCAATTGATTTTTTACGTTGTCTTCATTTTTATCAGGTTGCTTGTTGTATTTTATAGACTTTTGTCGTGTTCTATTTCGGTTTTTATAACGAAGCGCGTCAGGACCTGTCTTCACGATGGAATATCTTACGTCATTTCGCGTCTTTCTCGGTCGTGCTGCTATAGAAGCACAAGTTTGGAATCCCCCTTTTAGGATGAGTTTATTTTCGCGGACTTCCCCCACCACTGCTATATTGTCAGATTTCTTGGCCTACTGCGCGCATGCGTTCGTCGCCCTCTCCCAGCAAGGCGGAGTCATCAATGTCACTGCAGCCTTCGCTGTACATTTCGTTATGGTCGTCCTTAAAGGAACTGTTCTGTAAAGAAACAATAATTTTGCCCACTTCTCCGTCGATGGTCATATTTGTTTTCAGAGGCAGGATTCGGGGGGCAACGGGAGGCAACTGCCCCCTCCCCCATGTTAAGACAAATTTAAAAAAAATAGACATTTCATTTCGCAGATCTTCAAATTTATATTATAAAATATTTACTTGTTTCTGTATTTCTACACAAAATTTAATCCCTATACAGTATTTGAGTAACTGAGAGTGTGCGTGACTGCTTGTGTACGGATCAGTCATTCCACTTCCCATGAACCAATCGAAACGTATGAGGTGTCATTCGACACGACTCGGTCTACTGATGGAGAACTGATAATTTGTTTTCGGATCCGGTCAGAATATTCCAAGAAATTGTCAAAAAGGGTTTTTGCGTGTTTTAGCGCTACTATTTTAGTGGGAATGCCTGGAATCAAACCAATTGCACCCAACTACATCTATGTAGGTTACGTTGAAGGTGTCACGTAAATCTCCAGATCGCCGCGCGGCAGATTTAATTTAATTTGCATCCGTATTAACGTTTTTTTTTTTGTTAATATACTTACAAAATCCTACGAACAGAATAGCCTTATTGAACTTGAACTTCAGGTAAATAGGGAGTAAACCAATCTGTGAGTAATGCTACGGAAGCACATTTACGTTCTTAAGTTCAACTTTTCACATTTACATTCTTAGGCGTGCAAATAACGATTTTCGAATTGTAGTTCTAAAAGATTTTGCGACAGTTTTATCGGAATTAATTGAGAATGATCTTATTAGAGAATAACACTGAAGAGAAGCTTACAGATGTTTTCTTTGTGCACTTTTATACATATTAGCAAAAAAGTAAAGAATATAGCTGAACTAAATTATAACCATTCAGAATCATTTGTACTTGCAAGAATTTTTTCGGCGTTTATAATTTTTAAATTACATTATTACCAGTTCATATTCTCCATGGAGGTAGTATACAAGGCCATGGGGGGATTGAACATTTTTTGAACAGGAATAAAACATTATTCGCTGGTAGGTCCATTCGGTAGAATCTAAGAACTTATTTGAAGTTATGAATGACATAAATTTTCAACAAATAGAAAAACTTTTACAGCATTTTACAGCATTGGCGACGCAACATTCAACTAGACCCTACATAGTATTTGAGTAACTGCGAGTATGCGTGTGTGCGGATCCGTCACTCACGGTTAGATCACTTTCCATGCACCAATCGAGACATATGAAGTGTCATTAAATGCGCCTCGGACTCCGGGTGGAGAACTCATAATTTGTTTTCGGATCGGACCAGAAGATTCTACGGAATTTCCAAAAACGTGATTTGTTTCGGCAAACTTATTAAATATGATGAAATGAAAGTGAATTCAGAGAAAACAAAACTGTGAGTAATGCTACAAAGTAAAAGCACATTTATTTTATTACGTTCGACGTCTCATAGTTACGTTCTTAAGCGTGCAAATACCGATTTTCAAATTAATGTGACTAAAAACTTTAACACCTTATTCACATGAACATACAATAAAGTCCTCTTTTAATGTTTATGTATATTCGTATATGTATATTCTCTTTTAATGTTTATGTACATTCGTCTTCAAAAGGATTAATAGAGAAATTCCAAAAGTAAAAAAGTTCATACAAATTAGACTGATAATGTGGAGTTTTAATCTTTTCAACCATTAGGGGACAAAAATATAGAAGTAGAAAGCAAATCCGGGAAAGAATCGAATGTATTACACACATCTGGTAACACTGGCTGCCTTTCTCAACACATGCATCTACTGGAAAAACGTTGCCCCTCCCCCCTTTGCTCGCACCACTTTTTCGAACAGGCACCCGGAGAGGGGAAAGGAACTCCGTCATTTCTCCGCCAATTAGCAAACGCTGCACTATACGATTGACTAAATTACGTAACTACTTTTCTTTACCACTGCACATCCATCAGCAAAACTCGACTGACCAGAATACCCAGCAGTATCTTGTGATCTTTCGACTTGATTTGGGTGGTCCCTTCCGCTGCATTTAAACAAACACTTCCTTTTAGCTTTATGGGTTACATAATGTGCATCTAGCAGATAATTTCATCACTTTACCCAAAACTTTGTCGCGGGAAGATTTTTAATTGGACTTCAAGAACGAAAATATCCCAGCGACGATATATTTTAGTGCACAAATTAAAAATTCACACATTGTCGTTGACAATTCATTTTTTAGATGCATTTTCACATATTGACAAAATGAAAAAAAAAAAATAATAAAGAAAGATGAAGTAAGATATTGTATCGATTTTTTCCAAAATAATTCCACTAATTTTTCGATATGTTTTAACGGTGTGAATAAAAAGGTGTTTAATAGCCGGTTCCATAGAAATTAGCGTTTTCATTATTTTATCTAAAAAGTAAATTGATTACACATTTTTTAGGATTAACATCGTGTTGCTCATTTTCTCTACATGATCGTTTTTTCTACTTTTGCAACAATCGATTAAGTTACAATGCACGATATTCAAGAACAACCTTGTCCTTAAGAGACCGTTGTGCCTTCACGATGTGAAAATTAGTTAAGGGCAGCATGAAAAAATATCGGTAAAGGTCATAATAAAAGGTTCCCAGAAAGAGGACAAAACTGATGATCTAATGCCACTCATTTTCACTGCGAAAGACAGTTTCCTGCGTGGGCTACAACTGGTGGCTGCGACACGTGATTGCTTGCTTCAGTTTCATGCTTGATGTTGCGCGTTGCCCTACGCCTGCGACAGGAAGCGCGACTGCCTGACGAAACACGGGGTACTGCGCGGGAAAACAGTTTCATTAGCCACTTCCGAAAGGATCTCGCATGTTATTAGGCAAGTAAAATGGCCTACGAATTTGAGTGGGGGCTTCCAACAGTGCAAGAGGTATTGAAGGGTGTCAATATTGCATCATCTAGTATGACAAGCAGGAACTCTTGATCTAGAGAAATTTCGAATGAAAATGTACGAAGCAATTGAAAATAATTGTTTTAAAAGGAGAAATAAACATCTTGAAACTTCCAGTCCCCATATATTTTAATAAAATCATTGAGAAATTATTTGACATTGGATATATTACGCCAAAAATTTGAGCTCCAGAATCTAACCGGAAACGAGTCTATAATACAATCGAGACTTGCAAAAATTCGCCTTTTGAAAAATATATATTGCTTTCCGACAATGATCACTCAGCTACGGATTTTTAGGCACAAAAACTATTTAAAAAAAAAAAATAGTCCTCTAAAAAGTCACTACACATTTTTATCCTTTATATACTAGTGTTGTTTCTAAACTTAATATATTTACCTGAAATCACAATAGCTTGCATTTCATGAAGTGCAAAAAGGTAGCAGCTATCTTTCTCACATTTAAACAATATTTTACATTTTGTTTTAATCATTATGCATAACATGTTAAATATGCACAATTTCTCATTCGAAAATTTCGATACTATGGTACAAAATCTAAGCATGTTAGTAGCAAATTTGAGAATTTTGAATTGCATCAATTCTGCAAATCCAGTTTAAAGAATTATACATGATCTTTCAACATTTTTTTTTATGAGATTTCATAGACTATCTGAATTCAATATTGCACTTCAGAAAAGTTGACTATTTCAAAAGCTTATTGGAAACAGAACCAGCACTAATTTTTAGTCATGATATGGGGGGGGGGAAATTGACTTAGTGATTTTGTTCAAGTTTCACACTTCAAAATCTCCACATTGGTGTCCTTTTGTAAACCTGAATAAAGTTATCAATTATTTGATATATATCTACTCCACAGAATAAACAAGTAAATTATAAAATTATTTTATAAAGGATAATTCCTTTAGACCAAATATGAGAATAGGTAATGTTTAGGCAATCAGACACTTAAATTAACATACTCCCTACGTCCCAAAATGAGTAATTAACTGTTTCCATTGAAGGAAGATGCAATATCTTCAGCTTAATGATTACACTATAAGTTACCGGTCATACAATAATTGTAAGCTGAGAGTATTATTTGGAAAATACGATGAAACTTACATTAGAAACCATACATCAAATACACTATATCATTTAAATGAAGTTTAGGGGAACAAAGAATACAGCAATTTTCCAAATTCCATATACATCTTTATTTTACCAAATGTTGAGATATACATTTACTTTTCAGCAGGCTTTTTTTCGGTCTTGGCTGCACCCTTTCCAACCTTGGGTTTCTCTGCTTTGGGCTTTGCAGTTTTGGGCTTAGTAGTTTTGGATTCTGTTTTTGTGGGTTTGGGTGCAGGCTTTCCATCCTTTGAAACTGCCTTCACAGCCTTCTTTACTTTCCCTACTTGAGTACCCTTCTTAACCTTCGGTTTTGTAGGCACAGGTTTCAATTTTGCTTGATCAATGATAGGGACATTCTTACCAAACCGGCGTTGATTTTCTGCACGCTTAACTGCAGCTTTGAGTATCTTCTTGCTTGCTCTTCCAGGCTTTGTAACTTTAACAACTCTACCAATATGACGGAATTTAAGTGCCACAGGTCTCCGAGCAGCAGCTGCTGCCCTAGCAGCCTTGGCCCTCTCTCTAGGTGTAAGTGGAGCAGCCTTTGCCTTAGCCTCTTTGCCTTCCACAGGTTTCTTAGCAACCTTCTTCTCTTCTTTAGGAGCAGCTGCTTTCTCTTTCTCCAATTTCTCCTTACGAAGCCTCCTGGCACTCTTCAGGGCATTCCTTGCAATTCTGCGTTTCCTATCCTTCTGCAAGATCAATCTCTGCTTCTCAGAAATCTTTTCAATGCCCTGTAAATATGAGTTGTTAATTTAATCCATAAGCATTTAAAAATTATTTGAACTAAAAAAAGCATTTACAGAAAATTTAATCTCAGCAAAAACTAATGACAATGCATAATGAACCTTTAAAACCATATTTAATGTACACCTGTCAAACAATTACACCTGAAGTTAAATAGAATTTGTAAACATGCATGTGAATCAGCGATGTCATTTTTAAAAAACCATTGACTAATACAGATAATTTGAACATTTTTATTAAGGTCAATACACTGAATTGAGTGCCTGAAGTTGCTTGACAAGATTTCAGGTTGCTCACACCATTACCCCTAACACCCATAAGGTGAAGGTTCAGAGAAACTAGAAGCATGTCCCGCAACACTTTTTTCAGAATGTTTTAGTCTCCTTAGAGGTCTGGAAAAAAGTTTTGAAAAAATGGTGATGGGAAGAATCACGATTTATGAATGTTTGGTTTGATATTTTGAATACCAAAAGTAAATTTGGAACTCTCAGGACTGCATTTGGTGTAAATTTGGAAAATGAAATAACTAAGATACGAGTGACAATATCAAAAATGAAAGTTGGAAATATCCATTCATTAATACCTTTCCAAAGAAGTATATTGATTAATATATCATTGGTTGATATTTTTCAGAAAATTAAATATGGAATTGAATATATTGAACAACATAGAAAAAATCAAGACTTATGGAAAAAATTTTTGCTTGTATTTATGGCATGGGTTGCTCAGATAAATTGCCCTTTATATAGGTTGAGATGGTATGTCATTGCAAAACATTTAACTGTATTCACAGAAAACCTGAAAACAGGATGAGTCAATTTCACCTATGGAAAAAGCTGAAGTTCAGGAGGAAACTAAGATTGTTGAGAATATTTTAGAAATAGAGGAATCTCAGGAAGGATTTTACTGTGATGAGAAAATTACCAGCAGAATATTAGTGAAGAAATTGCAGAAGGCAGATAAGTAGGTTGTTTCCTGAAGTCTAGAATGATACTGTGAATTACCTTGAAATAATGGAGTATGTCAAAAAATGTATTTGAAGATTCAATTACATTTAAAGGACAAATGTTTGGCTGTTTATGTAGCATTTCAGTTTGAAAAATTTCCTCCACTTGGTTTGGCAACTAAAAAATTTAATTAGCTGACAGTGACACTGAACTAGATGCAGTTCTCCAAAGGAAAACTCAATTATCCTTCAGAAGAATTAAATAAGGTGGATAACAAATATTATTTCTAGGCTTCAAGAAGTTTGAGACAAACAACCAGGAGCCCTTTTCAGCAGAGAGGATTGTCACCCCTTGATGCCTTCAGGGGCCACCTTACAGAAGACATGAAATAGAGTTGCTAGTTTAAAAACAGATTTAGTAGAGATACCAAGATGCCTGACACCACAGTTGCAAGTCCCTGCTGTGACTTAACATAGGTTTCAAGCACCGTCTCTGACACCAATATGAAGAGAGGCTGTTATGTAACTGCACATTAACTCCTCCTGGCAACAAAATTCAGTTGCGACTGTCAGTGGATTCTAACTGCGTGGAATACTATTTCTGAGTGCATAATAAAAGGTTCTAAAAAGTGCCATGCAAGCAAGTCTGAATGGCACAGAATATTTGTTATGGAGTGAAAATGGACACTAGTTTAGTGACTATGAAAGTGCAGATTATGATTGAGAGAAATTATTAAATAAATGTGGCTGTGGTCAAATGGAAGTTTAATTCATGCACTGTATAAAATATTGATATGCACAAAATTTAAGAATAATGTTAATAAACATGTAATATGAGTATCTTTCCCAATTTTATTATAGAGCAGAAAACTATTTCAGGTTATGAAAAAACAAGGGTCATCTTATTTGGGTGTAATCCCCTCTCCGAATTTCAAGGTATAAAAACACGGCCTGTCAAATTCAAGTTGTCCTATATTTGGGTAAATACAGCATATATGTTGCACTCCATATAATTCATTGTAGCTTTGTTCTCCATGCAATTTCACACTTTGGGGCATCTGGAGGGGAAACTTGCATCAGCACACTGTTATATAGAACTCAGCCAAGAGTAAATAAAGAGTACTTGAAATTAGCAGTTTTCACATTCATAAGGACATTTAACAAGTTGACTGCTAACCACATTCTCATGTATATTATGTACGATCAAAATTACAAGCATGTACAAATCCCTGTAGTTCAATAACTCTGCATTTGCAAGCACTATTATATCATAATCTCTTGACTAATCCTGCATTAAGAGCAATGTGTGAACTGGTGAAATTAACTTTGACACTGAGGAACCAGTAAGAAAAGAGAAACCAGATGTAAGCACAGATACACAAGATGAGAACAATGACTTCTATGACCTGGGGACATTCCAAGAAGATTGAATATTTGGCACACAAAATTAAGTAAATCCCAGCACCAAAAACATTACATTTCTAGCAACATTATATCAAGACAATCAAGAAATGCTCAAGAAAACATTCCAATGTTCAAAATGTGGAGGCCAGTCAATAATGATTACCGACTCAATATCAGGATCAGATTTTAACTGAACACAAATTTCCTTAAAGAATGTAAACTTTGAGACCAAAATAAACCATAAAAATAACACAGGAAAAATTTAAATCTAAATAAATTTTCTTCCTGAGAAATTGAACTGAGGAGTATCATGTTTGTACAAATCAGGGAATTCAAATTACGATCTTAAGCTTAGCTGCTTAAGGGGATTAAGTAATGTGAATTTTTAATTTGTAGATACACAAAAGCACCATTGATTGTTTTTAACATTTGAAGTCAACACTAGACCAGTCTTGTATAAAAGATACTGACAATCACTGCAAGACAAGGGTTATGACCAGAACAGTGAAAGAAGTCAGGGTAATATAAATTCTTTAGGGCATTTAGGCCTTCTGACTTCAAAATCACACTTTTGCATTTCTTATTTCTGTAACATCCACAGCAGATCAAATCAAATCTTTAATCCATTTTAATAAAACTGAGAAGTTAGTAATAAAAATACAAAAAGTTACTATGTAGAAGCAAGTCCATTTCTTGAATTGCAAGCTAATTTGTCCGTTTAACACTACTGAAGGTAAAATTTGTCAACTATGTTAAACAATTTAAAATTTGTTGTCATTCATAATTTTAAATCGACAAAGCAGCCAAAAGCACAAGTAAAAACACTTCATACTCACTCTCTTCTTTGCAGCAAGTTTAATCCTGGCAAGTCGCCTCTTACTTTCAGCAAGAGCAGCAGCTCGTTTCAGGACTGATGCATAAGGATTAAGCCTCACCATTGCTTTTGTGTTACTCAAAGGATTGAGCTTCTTGACACGACGGACCACAAGTTTCCTGTTGTAATTAAGAATAAGTTACATAAAAAATATTGGGAAACGCTTGAATACCCCATGCAGTCTAAAAGGTCACAAATATTTGAATTCAACTAGTTTAATGCAATATGCAATTTTAAAATTAGAACTACAGTAAAAAATACGACTAATGAAGGGCATTATCCTGACCTATACAAACTTACTTGGGTCGTCGTAGTACTTTCATAATGGACTCTGATTTCAAGAGCCTGGTCAAATCCGTATTTGCCATTTTAGGCATGGGTAGGTTGTATCCTTTCTTTAGTCTGGCTGTCTTGCGCCAAGTTCCATACAGAGCATCAAGCCTGTTAAATGCAGACTTGGTCCAAATGACAAATCTACCAACATGGCCACCAGGAGCCAACTTCAATAAATTCAGTTTATCAACATTGACCAAGTCCACACCTGGGATATTGCGGAATGCTTTGGTCAAACCCTGCAAAATAACATGAAAGTGAGTCTTGGAATTCTCTTGTCCTCTATAACTTAAAGAGTTTCTATAAAATCAGCAAATTAATCTCTACAGAAATTCAGAACCCAATGCTCAAAAATATTCATCATAATTACAAATTTTAGTTTTATTTCAAAATCTAAGGAAACTTGCCTTGTCTTCATGGTAAATTATCAAAGGGCCACGCCTCTGAATGCGACGTCTATTACGCATCTTTCCTTTACCAGCACGAAATCTACGAGACTTGTAGACCTGAAAGAATTAGTTTGTGCTTTAACCTGGACAATTACTCTTAGAAGCTCAGAACCCCGCAGATGTTGGAATGATCTGCATGTAATTACAATTATGTCAATGTGTGGAAGCACTTTTTTTAGATTACTAACTTACCTTCTCAATATCAGACCATGCTTTAATGCGACGCAAGAAAATAACTGCCTGCTTTGTCTTGCTGTACTCTTGCACCTTATCATCAACTACAAGAGGAATTTCGGGTACATCTTGAATCATATGACCTACAAAGGAAGAGTTAAAAGAAAATTTAAGTATACCAAGAGGATGACCACTGCTCTTTAACATCAATTTTCCCTGCATTTACCCTGTGTAATTTCCATTCTGCATTAATTTGTTAAGGTGCAGCACACTAGGGTGTTTGTCAACCCTAATTCCATAGTCATGAGGCAAGACACACTCAAGTTATACACAATAGTTCGCAACAATTACAAGTTTCAATAGTAGACAAAAATTACCTTTCGACATAACTAAAGCTGGAACACCACTAGCAGCAATAGCAGACACTAAAGCATAGCGTTTCTGATTAACATTGATTTTACGATGCCAACGTCGCCATGGCTTGGTAGGTGCAAACATTCTACCACCACGGCACATATTTCCAAACGCACCCTGGCCGGATCTGTGAGTGCCACCACCTCTTACACGAGGAATACGAGCAACAGCACGTCCAGTTCCCCATGATTCAGCACTTGTTTGATGGCCTGAAAATTATCCTCTACAGACACTGCCACCAAATATACAATGCATACACTCCAATAAAAATTATTCAGCAATGATAACTCATCAGAATTCAGAACCCAATGCTCAAATTAATATTCATCATTCAGCAAACATAATCACAAATTTTGACATGCAAAAGAAAATACCTGCATCTTTATTAACACAGTATGGCTGACGATGATTCTTTGCCATATTATCATGAACAAAGTTTACCACATCAGGCCTGATGGGTGCTTTGAATACCAAAGGCAAGGGAATTGTTCCATTGGCCTCATTTTTCTCGCTATGCACACTAATTAACGGCCGTGTCAATGACAACTGCAAAAGAAAATTTCAAATTTTACACAAAAATTAAAAACTGTAGAGCAACACTTCACCAATCATTCAGGAAATACTCGTATAAGGGATTCCACTGAAATGTCACAGTATATGATATGTGCCAGCTACAGTTACGGAATAGTCACACGTCAAGTATTTTAGTATTAAAATGGGCCTGAAATTAGGCATAGCAGAACATTTAAGTATTTAAGCAGTTTCAAACAAATTGCTAAGCCCAAAAGCAGGAGAGTCACTACCTCAACAGTCACAACCTTCTCGAAACCCTGCAGAGCTTCAATTCAACCACTATCTCTCAAGCCTTAGAAACTTCCCACCAACAGTCTCATGCCCATTTACAATGTATCAACTATTCCTCATCTAACCTACTTAGCTTACCCCAACTAACATGTTGGCTAATTTTAACATTATTCAGCGTAAGTCACATGCATGCCAAGATGAACTTAATCTACCCATTTTGGAAGTGAACATAAACTGCCTAATTCCTGGGCATTAGAAATAACTGCTGACACACAATCTAAAGAGACCAGAAAGGGTACATGTCTTCACCTTCTCAACACACTGGAAATCTTTTCTTCACAGAACACTCGTACCGCTAAGCATGGCTTATTCACTCGTACCGCTGAAGTTTGTGTCTCGCAGACAGCAAAACACCAGTTTTAGAGCTTTTCTAGCCACAACATATACAACTAAACACTCTAGACCATCTTGCCGGATTTATCCCAAAAATATTTTCAACAGTACTGTTATGTTAAATTGTCTCCAACTTCCATAAAAGCATTTATTGTAGGCATTTGGCCATATTACACCCAAATATAATTTCTCTGCATAGTGTATATCTATGAATTTCTATAATGTTCAGCCTAACAAGGTATAACAAGTTTAATTATCAAAAATTACATGAGAAAGCTGGTTTCAAAAAAAAATTGTACTATACTAAAAAGATTGGACCATACTAAAAAGATTTCATTCACTACAAGAATCTCTATTATTGTAATTATGCAATGTTAATTTTTTGGTGCATTTGAAGAATTGAGCAAAAGGAGATGAGCACTGTGCTTTTAAGTCTAATTAGCTCCATTTCAGAAAAAAATTGAGAAGGTTGTTTTAAAATTGCATGATACCCACAAAATTACATGCAAACTTTCATATTAGCAAAAATATTGTTTATGACCTTCTTTACAGGTTTGAACAGATTTCATTAAAAAAAATTGATCATTGCTGTAGAAGTCTTAGAAAAAATTTTGAACTTCTCAAAAATTGCGAACTCAGCTCAATGTAAACAAGAGCTGTGTCCTTGTTTGAGCACATTCTTCTCTATCCAAGGAAAACAAATCCAAAAAATTTCAAGCCATTATCAAGAAAATTTGAAAGCTCCACGTAAAGTATTCCAACAAACAAGTTTGGCATAATCAATCAAGGAATATCAATTTTGGAAAGATTTGTTTTGACAGTTTAGGCACTAGCATTGACCACAATGACAAAGATATGCAGTCTACCAATTTTGCAGTGCTAAGGAGAAATAAAACTTCAATTTTGTCTACATATTGTGTTAATGATGTAATTTACTACAAAGAATCAATTCATCTGTACATTATTTTTCAGTATCAGGACCCCACTGCAAGTTTTGCTGCTAAAAAGTCACCACTTTCCAATAGAGGATCACAAGACTTGCTTATTAATATACAAGTATGTAGCAAGAAAAGTAAAAGAATTAAATAAATTTCTAATATTAATTTCCAATCCTAAAAAGTTAACAAAAACCGATGCAAGTGCAACATAGCAATGAAAAGCATATTATGAATGCATATGCATACTTCAATATCCAAAACGTACTGGTGAGTAGTCTAGTAAAATGCATCGAACAATAATTGTGAATATTCTTAGATCAAGAATATCCCATGCTTAGGCTCACAAAATGTGCAAACAGTATTAGTTTGAACAGTTTGATATTTTCAACTTTCATAAATTCCAGGATATGCTTTCAATAGAGCCATTTATCATATGCACAAATCCACAGAAAGTCAATTCACTGAAACTCCAAAGTTTTTTTGCAGATTAAAAGAGTAAAAGGAGAAAAATGAATTGAAATAGTTTCTAGCATTCTTGAAATTGGAAACCAAATCAATCACTTCTCCAGCCCTAATTTCTCAACTTAACTGCAGCAAAATAACCATCAATGATTGTTTCTAACTTTCAGCAATTAACTATTTACAATATCAGTGAATTACTGGCAACACTAGCACCCGAAATTGAGAAGTCCAAGTTTTTCAGCTCAATTTACAAAATACTGCTTTCATCTTTCCAACAAAATTAGGAATTCATTTCAATATAAAAGAAAAACATGTTCTGTTCTCTCCACAACTCCCACAAATTGTTAAGTAAAGAATCTAAGCCAAGTAATTGCTCAGACAAACAATTTGATAATTTTACTGTTCTATAAGCCAGGAAGATCATCAGACGCACCTGTTCACTTTTAGACAGCCACCAATCCACAATTTTACAAACAAAATTAAATACTCTATGACTGTGGTGAAGAGGGTAAACTAGGGAAAAATATAACACATAGTATTAAAATGAAAATTGGCCCAGCTTTATATTTTCTGAATTTTTACCATTAATATGGGCTAAATGTTTTCTCTAGCTTTTTAAAATGTACATATATGCAACTGATAGGTATAGACAACCAGAAAAAAAAAAAAAAAAAATCCAGGCCTAGAGATAATGAACATCAACAAGCAGTAGGCCCATACGCCTACAGTTCATCATAGATATTACATTAGAACTACAAGTTTTATTTTACTTGCAATTGCGGTTAGTTTACACAGTTAAGATACAATCAAGGGCAGTATTTTCCCAACCTTGTGCTTAATAAAAAGCCATGTTGTATCAGGATTTGTATCAATTGTTAGGCTATTATTAACCTCTCAATAGAATGTTCAACTTCCAGACAAGAAATCATGAGCAAAGACCACAACTGAAGATCAGTGTAGAGAACTTCATGGACTACTGAGAACTTTCGTAAGCCCTACACACTGGTATTAACATTTAACTTGGTAGTCAAGACATCCAATTGCAACAATATATGAAGAGAAATTTTAACGCAATCTTAAATATATTGCAAAAAAATTTCCTTTCCAAGATTGCACATAAGTGCAACAGTATGATTTATATTTTATTGATGAGTAAACCCAATTTCTTGCATCTCACTACATTTCAAGATCCCTAATTGAAGTTCCACATGTAACAAAATTAATGAGAGTCTGATAATTGAATTAAGTGAGCCCAACGGTCCTGGCGGAATCGTTTTTGACTCTACAAGGTTTTCAGAACAGTATATTCCTAACACGCCTTGAACAGCTGGCACTGCTTGAATTAAGTAATCAGAGTGTGCTGGAAGCCAGTTACTGCAGTTTCAGTTCCAGCTGTACTTTGTCATTGTCTCTCCAATGAACTCTTGTCTGATGCTAATTTTCAATGATGGACACAAATGTGAACAAACCCTTGTGCATTTGAAAATATCACCCAAACTTAAAGAATTTTGTAGAGATTCCCCGGGGTCGTTGAATCCGCCAGAACAATGGAAGGTTAACACAGCAATTCACAAAACAAAGTTGTAAAAATATAAGAATTTATATCGGGTGATTAGCCTTGACGCTAGCAACTTTGACCAATTGCACTATCGAAGTTGCGAACACAATGGCCAATTCAATGCTGTCAAAATACAGCATTTAAACTCGATGCAACAAATTATTAGATGCACGAACATTGGTTGATTTGGACACAGCTAATCAGTTAAGATACACACGCAGGGTCTACTCTCGCTTTGCAACAAATATTGCAAGTTGGCACATCGTCACACATCCTTACAATTTAAATAATCGAAACTATTCAGAACAAATTCGCTCATAACTAAATACGAAAGCAATCAGGATTCTCTTATTTCTAGCAATAGTGTGCCATGTGGTGCAACGACACGTGGAACATTGACAAGATATCATGTAAAAACCTATATAGATTGCACTGATTTATTCAACCTTGCAATAATAATCAACTACTAATTTCAGTACTCTTACCATTTTGCTCAGAGAGTCCGAAACTAATATTCAACCACAACACAACATCAATCCCGTACGCTTCACGGGACCATCCACCTTAGAAAGACTTCCACCGAGTGCTCACGCTTCCGGAAACCAAAGAGAAGTAAAACAACGAATCCCCAACATACCCGTAACGGTACTGCCACAACATCCACACGACACAAGAAGATAAATTAGATACCTGCTACAACGAAATACATAAATCGGGAAAGGCCTCTGTCTTTCCAATTCCCCCAAAAATTTAAATAATTTTTATTTGACGTTTTATTCAGTAATAAATATTTTATTAGCTTTTGCATAAATAATAACTGAATATAGAGTTACGGGAAGAGGATGATGTTCATACTGTCGGAAAGAGGGGCTTACAAGTCTATTTTCAAGGGTTGCCCGGGAAATCAAATTCTTTGTATCTATAGCAAAATTTTCAGTATTGCTAGGTTCATTTCATATTTCATTCGTATTTTGACAAATGTGCCTGTTCTAGAAAGCAGTTTTGTATTGCACACGTTGACTTCCTGATAATTAAAACGATAAAAATATGTGAGTGGAAATACATATTCCACAGTGAAGCACACTGCCAAATTAAGGTGTCGGATTGAGGACTGATCAATCGTACGTTTGTGGAGATGTGGAGGAAGTACTTTTTTTATTTAAATTTGTATATTTAACCCACCCACCCGAAAAGAGTTTGACGTATTTTCCACGTCTTTTGAATGACCTGTACTTGAATAGCCTTAGAAGGAGGTTACAATTGTAATGAAAGCCTTGGAAAATTTGTGAAACCAATCATTAATAATGTTCCTCTGTCAAATTAAGCACGGACTCTGCCCTCATGTCACAAGGCTCTATAGACAAGGTATACTTGCTTGTTCGGATCATTTTAAGAATCGTCAATTTTGTGGTGACAAGGAACCATCAATATCATCAGTAGGTTCAATGAGTTTTGTGTCTCGACGGTTTTTCTACAGCTCAAATAATTGTTGGTTTTGGGAAAAAGATATTAAAAGTGGGTATGGATCTAAAGAAAAACATTCACGAATTCAAATGATTCGTGATGGACTCCAGGAGTTGCGTAACGAAATTGGCCTTTGGAAAGATGAAATTACAGAGAAACTGCATTGTGATCCAATCGTGTGTTACAGACCAGGTACAGTGCATATCATTTAGAAGTTTACAATTTAATTTTGGATAACCGAAAAATTATTACATATTGCATAACAATGATTTAATTCAAAATTGTTTTCAGGTGAAGTTGATGTTATGTGGAAATTTGACAATCCAGAAAGTCTTTCTCGATGGGTTGCAACAAGTGATTGTGATCATGGTGAAGGCTTTAGTAATTGCAATTTGTCCATTACTTCAGGAAAGAAATGTTTATTTTCTGGAACACTGAATACAACTGTACCAAAAGATGGACGTATAAAGAAAGCTGGATATTGTAATATGTCCTGTCATCGTGCTAGGGTATGTTCAATTTTTTCACTCTCTTGCTTTGAAATATTGAATTAAATTAATATTGTAAATAATTTCTTTTATTATTCAGAAATCTTTCAAGAGAGAAGCATATTTTGAGTGGAATCAATATACACATATAGTTCTTCGTGTTCGTGGAGATGGTCGTAGCTACCTTCTAAATTTAGCAACTTCCGGTTACTATGATATTATGTGGAATGACATTTTTCATTACGTTCTGTTCACAAGAGGTGGTCCATACTGGCAAATAACAAAAGTATGTTTATCTTTGAATTTACTGTATAATATTGAATACTTGTAGTATCATCATTAGATAATATTTTTTATATACTCTTTCATTGTGTTTTGCAGAATATTTTTGATATACCATATAACAATTTTCATGTAATTTAATTCCCTTTTAATTTGTGAATTTTTGCAGATACCTTTCTCAAAATTCTTCTTAGGAAGTAAGGGTCGTGTGCAAGATAAGCAATATCCAATTCCTTTAAATAGAATTACAAGTCTTGGAATTTCTGTAGGTGATGGTATCAATGGCCCTTTTAACCTTGAAATTGATTACATTGGTCTAGAATTTGACCCCACTCATCAAGAAAAATTTGCTTATGAGATGTACAGAACAGACAATTTTATTGCAGGCTATTAATGAATGATGTTATGAACTTCCTTTGACAAATAATGAGATAGCACTCTTATTGGTTGTTTTGTTTATCTTGCTGTGTTGGAAAAAAATATATGTTCTAACCAAACTGAATAAAAGCAAAGAATGAATTGATAACTGATATTATATTGCCAATAAGGCACTATATGACTACCGTTACTGATGTAACGTATTGTACCTAGTCTAATAATGCCATTGTACAAGTATTGCACATATTGCTTTATCAGCAAAGAGATTTCTTTTTCTGTACAACGTATTGAACAGGTGTTTTTGAAATTTTTTTAGTAAAAAAAATTTACTATTTTAATTTTAGTGACCTTTGTTACTGGCATGTGTGTCTCTTCAATTAATATAGTATTTTTGTTATCCTTTCCCTATTATGTAAAGGTTTATACCAAATTTCCTTGGTTACATGAATAGAAATGTGAGAAGTAATATGGCCCTTAAGTGTTTAAACTGATGTCAGCGATGTTATTGAAATATCTTTGTTATTTCACAGCTTGAAGCATCAGCGACACAAGTTATTTTCCCACACTTCTTTGGATTTGATATATCACTAATGTCTCTTGGTTTATAGCCAAACGGTTTATAGCCATAAATCTTTTATTTCAAGCTCGTCACTTTGCTCTTTTCTTACAACATTATTTTAAATAGCCTTACAACATTATTTCAAATGTTCATGGAATATTGAATGTATGCTGATCCCTGGTCCTTGATGGAGCTTCATCACCAAAAATTGAATTAAGTTCATCCATGCACTGTTGCTGAGTTAATCCAAGTCGAAAGTTGTAAAAAATAATCGCACAAAAATGTTCATGAGTAAAGGTTTAAAATAAATAAAAAACGTGCGATTAGCGACATTTCAAAACTAGGCATTTTTGTTCCCAAGTTATAGAAAACTTATTTGCTAAGGTAAACGAACATCAGATTTTATTTTCTGCATTGCCAACTAAATAGTAAATCACCCTTACCTCTACTCCCAGCACTTAAAGCAATTGGAGAGTTCAACAAAATGTGCATATAATGAAGCTACATTTATGTCCAGATGCAAAATTCTGGGCCATCTCAGCTTTTGCTCAATGGATCAGGGAAACTGGACTAAAACCTGATCGAGATAGGGTCATTGGCCCGGAAGCTGAAGTACATTATTTGTTACAAGCATATTAAGTATTTAAAAAAAATATACAATACAAATGTAAAATAATTCAATTTATCACTGTTTTGCTAAAATAAACATTATTTTTACTTTTGATGATCAGTATATTCTCTAATTGTATAGAAACATTTTTGCAGCAGAAAATAGTTTTCTTCTAACTTACATTTGTCAACCAACTTCAATTGTTTAATGTCATCTGGCAATGCGTTGTAAAGTAACATACATGTTTTGCGTGCGGATTTCTGATAGTGAGTTGTTGTTACTGACACTTGATGAACATGATTCCTACGACGTGTGTTGTGATTATAAATATCAGTATTGCATGAAAACATATTCCCATCGTTATGTAAGTCACGTTTGACAAATATTACAAATTGGTAAAAATTTAGGCAAGGCAGTGGTAAGATTCCAAGCTCAATGAAGAGAGACTTGCAGAGATCACGTGGATGGCACTTGTTCATTATTTGAATAATTTTCTTTTGCAATCTAAAGGCACTACATGATGAGTTTCCCCAGAATTTTATGCCATATTTCAGGCGGGGATGTACATTTGCAAAATATACGCAACGAGCTGCATGAAGGGTGATAGAATTTGAAAGAATTGTGAATGCGTAACATAATGAACTTAATTAAGTGTTTAATTTTGTTATATGTTTTTTCCATTTGAGGTTGAACTGAATTGAGAGACCTAGAAATTTTGTTAACTGAACATCAGCTAATTGCATATTGCTCATTTTCAATGGAGCATGCGTTTGCTGCTTTGAAATGTAAAAATGCATCGAATCAGTTTTTCCTTCGTTAACTATTAATTTGTTATTACAAAACCAAATCGTACTATTTATTGTTTCTATTTTTCAAAGAACATTCGGGTCATCGGCAAACAGAACCGTTCTTCTGTTTTTAATAGACAAGGACATATTGTTTACGTATAACAGATAGAGGATAGGACCTAAGATTGAGCCTTGCGGGACCCCATATTCAATTGGTAAATAATTGGAAAGATAAGTAAATAATGTCCATACGTGCCAATGCGGGAAATTCCCTTTTGCACCAATAATGTCAATAATGCCAATAATGTCCTTTCGTGCCAATACCAATACGGAAAAGTATGTGCCATTTTGTAGCACCATTAGTTTCCTTTAGAATACTAGCAAATAGTCTAGCTATTGATGGGTTGACACTTATTCCTATGTATTTTTCACGAAGGGTTTTGTCACCTTTATTATGTATAGAACTGATATACGACGTATTCCATTCTTGTGCAATTTCGCCACTAAATTTTGTTTAAAAAGTTTTTGACTTATTCAATTGTACTATAACCTGCATATTTTAAAAGTGCCATTCTAAGGTTACCTGGTCCTGCAGCTTTATTGTTTCTAGCTCATACCAAAGCAGTTTTTACATCAAACCAACTGATTTCAGGTGCCCACACATGCCAATGTGTGCATTTCAAATCGTTTTGGTATTCAACTCTATTTTCTTTTAATAATTTTCCGTAGTAATAAAGCCATTTTGTAGGAGTTATTATTTGTACTTTACTTCTATTACAATTTTCCTCGTATATTTTTTAATTTCCACGCTTCGGTTGATCATTTATATTCCATTGTACTATCTATATTCATACATAATCTCTCCCAGTGTTCATTTTTTCAGTTTTTACTAATTCTTTAGCTTCTTTTCTCTTTCCTACTCATTCATTTCGTGTTTGGGCATTCCTATATGAAATCCATGACAAAAGCAATATTTTACTTTCCTTAATCATGCTTTCTAAATTTTCGCTGAATTTCTTCATGAACTTGCCTTTTTCTCATTCCACTCCTTGAGCTTGCTTAGCTGCAAAAACAACATCTTTTAAGTGATATGACATTTCTTTAGGATTTTTCTAGTTTGAGCTTAATTCTGTTTTGGTAAAGCATTTTTACACTATTTATCTGTTTTAGAATTTCCTTTTCTTCTTCTGTCCTTTTGTTCGATTAAAAGACCAATATCTTTTACAATAGATTTTCGTTTACTTTGAAAAGGAAATACATGTTTGCTCACTACCATATGATGACCGGTTCCACATTCTGGTTGACAGTAAACTCTCACATCATTAAGTTTTACTCTTCTTTCTTTCATTACCCCAGCTAAATTAATTACTTATTGAATATTACTTACTGAATCTATTTCTATTCTGCTATATTTGTGGATGTTTTTTGACTGAAAATGGTATTCATTACACATAGCGCATGCTCCTTACGTAGGTTTATTAATCTTTTCCCATTGTCATTAACAGTCTCCTCTCTAAACTGACCTATTTCACGTTCTCTGTTACCTACATTGCTATTAATATCCCCAATTAATTGAATTTCATTTTCATTGGTAATACTTGCTATAATTGCACTGAGATCATGAAAAAATACTTATTTTATTCATCCACAAGAGCATTGACATTTACCACATCTATCCCTAAAATAGGCATCTGATGACTGAAAACGTTGATGTCTATTCTGAGTATCCTTTCATTAATATGCTCTATTTGTTGAATGAATTCCGTTCATTTACGTTAAATAAGGAAAGAAACTCCACTTCTGTCGCTAAAACCTTTGGGCACACTACATCAGACGTGAAGATATTCATTCAAAACTTCTTCACCTATCCCTTTCTTCTTCGTTTCCGTAAGAATAATTATGTCCAGGTTTATTTTTTCAATTTAGGAGATGACCTCCCTCTGTTTTATTCCCAAGCCTTGAATATTCCATGTACCAATATCCATTGCCCATTTCCGTAGCGTTTGTCGTAAATTTGATTTTGGTCCGGTCCGAGGCATATATAAATCGCTTTGAACTGAGACTTTTTTACGCAGCACTTGTAACGCAATCTTTTCTGAACAAAATTATGTATGTTTTATATGTGTAACATTTCAGGAAGTTAAAAAAATTAAACATTCGTGTCATGCGGCCTACATGTCAAATTTTAATCCTTTTAATTTCTTGTTGTACTGAAGATATTTCGATGAGTGACGGGGAGGACGGGCGTTAGTAGCCTGAGCTCTGAAATTCAGTGCTGTCAGCTAGGGAATTAGTGATAGGGTTGAGTCGTCGACAACCAGAATTGCAGGATGTGCCAGCCCTGCGCGTAGTGGAGATCGAACAACTTTCCTCCAGCAGCCAGTGTCAGCGCTTCTGAAAGTGCGCCCCTCTATCAACGTCTAGGCACCTCCAATGCAACCCGGTGTTCACTAGTTGAAGGTTCCAAAGTTGTGAGCGACGCCGCCGCCACGAATGGCGCGCTCTGAGAGCCAAGTGGGCACCGTGTATGCCGCCGGCCACTTGACAACTGGGAAGACCAGCTGCGTAAATGCAAGCGGCACCACACCGGCCGCCGCCACCACACCACTTGGTGACCTTCCGTCGCCCTGCACTGCAAACGCGAGCCTACTGCAAGCCCGTATTGTATCAAAGAACCGCCCTCGTCCACACCATCCTGCAACCCCGCCGCCAAGATAACTCCCCGCGGGTGACTTGTTTCCCGTCCCAACAAAGCGGCAGGCAGCGGGAATCGCAGTCCAGGCTGCGGGTTCATTCCCGCATAGTGCAGTGGAACTGAGTGCCTCCGCCTCCACCTCCCCCACGGCTGTGGCTGCTTACGCTACATATGGAGCAGTCGCGGCAGCTTCCAGTGCCACGAGGGAACACCGAAAGTACCCTGCCTTACTGCCCTAGTATTAAACAGTCAGTACGAGCGTGGGCCAAAGGGAAATATTACAGTGGACTCCAATTACAGTCAACTTTTGGGGACTAACATTTTTGGTTCACCATTTCAGACGTTCACTACATCCAATAATACCAAAATGTAATAGAATTTCTCCACAATGATTGATTTTATTAATATAGAGAGTAACTTACCCCCTCTTCGGGTATGAGCTTCCTCCCAAATTATTAGGCGGACGACTGGAATCTACCATTGGAATAGCCCTAGTTTCCTGACGTCACCCCAGGCCGCGGAGACGTCGGGGGTCGGGGCCATTGGGTAGACTATCAAGAAGTGGAAAAAGAGACACGGCGAACCCGCGTCGTGTTTCGGCAACGGGCAGGGGGATCCACACGCGAGCGCAGAAGACTGGCAACCTCGGTGGAGTTGGAAGTCCACCCGCTTACCTATTCCCTCCGTAGCCGCGTTGTCAGGGCCTATGGGCTCATGGTTAGCTGGGCTCAACGCATGCGAGGGTATTAGAAAGCCACATGACTGGGTTGTGAAGCATTGTGCGTTAAAAGAGTCAGCGAGCAGTCCGAATGTAGCCAGTAAGGTAGTACTTTGCAAATCAGAAGCTATAAATGAAGAGTGTTTAATATTCATTTATTAGTGATTTCTTCCATAAATACGTTATATACGCAGAACACAGTTTTAACGAATAGAAAGGGGGGCTCCGCACTTAGAATTAATTGGATACAATCACCAGACCTAGTATTCCGGTGTACCCGCACCGTTAGAGCTTGCTCGTGTTAGGTTCCACGCCACAATGACAGCCGGCCGGGTGAGCCAGTCGTTCCAAAAATACTTCGCTGGTGTCCACCTCGCCAAAGACTCCTGGGAGCGGTAAGCGGCCGGCGGATATCTTCTCCACTGCTAAGGGGGGGGGGGGAGCGGCGGCTCCATCTCCCTGATGCTGGGCATGCCAGGGGGCTCCAGATTTCTGGGTTATCTTCAACCTGGCGAGGCGGCGACAAACTAGGTGATTAGGCGCAACCAGAGAGAAAATCAATTTTCTAAAGTGGGACGCAGGAAATTCATATTCTCGCCCCCATAATCGATTCAAACACCATGGAGGGCCCTCATTGGGTGGGAAATTACTAGCTCACACAGGGAGCGATCATCTGGGCGAGAAATGAATTGTCTACAGTTTACGCCCGCACAAATGTGTTAACACACCTAGAGAGACCTTATACTCCATCAACACTGTTTCCGGTTGCGTCGGCCACACTCCAATACGTGGAAGTCGCCGTAGCACCGCTTGTCAAGATGAGTAAGAAAGAGATGAGCTGTCGCACGCCTCTGGAGATCAGGCGAAGACATTTTCCATACCACTGGGCTAAAATGCAACGATAATTTAAATTCCCTTTCATAACTACGAAGCTAAGAACAGAACGTGCGGTTACGTTATCGATTGAGGAAGAGGTAGGAATATGAGATACCCTTTTTGTTTTGGTACCTACAAGGTGCCAGAATAACCTAAAAAAGCCTGCCATTAAAAAAGTGAATTGCATTAAAAAGTGAAAGTACTATGTTTAATACGAAACGTGCTGTATTAACCTAAACATTGTGGAACTAATAGGTTTTATGCAATATTTAATTTTTCTAAATAGTGTCACTACCAGTGAATTGGGAACTCTAGTAGTAATACAAGACAGTACTGTTTTATATATTTAAAAAACTGGAGTTGTTAGAAAACGGCGTTTACCAGCTGCCTAAGACTTGGTGTCTATTATGATCGATGAGTCTGCTGCCAAGCAAATGGCAAATGTGTCTTTGTCAGACAATAATGTCGAATATTCACATGGCTGACGATATTAATAGTGCGCATCTAACAATCATGCGCACCTAACTTTTTAGTACGTGATGCACATTAATGATATCAAGTTGTATGAAGATACTCTGCAGATATATCACTCTTGAAGCAAAAACTGAAGACATTTTTGAAACTTTTATGAAACGAAACAATATTAAATGAAAGTATTATGCACGCATGTGTACTGATGGAGCTCGTACCATGGCTTGTAGCTTGATGAACTAGTGGTGCTGCAAAGCACATACTTTCTCGCATTGTTTCTAAAAGCTCCGCAGTATTACACTATCAAATAACCAGCACAATTGTTGTCAAGCAGCTAATTATTTTACCACTTCAAGACTCGAACTCAGATTCTCAAAGTTAACGTGGTGGCACTCATACCACTACGCCACAGAAGCGACGCATGGTTGAACTCGGCCAAAGGTATAAAAATTAAAATACCCGATTCAAATAAAAAAACTTCAACAATCAAAATATCCGGTAGAAACTCCCAAAACCTCCAGTCCGTTAAGATCAATAAGGGAATATTAATATTGAAGAAAGTCAGCTGCTCGAATTAGGTGCTAGCATTAACCACAGACGGACAAACGGACAGTTTGCCGTCAACCGATTTTTCGAAATGAAGAACCAACGAAACATGGATTCTGGCTACACCACAAGTTAGAGAGATTTTCTTCGAAATTTAGCAACAGGATTTATCCACTTTTTCATTACCAAAACCCGGCAAGAAGGTTTATTCTGGCGAAATTTCGGCGTTTTCACGATTATATAACTTTCTCTTCTTACAAAGAATTCCTAAGGCGAGAAAGTAATAATTTCTGAACGGTTAGAGTTATCTAAGTTGTCACACGGCTAGTATTCATAATGTATTTAAATTTAATTTCGATAGATTCATTAGTTCACTTCAATCGATTCATACAAGTGTACAGAAACTCAACAATTGATTAGATGTGATATACGTTTTACATATCGCAAAAATGATTGAAAGTTACAAATTGCAAAGGCATATACAGAAACGTCAAATTAATTTGTATGATTACATATGCGGGTAGAAATGCTTCCAATGATTTTCAATAAACTTCCTCGAATCCCTAATAGTTTTCATCTACAACACTTTCATCAAATTCAAATCCCATGTGGGACTCGAACCGACGACCAATTGGTTTCAACTGATGAACCCGAACATGTCACGTTACAACCTCGGCCATCCAGGAAGAGTAGGCCTCTCTATTTCCATATTACTCAAGACAAAACTGTTTCAGTTCTAGCATTACAGGGCTGAGAAAATGTGAAGAAACAAGGGGGTTAAAGTTACAAAATTGAAAATCACATACACACTTCAAGTTTATTTATCTTGATTGTATTTGTTAATAGAAGTTCACCACAGTATTGAACCATTGAAGGTCACCACAATTGATTGTATTTATTAGTAGAAGTTTCACAAAAATATTTCCGTAAATTTCAAACGCAAATCACGCAAAACCTACTAACTTTTACAAAATATGTACAGGGCCTTTTTAATGATTGTACAAGAGACTTTGTCTAAGCCAAATACATCTATCATGAATTTTGTATGTTTTTTGTTGTTGCAATTTTCGCAAAATCGGGGGTATTACCGAAAATACCTGTACCGTTCTCTTGAATGTCTTTCGCACTATTGAACAACATCATTCAATTAAAAATTCGGAGCGGTTTTTTTTGAAAATGTCTGAGGGGCTTCATGTAAAGTTCAAAATCCATGGGCTGTGACAGCCAGATCAATTGAGTAATAATTTCGAAGAAAATCGGCTGAACGTCATTGACCACATGGACGGACAGGAGGACGATTTGCTGTTAATCGATTGTTCAGTATCAAGAACCAACAAGAACAAACATGGATTTTGGCTACACCACATGTTAGATAATTTTTTCTTTAAATTTAGCAACAGGATTTAGTATCTACTTTTTCGTATCAGAGCCCGAATATAAGCCTTTTTCTGGTGAAAATTCGTCTTTTCCGTCGCACAATTATATAACTTTCTCGTTTCATGAAGACGAGGAAGTAAAAAGGAGTATCCACAAATAGGAAACATGGCCTTACGAGTTTTGATTCCTTTTGCAACATCCTACTTATGTGAGGTTGGGTTTTTAGAAGTAGCATGGTTGAAAACCAAACACAGGTCGAAAAAGAATTGCTAATCGCAGTTTCAAATATTGAACACAGATTTGAATAATTGTTGATGAAGAAACAAGTTCATCCTTCCCGTTAATTTTTATTAGAATTGTATCATAAAACAGTTGAATCAATTTTTGCATGTGTTATTTTAATACCTAATTAGAACGGAGAAATAAAATAGCCTATTATGTCACTCATTAGTGTTGAATCTTTAACATGCCTATATTACCCTTGTATTTGAAACATATTGTTACCAGACGAGCCGTGAGAATTTTTAGGTCAAGGTGGCCCTGGACGGAGGAAGTTCGAAAACCCCTGCTAAAATGTTGGTAAATCTCTCTTTCAAAATGAAGCACAGGGCATGTCGCAAGAATACTTTTTCCGTCGTCGCCAATTCTAATTTTTACAGAAAATTAGGTATAACTTACTGCATATATACTTACAACTTTCCTGGAGGTGGTCTCTTAAAAATAGTAAATTAAGAAAATTGTTACAAAGGGGCTGGACTGTAAACGGAAATATAATGTGCACACAATATACAGGTTTCAGTGCCCATTCCAGAAAAATCTTTCATTAAGAGGGGTATCTGCTATTGTAGAGAAGTACATACTTTAAAAAATACTGATAATTTTTTGTCTATAACTGATGGTATTTCATTTATATTTAGCAGTGTCTGTTGATTTGTCTTTTATGAAACCATATTGTGAATCAGTTATAATCTTGTTCATATTATTCTAGAAACTTATTAATCTTCCAGATATTTATTTTTTCTTTCCAGAACTTTTGAGAAGATAGAAACAAGATAAGTTGATAATTCAGTAACTTAGAATGCTCAAATTTCTAAATAACAAGAACACATTTCACACATCACAAGTATTTATTCGAGATGAAGTGTGAAAATACAAACATACATCAAATTTAATAATGAAATAGTAAATGAGAAATAAATCTGGAGAAGGTAATTTTCAGAACACGATTTTGTACTTTCAATACTGTACACGTATCAGTAAATATAATGGATCTTAACACAAAGAACATAAACAATCATCTTATTTCAAGACAAAGCTATATATAGCTTATACGAGCTATATATGAGCTCCCAAGAATATAAAACTGAACATTAATTTTGCAGGCCCAAAGTAGGAATGTTACTGAAATGTATTTTTATTTAGCATTCTCTCACATCATAACTACATCTTAAGGACCTATATTCATCTGAAAATTGCTGCTGTCACCCCAGTTTAGCTAGCAATGTAATTATATTCACAATGCAAATTACTTAAAAGTTCTCAAACAATATCAGATGTTTACACAAAATACCACCTTGAATATTCAAGGTGAATAATTACAGTTTAAAACATCCACCACTCAGTGAAGTTTATTTGATTTGTGTAAAACCTCAATAAACAAGGCAGAAATGAACTTCAAATAAATCTGATTATACATACAGCTTGAAGAAATGACTGAGTTTCCAATGTGCAGGGTCCTGCACAGTCACAACTTTCATTTCTTCCAAGACTATGTCCTTGGAGTTTGGAACTAGTTTGGGCTTATATCTACACACTCTCGTAAAGCATGTAGTAGGCTAATACAAGTGCCTCCAAAATTGGTCACCTCTCATACAAGAGCTCAAAATACATATGCAAGCAAGGATTCATTTGCAGTACATTTGCATTTGCAGTACATTTCAGTCCTTTACAAAGGAAATTGGAATGAATATCTCTGCATCTCATTCTAGAAACCAAGGAACTACCAGTTTGTAAGACATGAATGCTCATTCTCTTCATTGTTCTCTGCCAGCATGAAGATTACAAAGGCAACTTTCTTGAAATTTTAATGTACACACAGCAGAATAAACAGGATTATTACATTCCAATACTGTCAATACCCTTTTATAAATGAAAACGATAAACACTGCACTTTAATATCACAATTAGTCCAAATATTATGAACTACATGGTTGAGAAAAGCATATTTAATTGCAAGTAGGTTCAATCAGTCTATAATTAGAACAAATTGGAAAAACGAAGCAATATTGTACAATACACACAAAAGTTTGTCTTAATTTGTACAAACATTTCAGAGTTGACACTCATTTTAAGTCCAATTTCTAACAAAATGAAACTATTGAGTTCTCCTTGTAGCTTTATACATATACAAAGATATGTCAGGCAAGGCTGTTCAATTTCCATTTTGAGATTTTTTTTAAACTTCTCATTCTGACCGCACATTTTATTAACAGCATGCCCCTAACACATACATCTGATATCACATATATTATGTTTGGGTAACTTGTCTAGTACATTTAAAAAAAATTGTTCATATTCCTTCTGTGGAAACCTTCCTTCTGTTCTATTGGATTTCAATAAATGGCAATTACAAGAAATTACCATGGCAAGTAAAAGTTTTTACATGATTGCTAATACTGACAAATCCAGGTATTCTTTCTATTCTAGATCTATTAGGTTTTATTTCTTTTTAATTTAACTTAAGTGGTTTGCAATAAGTACAAGCACACCAAACATGAATGGAGAAATAAGGCATTTAATCCACACAGTAAGCACTGGTAGCAAAACAGTCTTTACTTCATCTTGGCACTGTATGGCAACTGCCACATTTCGCAAATGAAGTTTAGGATGTTTCCCATTTAATGTAATAAGATACATCTGCATTAATACTCAAAGGTCAGACAAAAGCTTTAGAAATTCACATTATACACAAAATAATTTACAAAAATAAAAAATTTACACATTTTCATTATATTCATTGCACTGAAGTTGGCGAGTGATCATACTCCCAAAGAAAGATTTGCAATCACATTAATCTCCCAAGATTTTAAACTATGAATCTTTTTTAAGGGTTTCTAGTTAAGACCATTTAACATTCTTTCTACATGTTATTCATTTCAATAGAAGTCACAAAGAATAAAATTGTAGTAGATTGGAAAATGGAGTGAAATAATTTTTTCTGATGACTAGAAATGAATTTCACGAAAGAGAAATTCATTTCATGAAAGAGAGAGGACAATCACCTTACTTATTGTTGATCATGCTTATTCATTAGCAGAAAACTAATTTAAATACACAATGACTCATGCAAGTTGTAATAGAGATAAAAAAGTTAAAGCTACTGAATTTGCTTCTGTTCGTATTTGTTCAGGAGAAACATGGAGCAAAATCTATTCTTTCTTTTTTGTTGCGTGTGTGTAAAAATGTCAGTATTTGGAGTTTAATAATTTTACAAATAATTGAATGTTTAATGCTTAATTTAAAAAACAAAAACGCAAATTCAATAATCTTTGCACATGTATCAATAACATAATACATGTTTCAAAGCATATGCTTTTCTCAAACATTTGTTTATTAAATTAATCTGTTTACTATAAACAAAGTTAAAAATAACTAAAGTAACCGCAACTACCTTGGCCATCAGTGTAAAAGCAGATTAAAAGCAAAATACTTTTTAAAACAAAAGATTCCCTCAATATTCTACAAATACAAACTATCCTTTTCAAACCTCTCATATTCATATATGAAAAGATATTTCATTTGTTTTATTCCCTGAAACTCGAAGGTATATATCCTTTACACACATGCATTAGGATGGTTTCTAGATTCCAAGAGATGCAATTGAATATCAAAACATTTTCTTTGAGAAAACATTAAAATTCATTTACTCTGTGATGCCACAGATTACTTCTGTTTACCAACAGATTCTGAATAGTTTGTATTACAATTCTCTTCAAAACAATGTTACTCGTATATAACTTGCTCTTGAAAATAAGAAAATAAAAATATGATTGTTGTGCTAGTACAATACATTCTCTTCACAATTCTGGTGGATTAATACTTCACTGTACTAAAACATGAAGGAAACAAAAAAGGCACAGGTACATCTTTTCCCCAATGAAAAACATTTATTCTAAAAAGTTATTTACAACAATAAGTTACTCAAACTCTGTTCTGATGAAAACAAGTCGGTAACTGACACTTGTGAAAAAATCAACTGTTTCAAAGAAAGCTTTAAATTGTGAAGCCCAGATTGACAAGAAAGAGAGAATTTGCAGTTTTCAGGAGTTGTTTTCTGCACAAGCAATAATAATAATAAAAGTGAGAGTCCCTTTGCACTAACTGTAATATATAATACTTATATTATACAAAACATATTTATCCACAGAATGTAGACTGTTCTTTTCATATTTAGTAACAAATTGTTTCTTTCATGCCTAAGTAGGCAAGGCTCTACATATCTTTGAAAATCTCTGCAATCAATTTATGAAATCAGTACTTAATTACAGAGATACATCCTACTAGAGAGTAATTAATACTCAAAATATCATTTATAAATTATATTTAACCTATGTATTTCATGGAAATAACATTCATTTAGAAATCAATTTCAATTAAAGCACAGTACAGATCCCACAAAGTGGATCACAAACAATGAAGTAATAGCAGGAGTGTGCACATACACTATATATAATTTTTTTAAAATTAAAAAAGAAACACACAACACCCACTGGCACACTCTTTAACTTACAGGAATTTGTCTGCAGTGTGTAAATTAATATAACATGAAATTCTATATTACACCATCATCACTATACAAGGAATCTCATTCAGTTTATTATACTGGCTTCTGAGAACACTATGACATCACTGTTGCTGAGATACACTGCAGTTGGTAACTTTTGAGTTCTTGTAGTTTGTTTTCTGCCTGAACTGGAAGAAAAAAAAATCTATAATATAAATATATATAAATTAAAAACACCCACCCCCACGAGCAGCAAATATATACATAGATCACTGGCATCTCCTCACTCTGGACCTAGGGTGTTGGCAGTGAAGGAAAGTGTTAATTCCACACTACTCTTTTTGCTTAAATGTTTAGAGTAAAATTGAACTATAAAAACAAAATCCTGATTTATTTTAAATTGTATTGGAAGAAAGAGGGAAACATAGTCGCAAAATAACAACAATGAAGGCGTTGTATTTTCTTGGGATATTTCTGAGAAATGTGGAGACTTGCAAGTGTTAAGGGCAGGGTACTCTATAGATGGATGTTTAATTTTAAAAACTATTGTTGTCAGCTGTCTCCATTCATAGTAACCATAAAATATCAGTTTAAGTAAAAAATGGAAATTTTTGGATCACCTCTAATTTTATCATTTTAGTTAAGTGGATGCGTTTCATTCTCATCTAAAGATCACTTGTTTTACTGTAAACTAACATCAATAATCCAAATTTAAATACTTGGATGAATTAACCACACCTCGAGAACCCTCCTTGTATAATTTAAATACATGAAATAAAACTACACAGACTCATTTTTAAATGAGGTTTGTAATTATTTCATTCATTATAAAGTTTCATAGAGAAGTTTCATTAAAGAACGTTATTTTTTCCATTACTACATTTGTTTAATTTGCCTAGTGTTGCCAGTAAATACATTACCTTACTAGTTGTGACACTTGAGCAACAAATTTCCAGGAGTCAAGGTTACTTTTTCTGTGTGTGGGTTAAGCTGACAATATCTGCTAAACAGCCTAGAGCATTATTTTCCACCTAAAAAAGAAGAAATCACAGCACATTAGCTTGGCATACAAAGAAAATTTATTAGCAAAAAGAACAAAAAACACCTAATATTTAAATAAGCAAACTTAAATTTCAAAAGTGTAAACACTGGGGATTTTCTGTCTTCTCTTTCAATCTTCTTTCAGCCACAGTTTGAGTGACAAAAGGAAACAAATTGGATCTTAGGGAGAGAGTACTTAAAGAACACAATGGACACCAGCTTTTGCAGACTATCTCAACATTACTTTTTTCGCACTGATGAACAACTATGGGCCAATACTAAAACAGTCAAATAAACGGAAGTTTGTAAAGCTACAACAGCACATACTTTCTCGTATTATTTCAGAAAATTCAGAGCGTTCAACGAAAATGGGACCCCGAGTCATTTTTGTAATCTTTAATTTGGGGGACCTGAGTAAAAGGTTTAAAAATACTGGAGTCATTTTTGGGAAAATTTTGAAAACGTTGAGGCTTCATGTTAACTATTCTAAAAATCAAAATATCAGTTTCAAAATCACAACAAGTTAAGTTCATCCAGATCCATAAAGGAATATGAATTTTGGAGAAAATTGTCTCAACGACTTAGGCGACGGATGGTCAGTTAGACAGACAAAGCAGGCAGACGAATGGGCAGAGACAGACAGATGCAAAGTTTCACAGCTGGACAGATGCAGTCAGACAGCTTGACAACACATTTTGCCTTCAACCAATTTTTCAGGATTAGTGACCCCTAAAACGTGAATTCTGACTAGACCATGGTAGATGAAGTAATTTATTACACATTCAAGCGAGATTTATCTACTTTTCCTATATCAGGGCTTTAAATCTAGTGTTTTTCTATCAAAAAATTACCAATTTTTACCACAGGACTACAATACTTTCTCTATACTATGCAAGTTCGTAGTAAGGCGAGAAAGAAAAAATGGTTTAGAAGTATTATCCTTATTTTATATTACTGTTAGCTAATTAGATGTTTACACAATTCCAGCCTTGATTTTTAATTCTGTTATTATATTGCCTGACAGATGGCAAGCAATAGAGGATTGCATAACATGCTCAACACTCAGTAATATAGCGTCCAGTTTTCAATTAATTTATACACACATACGCACATATAAGGTATATTGTATATTAAATCACTAAGTTGGGCCAAGGGAGCAAAAGAGATAAAAATTAATTTACAAGGGACACTATGTTACTGAGTGTTGAGCAGGGCATGTTATATAGTCTTCTATAGCTTACCAACTGTCAGGCCTGAGGAAGGTTGCAGAATGGTATTTCTATTGGCTGAAACGTCAGCCCCGCTGCGTCCTAGGACACAGCGTCTCTCAGACAGCCAAATAGTTACCAACTCCAGCCCCAGAAGCCTATGTTTAATGTAGAAGAATGAGCCGAAGAAGTTACCAAAATGACAGTTTGCTAAACAAGTGTACATCATATGTACTACTTCAGAGAAAGTATCCCTCCACCGTGGCAGCTGTTCTGCCTTGCCTAAATCCACAACTAACATTTTCTAAAACTGATTTTAAACTTTCACACTTTTTGAAAATTTCAAGTATTAATAGAAAACGACACATGTTTCATTTCTTAAGTGTCTTTTGCTCTCTTAACAGAAAGAAATTAAATCAATTCATGTTGAACCATTTTTGAGAAAATTTTGAAAATGCTAAGGCTTGTTGTAAAGAACCCTCAAAAACATATCATCCATTTCAAATTTGCAGGACCTCATGTTCGGTCAGATCAATCTGGGAATTCAACTTTTAGAGAATATCATCTGAACGGTTTAGGTGCTAGCGTTGACCATGGACAGACAGAAGGACGTTTTGCCATCAATTTCATGAGCCGAAAAGAGCAGGAGTCACTGTCATCCAATCTGGAGCTTTGATACCAAACATTAAAGTCATCACAATGCTCCAAATTGGATGACCAGTGCCCCCTCTCCAGCCAGCAAGTAATCTTGGAAGGACATTATGTTTTAATCGAAGTATACTACTTAACGTTATTTGTTGGTAGTATCAATGCAATACAACTGAATTGTTTGAAAATATATATTCATTTAAAGTTATTGATTATCCAAAATAATTGAGAATCTTTCAACATGAACATAATAATGTACAACGCTGGTTAAACCTCCGCATACCAAGCTTTAAACGTTACGCTGAATACCAAGCGAGGTACATCGGTACCACACTCAAATATTATGTGCATATTATTTTCTTGAAATATGAAATAACTAAAATATGAACATTTTAATTATTTTGAGCACTTAATATACAATGAAGGACAAATTTAACAGAATTAAGTAACTTCGTTCCTATGTTTCTTTTTTATTACACCAATACACTTCATCAAAATACTTCTTTCAAAGTTATTCATGTTATAGGCAACTGATGCATATTTTTATTGTTTTTGTACCTAAATGTTCATTACATGTAAATGACAAACATTATCTTCATTTTGTTCTACTCTTTCATCTGTTTCTAATAATGAATAAGGAATAAAAATTGATGATGCGGAATACAAAGCAGAGAACAAATTTACTCCATTGCTCGTTTTTAAGTAGAAAACGTCAAATACCCGAGAACTATTACTTTCTTTAAGACTTAATTGTCAACAGAAGTATTTAAGACAATGTAACGAAATTTCAATGTCATAAAATAAGCGAAACGTACTCAAGTAAAAAAGTGAGATAGGGGTACACATTGTACCACGCTTGGCATTCTCATTCTTAAAAAAAAAAAAAGTTCCACTTCCGGTTTTAATAGGAAACACCACAGGTAAAAGGAGTTATTTTCTATTCTTAGGTGATGATTGGAAATTTTTGACACAAGAAATACCAAAACCAAAACTTACCTCAGAAACTGCAGTTTTCTTTGCATTCAGCAATTTCAATCCCTCTTGGATTGCTGTCATATACAATTCCCAACCTTTTTGCCATCCACAGCAATCTTTCATACATTCTGCAACATGGAGCCTCCAAACGCACCAGTATCGATGCTCCAACTCAGGATTAAAATAGGTTAGAGGCAAGTTGTTAATAAAGTCATCTAACTCTGGCACACTATTAACACGATCACTGTCCTTATCAGTCAATATCCTTCTCCTTTTACGCCTAGGAGATTCTTCACTGTCCTCTGCTGCACTTGTTTCCTCTGAAGCCTCGTATGACCTCTCAGTATTACTATGCACAGATTTTTCAGGACTACTAACAATTGGCGAGTCGTTATCTGAAATATCATTATATATATGGGATTTTGTCCTACACCCATTCACATATTTCCTGCCTTCTCCTTCAATGTAATCTTCTTCATAAATGCTTTCGGCAGAAACTATTATTGGACCAGAGGTATCACGGATTTCAGCATTTCCGACAATAGAGCATATAACAGGATTAAGATCTGTATTATCTTCATATTCTGTAGGAATCACTGGATCGTTTTCTAAACCTTCAGTAGTGCAAGTATTGTCATTCACTGTATCACTGTCTTTATCATTATCTTCCTGTTCCTGCGCATGATTTTTTGATTCACCTTCTGAAGCAGCTTCTCCCTCAGATGAAAGAATTTCTATGACTTCTGTTACAGTATCTTTACTGGGAGGAACTTCTGCAGATTTTGAACGCTCATTCAGCATCATTTCCAATTCCTTCTTCTTACTTCTAGTGAAATGAACAGGCTCCATTTGGGATGGAAGGCGGGGCAACAGACCTGAAATACAAAATTAGTCTTTCAAAGAACAGTATACATTTTTCTTCTTCAAAAATTAAGGTTTCATTAAAGTATTGCACACTTAACCCTTAGTCAAAAAGTGACCTAGGTAGCACCTCACATCAGAGATCAAAAGTATTTTCTCCCACTCCAGTCACAATAATCAACTTTCACAAATTGGTACATAGACACTTCTGAATTTGTTTTTGTTTCGAATCCTAAACTGTGCATCGATAAAGCTTCAATTTAATGTACATTATTTATACCCAATGAATGTACTAGTAAACTCACTTCCATTTTGCAAAAAATTGTATCTTAAATACAACTGAAATAAATAGTTCTATGAAACCACAGGCAAAAGTTAAACCATCGTGTTTTCACATAGGAAAGATCTGAATTTTCTGGAGCCAGCTATCATGAATCAGTTTTTAATAAAAAAAGATTGTTGAAGTTTCCCCAAGTGGTCTGTGTAAACCCCTATGAGTACAGTCACTAGTTGAAGTCATTGATGCTTAAAATTTGAAGGTAAGTAAGGTCTTACAGGTACTTGCTTATTACGGAGTAATGATCCAACAGTCAATATGCAAAATTTAATGACCTGCTACCTGACCATCCACTCTATTGTCACTAGTATTACTATTGATGCTCATATTACTCTGAACAATGTTCTTGATGAAATCTCTTAACTCGAACCGTAAATGTTACAGCAGTGATGTCAACCCTCCCATTTTCACAAAAATAATGCTCAATAGCCATTTATAAACCCATTTGGGAATTATTATCTAAATTCTTAAACGAATGCTATTTTTCTGACAAATAGAAGGCAAGCTTTATTTCTCTGATATTTATGGAGAGGAACAAATGTTCTGTTAAAATTTATAGATCTACCTCAGACAGAATGTCATTCTAAAAGTCTTTGAGTCTATTCTTTTTTTTAAAAAAAAAATATTTTTGAATAACTTGATTATAAATGAACTACATTGCTTTTTTAAATGGAAGATCACAATAGCAAATTTAATGGTATTCAACCAATATCTATTGGATTTGATGAAGCAAAGACGTTTCTTTAATAAAGTTCATATTCCATTATTAATAGAGAAACTTAAAATTGTTGAAATATCACTTTCTTTGCTTGTTTGATATAACTCTTTATTTGTCAAATACAATTACTTAAATATAAAAATTTGATTTTCACATTGCATTGATATAAATAGGTTAATTTTTAAAGTACCAATAAGTAATTTGAAAATTGTTTCCATTAATTAAAATATGACAAAATGTACAGGCTGAGTAATCTGAACTGCATGAACTCAATATACATTTTTTATATTTACGGAAACAAATGGTAAATGCAGAGGCTATCTTACGGAATTTATCACTCAATATTACATCTAAATTTTAATAAATAAAAACCAATTGTTTAATAAAATTACATCACTAACATTCAAAAACCTTCATTGAAGAATGTAAGGTTTACTGATACATGCCGCTCTGAGGGCATACCCACATACAACTCCCTTCCCTCAATATTTTCAAGTGTATCAGTTCCTGTTTCCCAATTTCCTTTCATAAGAGACGGAAGCAAAGTATCAACTACACTAAGTCTGCAACTGATATAGTCAGAATTGCATATGTCAATTTGTGTATTTTCCCACATTGAATACATTTTAAGTGTATTGTCAGAGTATACCACCAATTTCATGAATAGTAGTGACACACACCTTTACCCATTTACTCTGTGCATCTGGTTAACTTTAATAAAATGATTTAAAAAATGTAGTTTATTGAGAAAACTTTCATTCCTGCAGCAGAAGAGACAAGAAAATCATAACACCACGTGTCGAGGACAGTGTAATAAATTCCCACAGGTGGGTGCTATATAATATAGAGACTTTTGTTAAGCTAGGAAGATTTCATATTTAAATACTGTAAAACTTGCTCTATGCAGATCCTCACCAAATGCAACCACTGTTGTATTTCAACAATGATGTCATCAATAAATGACACCATCTCTAGAATTTAAAAGGATATTTTTTCCATTTTTGGAAGGAACTTTAAAAGAAGTTAAAAAAAACATTTCCCTTCTAGATTTTTTTGCTTGAATATAGGAATATACCCTCACAAAAAATGGTGTACATCAAATTCCCATTGATTGATACCTCTGAATTATTTTCTTTTTCTATTTATAAATTAAACATTTTTTAAATCCTCCTTTTACAGTTGTATTACACAAGATAGTTGTTTTTTGTAAATAAAATCTGTTTTTCAAATTTACATCTTTAATTAATATTAGGGACTTTTTCTCAAAAGGTTTCAAATTTCACATACTTTTTAATGAAATTGTAAATGTTTTTAAAAAATAAACAAGATTTTCTCGGAATGGCTCCAAATCCAAATCTTTGTTGAAATATAACAGTGGTTGCATTTGTATGTTGCAACAATATGGAAAATATTGAATTTTCTTTTAAAACCACGGAATTAAAAGTTCTAAGGTTCAATTTCGTTTGAATGGAAATTGTTGTTCACCACTCCATCAAATTTATCAACAGTATGTGATTTTACACACCTGAAGTGTCCCTGAAACTTAAACACTTTTACCAACAACAATTTGTGAATCTTTTAAACCGGCTGTCATAAATTCAAAAGAACCATGAACAATAGTTATTTAGAAAGTGGACTTCACCTTGAATATTGGAGCTAGATATTTTTTATAAAGCAATCTATTCTTTAATATCAGATCTTTTAATTATTTTATGTTAACTTGTTGAAAATGAGTAGATTTTACTCAATTTTGCCTTACACAGTTACAAAGTTAATTTTTTTTATACCAGTCCTCCTATCTTAATATAGAAGTTTTAGTAAGAGACTTTTTCTGAATGCAATTTATTTTCTAATATTAGATATTAAAATAATTTAATGCAGCTGTCATCAAAAAATTGATAAACTTATGTCTGCAAATGAAAACAAATTTTGATGATTTTATTAATTTATTTATTTCAAATTATATGGACACAAGACCATTATTTAACAATTAGATTACAAAGAAACGGTAGGCAGTAGGTGAATGAATTCCCTGATAAAATTATTCATATGCAAGTGTTCTATGATTAGCCTGAATTACTAACATATTCTATCCAATATGAAGTGCATCTAGAGATCAATCATTGAAGAGTTTCCACATTCTATTTATCAGGTAATTTTTTGCATGTTTGCAAATACATTTTATGAACAAATGTGGTGTTTTGTCATGATGTCTGTAATGGAACTCTGAACTTGAATTGATTTAAAAGAATATAGCAATCAATCATACCATTCTAAAGTTTAAATAAAAATAATATATCATTTATATTTCTAAGAGTTCTAGGGAAGATAAACTAAGTTTAGCCATTAGATATCTATAATCATGATCATTAAATGGATCAGATAATCAAAGCCATGAAGCGGCAATTCTATAAAACATATTAGAATAATATTAATTATGTATTAAAAATAAAATTACCCTACTAATCTGAGATGAATTCATGGATTTAAACAAGTATAAGTACAAAATATATAGTAAGTTAACAATAGAAAGGAAAGAATTTACCAAAAAAAGTTAATATTAATGGAAAAAATTAAAAATTAAAGAGATTCACCCAAAACACATTCCCATACTAAGTATATACCAGTGGCATGGCCTGAATTTTTTTCTGGGTAAGCAAAATAGAATCTGCCAACTGACAAAAAAATTATTTAAGGTACAACTTTTAGATGAATATTACACTAATAATATTTTACGCAAAAAGTAATACACACGAGAGTAAATAAAATACTATAAACTGTATGCAAGATGTAGGAGATATTTTATTTGAAATATATTCAACTCAATCATATTTTGTGAAATATACACAATATTAAAAAGTATCTAAAACAAGAATCTCTAAAAAACGACTTCAAATATTTTTTTTAAACTTTTGGTAGGGATAGTGCTAAACATATTGTAACAGAGGACAAACACAATTTTGCTCTATTCCTTTCTCTATGCTATTCTTTTACACAATTGAAATTTTTTTTGACATATCTTACGTGGTCAATATTTACATTACAGGCAATTTGTATACAATATTACTAGGGAGTGGATTTCAATGAATTTTCATTTTTGTCCATAGCTAAGTGAAATTTCTGGACATTTGGTTAGAATTGGATGCTATGAAGGTTAATATGTTAGTGCACATTTGTGCATATTGGGCTGATTTTTCCTGTTGGTGCACACTCATGAAATTATAAAAGCAAATTTTGCATATTTCGTTAAAATAGAGGAAACATTTCATAACGAATAAATAGAGGAAACGAGATGAATGAGTGTTTATTTTTTAGAAAACTTGTCACAATTTGCTTTTCTTCTTCTTTTCTATACTTGTGCAAATATAGGATATTTCTTGATATATTTTTTAAACCAGGCAGAAAAAGTGAAAGAAGACCAACAATATACTTCATTAAGGTGCATATTTACAAATACTTCCATTATTTCTCTCGAGAAGTGATCAATTCTAACTTTCCCAAATGTCTTCCGTAAAATTATACTGCGGAGGTAGTTTTGCAACAAAAGTTGATTTTATAGCTTTTTGTGCATTTCCTATATCATTATAACCTCCAGTGTTCCTCACATGTTTATCATTGGAAAAGAGAAAGCAAGACTTACAATAGTTTTTGCTTCTCTCTTTCTCTCTTCTTTTTCCCCCCAGTAAGCCATTTTATGATTTGTGGGAAACTGTTAAACTTTCTTATGCAGGTTTGCACTTGAGCCCTTACTTTTAATTCATGTGTGAGCCTTCTGTTCAAAATTATTTGTTTCTTCGCTTTTTGTTCATAAATGTCTTTTCACAATACAGTCACATGTATTACTGTACTTGGTAACTGTTGCACTCCCAAGTTGGAGATCCATGCAACACCGAGAATTGCTTACCTTTGTAAATGTAAATATACTTTGAGGTTCGCAATAGGGTGCAAGTAGTTAATAATACACTTGAAAACGCAGACATTAAACATGCAAATTGTTAACATGTATTCAATTTACTTGAAATGTTTCAACATCACAGTGTTATATATAACCGATGTTCTAGAAACATGCATGAACTGAACGGAAGGGCCTGCCTTCCTTGCGCACCCTTGCCAAAGAACATCAGAACTTGAGACAGGGCACTCATTCCTCAAGATCAAATGACATACAAAGAAAGAAGCGGAGTGTTGGTGGGGGATGGAAGGGCTGTGATAGAAACAGAAAATATAATCTCCCTTGGCATGGAAGCTACAATACAAATATGTTTAACATCCTTGTTAGGTTTTTTCATAGTGTGTAAAATACTGTATGTTGTAAATACCGCAGAATGTTTCTATGAATTACTTGGATAGGCAGGGCTTACCTTGCGTCTATGGAATACACGCCCCTGCTGTATACATTCTTCCTTCAAGGAGAAGGGGACAAGTATGAATTGAGAATGCAGAATTGTGGGAGCAGTTTAACGTAAAAATTAATCATCATCATTTGAAAAAGATCATAATGAAATCAAGTAAAAAAAAACAGATAAAAAAAGGTGTACACTTATACCAATAAAGGACAACGAAACATATTAAAAAGTATAAAAATGTTTAGAGTATTCTTACTTTAGACAGAATTTTGTCAGAAATGTTTGTGAATAAAATCGATTAAAAAAATTGCATTAAAATTGTGTTCTCTCTCTTTACATATTGTCTCCAAGATTAATATTGAATACTTTCTAGGTTCATTATCCAAAATGGGAGGGCTGTCAAAATGAAAACTTATGAGCAAAATGAAGGTGATGTCAAGAAATTTAGTTTAATTCTCTGCCAGTCTCCTTAATGTTATTAACATGTTCTTCATTTATTTATTTGAAAGCACATTTTGTCTGTCTCTCATAAGAGACAGCGAAATCATGACAACTAAGGGGAAAAAAGAAAATTGCAGTGCAAGATGGAGAGGAGGGAAAAATGGAGAAGAAAAACAGAGAGGAGAAGAGAGAGGGGGAAAAGACGGGGGAAAAGAGAGGATGGAAAGAGAGGGGGAGAAAAAGAGGGAGAGAGGGAGAAGAGGGGGAAAAGATAAAATTTACTGCTGTGCAGATTGAACCTTTTTACTTCAGGGTTGCACATTGTTTTTGGTAATAATTTGGAGCATAAAATTTCTTATTGAAGTTAGTTTTACTTCCTTTACCATTACATATATCATTTACCATATCAGTAGCACGATATGGATAAAAAAAATAAACACCTTTATTATTTTATGTTATTTATTGATAAATTTTCCATGTTTCAGGAACTCATTTTTGCCATAGGCACATAGGCTCATCAGGTGTTCACTAATCAAATAACGCAGAGGTGAATATTGCAAATTTGGGGAACAATTTCAATTTCAAATTGGATAATAAAACAAAATGTAATCAATATAATTGAAGAAGTTGAAAACAATATTCAATACCTTGCCAATGATGAGGGCGTTTTTATTTTAGAAATAATGTGGGCGTTAACCTACTGAATTACACAATGAGATGGTCAAATACAACAAGAAAGAGCAGGAGATTAAAAAAGAACTGAATATAACTGCACAATTTCTAAACAAAATTAGGGATGTAATATTAGTTATGTGTAATAGAGAAGGAGCCATAGCAGCAATTAGAGAAATGTATATTAATAAAGTATTACAATAGTATAACATTTATAAAGACATAAATAATGTATAACTAAATGTAAAACGATGGCAAATCAATAATTATCTTAGTATACAGAATTACTATGATATATACAACAACAGGAAACAGCAAAATAATACTTACTTACAGCTTACTTAAAACATTGATTCCAGCTAGACCAGTAATATGAACTATAGTTACTCCATCATATAAGAGTTTGTGAAATTTCTTAATCAAATTGTAAGTAATTTTTTGTATAAAAACTTTAAATACACTACTAAAAATAGTTTAAATTTGATGAAAGAAAGTAGAACAAATGTAGCAACAGAATGGCACAAACTTTCCCATATTAGTTTTCTATTTCCTTTGGTCTTGAATAGCTATACGAAAGTGCCACATACTCTTGCTGCTGCCATCTATTGCCCCAGAAGGAATTTTTTTGAAATTTTCCTAATTTTTCACTTTCCTAATAATATAACAAAAATTCTATTTATGAATATTAAAGAACAGTAAAGCCTTGTCCTAAATAGCAATTTTCTTTGAAAACTTTGCAGCCATTTTTAAGAAAATGTCACTTGCATGCTACTGTAAATACAAAATTTGAAAGTCTTTTTCACAGAAAAATTTTGAGTTTTCAAAAAACTTCATTCGAAGTCATTTGAATTACTTTAACTCACAAATAAAATAAAGTTTACAAATTGCTAGAATTGTGCAAATTAACGGCGTAAGAGATCTCTCAAAATCATTACATTTGTGTAATTAAAAAAACAAACAACAAAAAATACCCCGAAATGAACTTTGCATCATATTAAAGAGAGAGGTTTTCCACAGCATTACCTAACTGTTCCTATACTATGGATAAAACTGTGTATATACCTATGTATATGGGAAAGTAATAATTACTATATCAAGTGAATATGTGATGGCTTCCTTAGATATTGAAGCTATATTTCCATCAGTACCTTATGGTCTGATCTATGAAGGTATAGAGAAGACATTACTTAAACAGAACAAAAGAAATATCCCAATAAATGAAATTTACATTGCCATAAAATATATACTTAACAATATGGTGTTTCAATTCGACAATAAGATTTATCAACAAACCAATACCAATAGGAAGCACAAGTTGGACTTTGGAAATTGTTATAAGAACATTAGAACAGTCTACTATAGATAATGACAATGACGGAAAAATTGGGATTTGGTACTACAAATGATATGTAATGACCTTTCTGGTTATACATAGAGATGATATTCATGATACTTTAAATAAATTCAACTAGTATAATTCTGGAATTAAATTCACAGTTGAAAATGAAAAAAATTAACTAATTAATTTCTTTGACATTACAATAAAAAGATAAAACCGCTGACTGACCACAAATTGGTATAGAAAGAACAAAAGACACTTAATTACATGTTGCCACACCCAAAAGCACATAAAATAACTGTAATACTATATGGATTTGTAGATAGAGGGGTCCTTTTGTCAGAACATAAACACATAAAACAGAATATTGAAAAAGTACAGAATATTCTTAAACTCTATAATTACCTAGATAAATTCATTAAACAAATGATAAGGAAAATCCTAAATGAATATAAATGAACCGTAAACCAAGTAGAGAAAGAACAAATCAATAGAATAACATTGCCATATTTACCAAAAAATAAACATATGACTTAAAAACACAATGAAGATCAACACTGTATATAAAAGAGTAACAAATTGACAATGGTAAAAAATCACAAAGATAAAATTGGTACTAAATACAATGAAAATGTGTGATAAAATAGAATGCCATGATTGTGACATGAAATAGAAATACATAGGACCAACAAACAGGAAACTACAAACAAGAATAAATGAGCACAGGAAAAATATCTAAGAAATAACAGAACTCCATTATGAAACATAGAATTGAACAATAACATTAATAAATTGATCTAAAAGATGATCTAAAAATTATAGGCAAAACAAAAAAAAGGTAATGGTGGAGTGATTAATTTCTGAAACAGTAAATATTAAATTGAAGAAAACTATGAATACGATAATTGATACTATCCAAACGACATATAAATAGGATACAGTAATTTATGTTCTAAGAGAGAACAAATATAAAAGTGTTTATAAAGCATGAAATTATAGAAACACTGTGAATTGACCGCCAATTCCTTCTCCTCTCAGTAAAACACCAGACATGACCTCCATCAGTGTACATTACGTGACTGACGAAGAACAGTCTTTCAGGTGATGTTCAAGTTTGATAATAATGAAAGAAAACAGTAACAGTGCATACGATATAAAATGCAAACTATACAAAGGTGGGCCTAACAATTATATATATACACACACACATATATAAAAATAATAGTAACATTTAGAAAAGTTACATTTTACACGTTTTTAAAAACTTAAATCATAAAATGACAATTTACTAATAAAATTTAGTAAGAATCAATCAATGTTTTTAAAAGTATTTTAGAAAAATTAAATATGAACAATTTTAGAATAATCATAGACAACTGTGAGTGATTTTTCATTAGTTCATTAGTCATTGATTTTTTAGTGTAAACCAGATGATGGGGAAAAGGGGAGTTCCTGAATCACGGAAAATTTATTAATAAATGACATAAACAGAGGTGTTTATTTTATGACCCATAACTGGCTACTGATATCAAATAAGGAGTGTGTAATATTACCATGAATATGTAAAGGTTCTTGCATTTTTATACATGAAATACCTAAAATGAAGAATAAGAAGAGGAGGCGGCTTCAGATATTGCTGGTGAAATCCCATTGACTTTCATATGTGAAAAGAAAGTTTGTATGTAAACAAACACTTTTTTCCGTGAGAAAACAAGTAAAACACTACATTTTGAGGTGTGTTTGCAAACTACACTTCTTTTACCTGTGACTCATTTTTGTTTATTGAAATATTGAACAAAGGAGAAAAAGAAAGTGAAATATTAATAATTATTGAAATTTATTAACAAATAAACTTTCTTTCTGTGTGCATTCTTTTAGAGTTTGCATTGAAATTAACTTGCAGAAATTTGTTCAATAAACTATCCTTCAATTTAGTTTAGTTTAATTTAGTATAATGTATTGTTTTTATTTAATTTTGAAGCATTTCTAATAATTGAAGGGTCACATAAAGATACATTTTTCTCTCTCATTTCAGTAGCAGCAGTTACTTACAGTTATGTTTATCCAGTATGGTAAAATCAAATGTAGGGCAATTAAGACACTAAAAATAGTGTATTCTTATTTAAATATTTCATTCACTGTATTCTGTATTATTATTTGAAGTGTCATAATATTTTCACACATCAGCATAATTTCATGCATAGCTTGCTGTTTATCCTTGAGTACATCCCTCTCAATCCTATTTTATCTCATATACACACAAATCCCCCTCAACAACACTCATTGCGGTTACAAATCTGTTGGGTTGAGTATATTCGTCTATTTAAAAAAGTCCCTACTGCCAGGACTGCAGAAGGGAAAAAAACAAACAACAAAACTCTGCAACTAAAAGATAACGAAGTTGCAAAAATTTCTAACTAATTTTTGGCTACGTAATAAACATAAGAACTGTGCAACTATACTGACTTGTATTTCTTACATTCAAAAACGCACACTAAAAATACATTTTCTGTATGCTTGCTTCTGCCACTTGATTTTGTAACTTTTCACTCCATCACCTTAAAAGTTAATTTCACATTCAATTTACTACTAAAGTGAAATATATGGAATTAAATGTTGAAGTTATTAAAGTAGATTAAGATCTCTGGCCAAATACTCTGTGTAAATGACACAAAGATTACTGCCAACACTTGGCTTCCTCTAAAAAATAGTTAAGTTGGATTTCTTGTTAATATTATACAGATTAAGGAATTTGCTTAGCATTACGGGCAAGAAGTGAAGAATCTAGCTGTATTAACCCCTGTGAAAGTATCTCAAGCATTACATGACAGTAGCAACATTAATGATTGAGATACTATCACACCTGTGTATTTAGGAAAAAAAACTTTCTAAGAAATTATTGCTAATAGATGCCAGGCTTATTCTTCTTGATAAAAACATTTTAAAGAAACGAAATTTACTTTCCTAAATACACTTTTGAGATTTGAAAATCACTGAAATGGGCATTGGATACAATCAAATTTAGTACAACAGATCTACCCTAACATAGACATAGGACATAACAGGACTTAACATTATACAAACATCTACGATTATTACATTACCTGGATCATTCGGGTCACCATTTCTCTCATTTTCTGGAACACGCTTTCTTTTTCTTCTTCCATCTGAGTTACCACAGGATTCATCATGTCCTTTTGCAGGAACACAGGAATTCTCGGATTGTTTCAACTGTGCAGTAGATATATTGCATGCATTGCAGATGACATTTGGATCCAATTTTTTCAATTTTACGACACACTTCATCCTAGATTTACGTACGGTTTGCAAGCAAGGTGAAGATTTCTTTTCTGCAACAGAATCTTGGCCTACACTTTCTTCACCAACACTGAGGCACGAATTGTTTGAACTTCTCTTTTCACTACCTGATGAAATGACAATAGTGTCTTGCTCTAATGAACTATTAACAGACTTAATTGACTGAGAATAAGTTTCTTCCCTAACATTTGGTTCTGTACTGTAAAAGCCATTTTCATCTTTTGAAGCACCATTATTATTGCTCTTAAATTCAACTTTAGATTGTTTCTTCGCTTTATCACTAACACATTCACTAGAAAAATCACTAGGTCCTTTTCTTGCATAGTCAGTCTCTGTTTCAGTTTCAGCGTCATGTAAGTCCTGTTCACCTCCATACTCTGCTTCTTCTCCATACCCTTCTTCATTTTCTTCCCCTTTGTACCCTTCTTCTTCATACCATTCTTCTTCTTCTTCTTCTCCATACCACTCTTCTTCTTCTTCTCCATACCACTCTTCTTCTTCTCCATACCATTCTTCTTCTTCTCCATAACCTTCTTCTTCTCCATACCCTTCTCCCTCATCTCCATACACATTTCCTTCATCACTATAGGCTACTCTTCCATCTCTAGGCGCATCTCTCCCATCTTTATGTGCCTCTCTTCCATCTCTATGTGCCTCTCTTCCATCTCTATGTGCCTCTCTTCCATCTCTATGT
>BOPP01000018.1:10676257-10700796 GCA_017312745.1 Gryllus bimaculatus | reverse complement strand
CTAGTTGCTCATCGATTCCATCTCTATGCGTCTCTCTTCCATCTTATGCGTCTCTCTCATCTACTGCCTACTCTTCATATTATGCGTCTCTCTTCCATCTCCATGCGTCTCTCTTCCATCTCATGCGTCTCTCTTCATCCTCATTGCGTCCTCGTCCATCTCTAATGCTTCTTTCTCTCCTAGCTCTCACCCTCTCTATGCGTCTCTCTTCCATCTCTATGGCTCTCTCCCATCTCTATGAGCCGCTCTCCCTCTCTATGCGTTCTGTCTCCTCTATGCGTTTCTCTCCCACTCTATGCGTCTTCTCTCCCCTCTCTATGCGTCTCTCTCCCATCTCGTGGTCTCTCTCCATCTTCTCTCATCTCTCTCCATCTCTATGCGCTCTCTTCCATCTCTAGAGCCTCTCTTCCATCTCTATGCACCTGGCTTCCATCCTCTGATGGCGCATCTCTTCAACTCCAGGCGCCTTTCTTCCCACTCCAGGTGATCTCCTCCGACTGTGTGTGCTTCTTGCGACTGCATTTGCTCTCTTGACTGGATGCGCCTCTCTTCCGACTGGATGCGCCTCTCTTCCGACTGGAGTGCGCCTCTCTTCCGACTGGATGCGCCTCTCTTCGACTGGGTGCGCTCTTTCCGACTGGAATGCGCCTCTCTTCCGAACTGTGGATGCGCCTCTCTTCCGACTGGATGCGGCCTCTTCTGCGAACTGAGATGGCGCCTCTCTTCGACTGGATGCGCCTCTCTCTTCCGACTCCATAAGCCTCATTTGCAAATCCATACGCTCTCTGCAACTCAATATGCCTCTCGTCCAATCCTATCCTCTCCAACTGCATACGCCTCACTTCCAACTGGCCATTACAAGCCTCACTTCAACTCCATACACCTGACTTCCATACTCCATATCCACCTGACTCACCTCCAACTCCATACACCTCACCTCCACTCCATCAACTCACCTCAACTCCATACACCTCACTCCAACTCCATACACCTCACCTCCAACTCCATACATCGCCTCACTTTACCCCACCATACACCCACCTCAACTCCATCACTTACTCAATCCGAGCACCTCTCTTCCAACTCCACTCAGTATGCATCTCTTTCCACGCGCCATATGCATTCTTCCAATCTCCATAGGCCTCTTCTTCCAATGCCATAGGTGTCTGCTCTCACACCAATATGCATCCTCTTGCCCAACCATGTGCATCTCTTCCAACACCATATGCATCTCTTCCTAACTCCCTGGCATCTCCTCATCTCCATAAAAGTCTCTCTCACTTCATAAACATCCTGCAGTTCCACAAGCATGTAATCTAGTCAGTGTTTGTGATTAACGTATTTTCACTTGACATTACCTGTACTTTTTTTTTGGCTCTGTTTCAGACGATACAATAGCCCTTTTTCCTAGTCTTAATAATAAGGTTTGATTTTTCCGTAGCGAGCTATGCGCCTCTCTTCCATCTCTATGCGCCTCTCTTCCATCTCTATGCGCCTCTCTTCCATCTCTATGTGCCTCTCTTCCATCTCTATGCGTCTCTCTTCCATCTCTATGCGTCTCTCTTCCATCTCCATGCGTCTCTCTTCCATCTCTATGCGTCTCCCTTCCATCTCTATGCGTCTCTCTTCCATCTCTATGAGCCTCTCTCCCATCTCTATGAGCCTCTCTCCCATCTCTATGCGTCTCTCTCCCATCTCTATGCGTTTCTCTCCCATCTCTATGCGTCTCTCTCCCATCTCTATGCGTCTCTCTCCCATCTCTATGCGTCTCTCTCCCATCTCTGTGTGTCTCTCTCCCATCTCTATGCATCTCTCTTCCATCTCTATGCGTCTCTCTTCCATCTCTATGAGCCTCTCTTCCATCTCTATGCACCTGGCTTCCATCTCTATGCGCATCTCTTCCAAATCCAGGCGCCTTTCTTCCCACTCCAGGTGACTCTCCTCCGACTGTGTGTGCCTCTCTTGCGACTGCATGTGCCTCTCTTCCGACTGAATGCGCCTCTCTTCCGACTGGATGCGCCTCTCTTCCGACTGGATGCGCCTCTCTTCCGACTGGATGCGCCTCTCTTCCGACTCCATAAGCCTCATTTGCAAATCCATACGCCTCTCTTCCAACTCCATATGCCTCTCTTCCAACTCCATATGCCCCTCTTCCAACTGCATACGCCTCACTTCCAACTCCATAAGCCTCACTTCCAACTCCATACACCTGACTTCCAACTCCATACACCTGACTTCCAACTCCATACATCCTGACGTTCCACTCCATCAACTGTGACTTCAACTCCATACCCTCACCTCCAACTCCATACACCTCACCTCCAACTCCATACACCTCACCTCCAACTCCATACACTTCACTTCCAACTCCATGCACCTCTCTTCCAACTCCATATGCATCTCTTCCAACGCCATATGCATCTCTTCCAACTCCATAGGCCTCTCTTCCAATGCCATAGGTGTCTCTTCCAACCCCATATGCATCTCTTCCAACACCATGTGCATCTCTTCCAACACCATATGCATCTCTTCCAACTCCATAGGCATCTCTCTCATCTCCATAAAAGTCTCCTCTAGCTTCATAAACATTTCCTGCAGTTCCACAAACATGTAATTCAGTAGTGTTTGTATTAACTGTAATTTTCACTTGCACATTACTAGTACTTTTTTTTTGGCTTCTGTTCAGACAGTCAATAGCCTTTTCCCTAGTCTTTAATAAATAAGGTTTTGATTTTTTCGTGCGAGGGGATTCATTTTGCCTAGAACTACCAGGTTGGGGCCCCTCCCTACTACTATCACCCCTCCATAGTCTGTACTTTTCACAGAGCCTTGTCCAAGCACATTGATTACCGGGTATCGCTTCATTTCTCATCCTCGTAGTCAATTCTAAATCACTATCTGCCATCATGTTTGGGTAATAAGGAGGTAGTTGAGGATCTTTTAACATTGACTTATTTTCATGTACAGAACTTGGTCCTCCCTGGTTTCTTTTAGTTGTTCCTTCGTAAACAATTTCAGGTTCTTCAGAAGAAGGTTCCAAAGGTGTAGGTTTCATGGGAGTAGGTTCCACGCAAGGAGGTGCCACACGAGGAGGTTCCACAAGAGGAAGTTCCACACGAGATGGTTTCACACGAGGTGGTTTCACACGAGGAGGTTTCACAGCATGTTTCACATGTGTCACTGCAGGTGGTTTCACAGGATGATGTTCCATAGATAAGGATTCCGCAGATGGGATTTCCACAGTGGGCGTTTCCGCAGATGGAATTTCCACAGATGACATTTCCGCAGATGGCATTTCCGTAAACGAAGTTTCCATAGATTGGGTTTGCTCAGATGGTGGTTCCTCTGAAAGAGGTTCCTCTGAAGGGGGTTCCTCAGAAGGGGGTTCCTCAGAAGGGGGTTCTTCAGAAAGGGGTTCTTCAGAAGGGGGTTCTTCAGAAGGGGGTTCTTCAGAAGGGGGTTCCTCAGAAGGGGCTTCCACAGTTGAGTCTGGAGTTCCTTCACAGTTCACTTCAACTATCTCTGAATCTTCACTTAATTCCATTGAACGTCTTATTTCACTATACAAAAGCGATATAACTCTGCTGTGTTTTGATGGACGCTCCACAGGCAAAGATCTTGTAACATTATCACTAATGAAACTCCAAACACCAACAACCCTCTGACAAAAGTTACATTGCAAACTTTTCTCGTTTCGTTTCACCCATCCACATAAACTCAATACCACACAACTAGCTAGTATATCACTGTAAGTCTGTTCCAGGAAGTTCAAAACAGACATCATGAAGGCTTCAGAAATGCCCTAAAACGAAATTGAAAAAAAAAAAAAAAAAGGATAAAATGATGGATTGTTAATAAATAATATTTAATAATTCTATTGTATATATTAACAAAAAAAATAGGTATATATACCATTTTCACCCAGTTGTCTTTGACAATAAGTGGTATAGATGTCTGAAAGGTCATCATATCAGTAAAAGTGACCTTTAAATCCTGAAGACCTCTGAAGGGATTTTTTGGAATACAAAAATATTCTTCTGGTATCGATACATGCAACCATCTGCAGTACTGCTTATGGGATTGTATAGCAATTGTCCTGAGGACATCTCGATTCCTCACTTTTCCAACAAAATAGAAGAAAAATTTGTTAGTATGCAGAGGAAATTTACAAATAATTTCATATTTAAACAAAATAATAAACAACAAAAAAATTTAAATGTTATAAATATTATTGTTTATTGTAACTCAATTTCAAATACCAACAGAAAAATTAACACAGAAATAAAAACGCAATTGCATTGTGCAAATTGGGTGATTTTTATTTCTGTGTTAATTTTTCTTTGTGAACAAATGTCAAAATAGGATTAAAATTGTCTTTAGGGGTTATTTTCAAAGTTTTATTCCTTCCTCTATGGAAATCCTTCCCTCCTTTATGTTAAATTGTACAATATGTTAGAGTACATAAGTATTTAGTGTGTGTGTGTGTCTGTGTATACGTGTGTGTGTGTGTGTGTGTGTCTGTATGTATGTACCCATATTTCTGCAAACACATGCACTACAAACAACTGTGGTTCCCTCTATGCAAACTCGAAGCTTGTGCATTTTCATCTTTTGTGCTTGTGGTAGGAGCCACAAGTGCACTCTCTCACATCGTCCAGCAAGTACCCCCAAAAGCAAAGAACCACTTTCCCAAAAGTTGGTTGTCTACTTCCCATTAAAGACCGAGCAATATAAAATATGTCTGTCACCCCTTCAAAAAATATAACTAGTGAAATCTTTTAGATATACTGATTAAAGTAGAGAACACAATACATCCTAGTGAAGCAAGAATTGGAATTGGGGAGGAACCAACTCCTTTCCTTTTCAATACATTTTTTTTATCACACTCTATTTTCTTGTTTAACAAGACAAAAGAACAAAAGGGCAATTAAAGCAGTACAAAAACTTCTGTCATAGTACATTTCCCTCATCAACTTTATGCAATGTAAGAAACCAAAGCAAAATAAAAAATTTAAATTTGCAATTAATAAATTCAATACAATATTTAATCAATATTGTTTTTCAATCAGCAGTATACACATTTATTTTTATTAAATTATTTATCTTCCCTTAAAAATCAGCAAAGAAAATTAATGAAAGTAATGCCTTTTAATAAATTTCTGATAACTCGTTAATATTCACATAAGCTAATAAATGTAGAAGAATAATACTGCATAAAATTCATACACGTTTGTAATGTATCGCATTAGAAATGGATTTTTATTAAAGCGTGATTTTTAAGATTTTCTATTCAGCAGAGAATTATCATTAATACATTCCTTGCAAGATGATAACAGAATTATTTTTGTAAACAAATAATTATTTCTAGGCATCCTGCACTTCAAGCAAAATTTGCCTTGAAGCACATTTGTGACCTTGTTTCTCATAGTCCACACTTACAAAATACTCCCACGTCAACTTCAATTCCACAACAGCAGCAGCATACTTTGGATCCTGAGACTGCCTTGAAACCATATTTTGACAGAAATATAGCTGCATTTGGATCAGAACTCCAATCTTCAGGTTTGAAAGTGCTAATTCTATTAACAAATCCTTGAAAGGTTACAGAGCGTAGATCAAAACAGGAACCATCAAATTTTAAATTCCTGTTATTAGAGAAAAAAGAATCAGGGTCTACAATAATAATAATAATAATAATAATAATAATAATAATAATAATAATAATAATAACAGCAATAGTAATAAGTAATTAATAAAACACTAATAAAAATTATTAAATGGTGATTGAAATCCTAAAGCGTATCATATCAAACAAAAAAGTACTTTTATCAAATAGAGGTATGATCAAACAATTATTTTACACTTTAACAAAAGAAATAGCATGCTAATTCTCATCTACCTACACAAATAACTAGTGACTTCAGCCACATATTCTATAAAAAAATCTCTATTCTAGAACATAAGGGAAGTAATTTTCACAGTAAACAGTAAATTTCAAACTTTAAATAATAAAGTACCTTCGCCCAAAACAGACATAAACAATAAGGATCTCCGGGGAAAAAATTGTGTAACTGGCACTTAACCAGCAAAATTTTAGATTGAATAAGTTCTAAGAAGATAAAGAATATGATGTTATCACTACAATATTTATAAACATTATTTAAATAATGTGTTACGCACAGCTGATAAAAGATTTTACAAACATTTCCAAAATGAAAACATTTACATTTTCTTTCAGATCATTCAAGAAAACAATACAAAATATATCTTGAATGTTCTAGGAGTAGTACAATTATTCTTTAACTTTACTACTATTTATATCAAATTCCAACTAAAAAAATGAAATAAACAATAATTGCGTTATTTACTTGGTGATATCACATACTAAACAATTAGACCAGAACAGGCAAAACAAATTTATTTTCAGCTATCAATAATATGAGTAAAATTAAATGCATCACTATAAATATATATTGGTTAATACACAAATAAACTGTATTCAATAAATAATCAAAAAGTTATAATCCGTAATTGCAGAACACACAACCAAACTTCAGCAAAACATATAGCAAGGAAGATTCATGTGATTATGATTCATTAAATGTTTAAGAGACAAGTATGATATAATTAAAGAGTAACTAACCTTCCTCCTTGACCAAATGGATCATCTTTAGACCAAGGTATAGTCAATGTATCAAGAATAGTCTTAACTTTCTCTGCAGGATTCATAGTTTTCTTTAAATATGTGTTTCATAAGTGAAGAATTTGAGGGAATATGAGAAACTGCATTAAACCTATAACAAAATAATTATAATTCTGAAACAATACTTTAGATTACAAAAAATCAATCGATTACAACATGTTGCCAAACACAAACCCTTAAGCAACATCCATTGTTACATACAAGGAATTAACAATCAACATATCTTATTTCACATCCATTAGAGAGATATTTTCCACAAATACAATTTCATCAGTCTAATTTAATTATTTTCCAGCACATATAGATGTGATACATTCAATCCCTGAATTACAAATCCACAATTACTTTTAACTTACCAGAAAATAAATGATTTTATTGCATGTTAATTACGTTATACTTATATACAAGCATTATTAATAAAGGGCACACAACAAAATTAATCACCCACAACCAAAGAATTTGGAACTTAACCGAACGAAATCTATTCAGATATCAGAAACATCAAAACTAATCTCGTTTGAATTTTTGAGGGAAGTATTTAGGATGTTGGGACAAAGCAAAAATTATTTATGATTCATTAAGATAGAAATAGAAGTTAGGCCTTTTTAAATCCATTGTAAATGTAAAGAATATTGCAGAATCCACTCTATCGACGTATGATGCACCTCACATAACCTCAATATAATATAGTATTCAATAGCTGAAATTATTTTGATGTATTGGTCATGAAGGAAAATATTTACATACTTGAAAATTTAAATTGCACCGGTTGCAAATGCGTTGGGGAAAATGCATTAATGTCACTACTTCCTCATTTCAAGTCACATAGTACCGCGAAACCAAGCCCTTTTCACGAGTCAACCATAGATCATCTGAGACATCTCTTTCTCAGAGAAAAGATATTGTCACTTACACCGACAATTAATTTTTGCTACAGTTCCTCATTTTAATTCTGGATGAAAAGAACATTCTCCAACAGAGCATTGAAAAAAGTTCGAGAAAAACTATGCAACAATTACTGAAGCACCCGCCATCAGAAGATGAACGCTATAAACAAGGACGAATGTTGTTGCCGTGTAGTTAAACACCAACATGGAGAGAAATAAACCGGCCAAAATTCCAAGAGTTTCTATAAAAATCGTACGTACTTGTTGACATTCCCACAATGTTGCTGCAACAAATATCTGCGACAACTATTATCTCAGCGGTTGCAAAACATTGGGGTAATTTCGTTCCACATACGTATGTTCACAATACCGTTCGTTGTCATCACAAAATGTGAGATGCAAATTTACTTCCACAGTTCATGATCTAGAACTGCGCATTAATATGCTCGTATATTTCTGGCTCATGAAAGGCTATGAGAATAAATTGGGAAACGATAAATTCACAATATAAATCAAGAATAACTCACACCTTGAGCTAAACTAGCACACACTTTCTCGCATTACTTCTAATTATGCAATTTTTAAAGAGCTGATTTTTTACAAGACTTTGTTTAAATCACAACTCGCCATCTCCAATTTTGTAGTTTTCAAATATGAACTTTCTGCAATTTCCGAAATAACGGAGAGTTCGCCAAAAATGGGACAGGCACCATATTTACTACCGCCTTTATTACATACAAGGAGAAAATTTAAAGAAAAAGTCGAAGCGGTTTTTAAGGAAACATTTGCCTCTATTTCGCGCAAAATTACACGAAAACTACTTTCATTTTAGAAAAATTGTAGATGACTTTATATCACGATCTGTGTTTAAGTAGCAGATTTCATAAATAATAAAATCTTCACCGGTTGAATTCTATTTTGGGTTTTGAATGTGAAGCCCTATATAGCGCATACGGTTCCCAAGAGTGTGTCAAGGCGGCTCCACACATTCGTCCAGAGAGTATATTCGGCGACCGCTCGCTCAATCTCGAACAGCCAATGTGTTCAGCAAATGTTGGCTCCCTTTGATGTGTCCTAAAGGCCGACGCGAATGGGGCGAATACCGAACGTTCGGTGCTCGGCGAATCGCTAGCAACCCGTCCACACTACTCGAGATTAGCCGAATGCCGCATGTATGAAGCCGCCTTCACCGGCACCTCCGTCACCCCTCTGAAGCCGAATGGCCAACGTCATCGCCGGTGGTCTTGAATCGGCGATCGCCGGCAGCATTAAGAAGACTCCGGTCACCACCGGCAGTCTTGTAGCGAGTGTCGTTGAGTATTATAGTTGTCGATTCTAATCTCTGTTTTCTCTATACGTAGAACCTGCTTTGCCCCCTTAGAACATTCTTCAGGTTCTTTGGAGCGAGATTTTGGATAACAACCCCTTTGCTGACGCACTTTGGATTTTCATCTGGTTTTGTGGCACAACACGGGTCGTCACACGGTACGCTCTTGAATTCGGCTTGCTCGCACCGCGTGACCAGCCGCCCCATTCGGGCGGTTTCCGAATGCCTGGAGGCCAGGTCATCCCGTGACATCGCTCACGGGCGCAGCACGCGCCTATGCCGCTACCGACCGCCACGTCACGGCGAGGCCACGCCGGCCCGGCGCTCGTCCAGCTGGGAGTACTTTGCCGTCGGCCTTTCCCCACGGCCGCGTCCAGCATTCCCAGACCCACGAGAGCTACGTCACACCAAGGTTGTAAGCCGCCTCGACGGCCTTACACGCTACAGCCGTATTTAAATGTATACGGCCTCCGAGCCGTATGTAACTGTAATACAGGTAATTCAGTCTTCGTTGCTAATACGCTAAAACATTATCCCCTATGTAATGTACAGACTGAATTTGCCAAAATTGGATACTCTACGTCGTTTAGTTTTGTAAATAATTAAGGTTAAACATTGGGCTATGCGCTTGTGCTCGGGCTACGATAAGTAAGCGAGAAGCTTCATCTCGCGTTAGGGTTCGCCACTTCTATGGAAAACCCAATTGCTAATACTAACTGAGGCGCCCCGGAAGCGAGCACGAGACAAATAGCGCGTGAGGTCAACGTATCATACTCACTCGTATGGTGCACAATTCATGCGGAGATATTAAGACTTTTATATTTCCAGTGTGTGTGCGGCATTTGCGTAGTAGACACTTATAAAGTCGTTTTCATTTCTCTAGGCATTTTCTGCGCATATGCAATTAAAACCAGGAATTTCGTTCTTTGGTCAGTTGAAGCGTATTTTACATAACTGGCACAATTAATGTGCACAGTTTACTTGTGATAGCCGAGCAAAATCCATGTGTTACACGTAGTGTAGCTTACCAAGAGCCAATCTCTTTAAATATATCGGTTGGCATCGTGGATGAGTTTATCGTCGGTCCTCACCTCTTACCCAAGCGTTTAAGAAGAGTTTAGTATCTAAATATTATGACTTTGGTACTCCTAACGCTTTTGGCGCTAGGGATAAATAAAAGATCGCGGTTATGTTACCGAAGTCTGGGATCATGATGACCTCCTCCGGTGCATTGAAAGAGTGGCAACATAATTAAATTTACAACCCGGCAAAATTGTGCGCGTCACGGACGCCGTGCGGCCCAGATGCCTACCTTGCGTTCAACCAGAAGGCCAGTTTGAAGACTTGTAGAGCCCTTTTTACACGACGTGAAAATGAAATTTTGGCTGCATTCGCAAATATCATAAAGTACCCTACTTAACACTGAAATAATAGCTTTTCTCTCTCCTTTCATATTAGTTAGATAAGAAGAAAATACTAGAATAGAAACAAGGAACAATATTTAATGTAATATTTTGGCTACCGGTTTTACAAAACTCGACCAATGGCAATTTTTTTTTTATTTTTAAAAATTGGACTACGGACTATTTCGTTTTGCAGTCATGAATGACTTAGTGTACTTTATTACCGGGTCGTGTGTGAGCAACGAAGACTGAATAATCCTATATATTGTTGTACGGTGAATAAACTGTGTTTTATGAGTTTGATCAAACTCTGGTTTATTCAAAAACGCAACACAATCTTCAACATTTGAGTTGTAGGAAGATGTCAAAAAACTGAAGTTTTGCAATTTTGGAAACCTTGGAATTTCAACGAAGAGATGCACCATTCTCGTAAGCTATCCAAAGACAAAATTTATTAAAAAATTTGGAGCCATTTTTGAGAAAACATTGAAAATGTTTTTGAAACTTCGTGTAAAGTACCCTCAAAAATCAAAATATCCTATTGAAACTCCTAAAGCCTCGAGTTCGTTCAGATCGGCCGTGAAAAATCAATTTTGAAGAAAATCGGGTGAACGATTTAGCCCAGGGTTTGTCAAATCAATTTTCTATGACGCCACAAAACTCTGCTCTCCTGCTCGGAAGCGAGCTGAGCAAAGCCAGTGCCGCGGTCGCGGCGTCAGCCGAAGTGTTCCAATGATGGTACGGAAGTGGGGGAAAGAGGTTCGCTCGAAAATTACGTTTTTAAATGGTAATTTTTATTTAAATGTTTATTATTCAATAAAAATATGAAAAATTAAAAAATGGAGGATGGATTATTTCATGACGGAAAGCATTATACGACTCTATTTATCGCAACCAATTCTGTAATTCCACTTCCATTCTTCCAACACATAACATTTTTGGAGAAGATAGTTTTAACACTCTAATGCAATATTTTATACAATGTTATATAATATAACAATTTTAGTTCATCCCGAACCAATAACATAGGCACACAAAATAAAAAGTTGTAAATATATAAAAGAAAAAATACCCAAAGACTTGATACATGTTTCTCTACGTATGCCAACGCACTGAAGCTAGAATTGTGCCACCATTCTCCAGTTTTTTTCGCGAAAAACCATCGTGACATTGTATTTTTTGTTTTCGAGGGTTGTTGTCAGACCCAAGATATGAGATACGTTTCTTTATGTATGTCAAAGTGCTAAATCCGAATTCGAAGCCAGAATTGCCACACCGCCATCCAGTTTTTTAATTGCGAAAAAACAATGAAATTTACAATTTTACGATGGTTTTTCGCAATTAAAAAAACTGGAGAGTGGTGGCGCACTTCTGGCTTCAGAATAGAATTAAAGCCTGTGTAGTTAATGTTAACAAATATATACCCGGGAGGGGTCACGTGGGAGAATTTGGACTCCACGCTTCATTATTTGTACAGAATAGGTTTGTTTGAGATTGTTGTATATCCTCGTGATTTTCAATTCCTTTTCCATAATCTTCTGTCTGCAAAATCCTTTTCTAATTTCATGATTGCAGGCTATCTGCAAATTCTCAGAAATTATTTTCATCTCGCGGGTTCCTCAGAGTTGCAACGCTGCGTAATACGGTATCTACAAAAGGAAACCTTTCTTACCAAACCGAAAAAAAAAAAAAAAACGGAAGTAGGTGGTATCCCACTCTTGTTCCCTGAAACACCAGCAAATGCATCTGGCTTTCGTTATCAGCGAACGCCGTCTGCTCGTCCCTCACCCCTATGTTTCGCACCGCTTCGCCGAGACGGCGCTCGCGGGGGGAAAGTGAGCTCCGACGTCATATCTCCGCCAGTTGGCAAAAGCTGATTTAGGCGCTAGCGTTGACTGCAGATGGATAGAAAGACGTTTTGCCGTCAATCATATTACGGTAACAAGGACCAACAAAACAATGAGTCTAAACGACGAGTTAGAGGAAATAATTCACTACGTAGGAAACTGATTTATCCATTTTTTTGTTATTAGGGCCCAACAATAAGTGTTTTCGGTCCAGAATTTCCCGCCCCACGATTACAATACTTTCTCTTCGCACTAAGTAAGGGCAAGAAGTAAAAATAGTGGTGCTGGAACGGCACACACTTTCTAGCATTAATTTTAAATTTGCATTTTCGAAAATTCAGTGTGTTCAACGAAAATGAGACAGGCGCCATTCATTTAACCGACCCCTATTCTATTCATGGTAAAAATTGGTATGACTTTTGAGCAAAAAATATTTAAACAAATTAAAATTGGCCTATATTTTGGGCAAAACTACAAGAAAACAACTCATATTTTTCAAATATTGAACATGATTTTATTTCAAGATTTGTCTTTAAAGAACAGTTTTCATCATGGAAAAAATCTCTATCTTCAATATTATTGTTGTAAGTAGACGCGGTAAAATTACTCTTTTCAATTTTCGAAAATCAGAGATTTCAACGAACATGATTCCCGTACCAATCTCTTAAGCGACCCTGAAGTTATTCGAGGACAAAGTTTAATAAAAACAATTAGCAACCATTTTCTGAGACAATTTTGAAAATGTTTTTGTGTCTGTACATAAAATACCCTCAAAAATCAAAATACTCGGTTGAAATTACCAAAGCCTCGAGTTTTTTTAACGTTTATCTTAGATGGACGGACAAACACTTTGCCGTCAATCGATTTGGCGGTATCAAGGACCCACAAAACATGGAATCTGGCCACGCCACGTGTTAGAGGAAGTAAATTAAAATATAGAAGTAAAGGTGGTAATATGCACCATGTGTATAATATTTGCCCCATTAGTATCTACTCATACATGACAAACACAGAAGCAGGAACGAGTTTAACTATTAGTTAAGTAACTCCTTTTGCCATCATAGCTCTGTAGTTCAGTTGTGAATGAGAGCTGATGTGTAACAGAGGTATTCGTGTATTCTCTATTCTAAAAACTTTGAAAGGTAAGTCTTTGAGTTTTAATTACAGTTTGAGTTGGTTTCGACCGATTCTAATTTCTAACTATTGAAATATATTCAAACATTGTTTTTATGACAGCAATCTGTAATTTCTAACGTAAAATGACTGATATTGATTTTCGTAATTTTAATATGGCGATGGATGTAAAATGAGCCCCGAGCTATGGTGAGTATATGAGCTCCAAACTTTAAGGATCTCATATTACATACACTAACTTGTGTTTGTATAATTTTTTGTTTTAGATGCTACGAAAAGTTCTAGGCCCCAAACCAAAATGAAGAACTGGAGTAGTGAAGACATGGTTAAGGCAACGCAGGTACTAGCAAAGAAATTGATTTGAAAAAGTCTTCCAAAACGTTTATATTATCAAGACCTACTCTTCAAAGGCTTGTTCGTGTTGACAAACCTTTAAGTAAATTAGGGGGGAAAACTGTATTGGAGGATGAGCTGCAAAAATATGGCTGTAAGGCTGATTTACACGTTGCCAATTCTGGTGCATCAGTTACGGGTTTGCCCGCATCTAGACAGCGCTGGCGCTCAGTGCGACTGGCAGCAGCTGTTTACACAGTGCCAGTAATGTCACAGTATAACAATTATACTATGTAAATGGCATGAAAGACGAGATATTTTTCTCGTTACTCGTAGATTATGTATGGCCGTTTTTGACGTAATGCTGATAGTATTCGGCGCGCAAAAACAGTGTGCAAAGTAAATGTCCCGAAAACTTTTTATCTTATTCAGTTAATCTGCCTTGGAGAAGTCATCTAGTCCCATCTTATTTGCAATCGGTAGAAGTGGGTCGTTCCTGGCCTCGTTGTTCTTATTTTCTAGTAAAAAAATATCCCACTGCTATGGCATGGTCAGGCAGCGGCGCGCCGGAGTGACAACGGGAGAAGCCGGTGACACACAGGCACCGGCCGGCAGGGCGGCGTTCTCAGTAATGGAAAGTACTGGGAGGAGCCGCCAGGAGGCAGGGCAGCAGCGGCGGCCGGTCCACCCGTGGACCAGAAGAAACGCGGGAAGCTTGCCCCCTTCAGGTAATCACCAGGCAGGTTTAGGCGGGAAAAGAGACTCGCTCCGCAGGCTCGGGGACTATAAAGTGGCCGGCCCGCGGGGCCGGAGGTCCGGCAGCAAATTATCACTTAAACAAACTGCAAGTAGTTCAAAACGAGTGTCTCAGGGCCGCCCTCTGCGCCCCTAGATACACTCGTATAGAAACTCTACATCGCGAAGCATCAGTGCCACTGCTAAAAAATCACTTAAAAACCTTAGCTAAAAACTTTTTTGAGAAAGCAGCTGACTCGGAAAATGAACTCATATCCGCGATCGCCTCATACGAGCCCGATCTAAGGGCGAAGTATAGGCGACCGAAACACTTTCTGGAGTAAGAGCAATCTGAAACAGAGAAGTGGGATTGGGGCATAAACATAGTATTACAAAACACGCGATGCGCGCGCCGGTAGGCTAAGGTCTTTTTTTGAACTTTGTTTTTTCTCTTATGTTACAGGATAGGCCATAGATGCCCGTAAGGGTAGGAATGGTCCCACCGCAGTGGCGTGAACGCGCATTGCACTTTAAGTGCGTTCACAAAACTGCACAAATTTGCTGCTTGACGGAGGTCCGGCGCAATGGAAACACGCGCATGTGCTCAGCTTTCCCAAACCAGGAAAGAATAAGAGTTTGCCGCAGTCGTATAGACCTATCAGTCTCAACACGCTCGGCAAACTCTTTGAGAAAATTCTCAAGAGAATTTTAAAATTCACAGATAAGCACGCTTTAATTAATAATGAATAATTTGGTTCAGGGTGCACCACAGCACCACCCACCAACTAGTGCGCATAGTAGACAGAATTCGGCGCTACCTTAAAGAACGGCGATTCACAGGCGTTTTTCTAGACGTAGCCAGCGCCTTCGATAAGGTTTGGCACGACGGCCTCCTCGGCAAACTCATCTCGGCCAACTTCCCCTCCTACATCATACACCTCATTCACACCTTCCTCGCGAACAGATCGATTCAAGTGACGGTTCAGCACGCAAAATCCACCTCCCTCCGCATACGGGCGAACGTGCCTCAGGGGAGTATCATCTACCCTGTGCTCTGCCTGTATGAGCGCGATATGCCAACCTCGACCCAGACCATCATTTGTTACAGATCCAGGAGTGGCTGCAGCGCTGGCGTTTCAAAATCAACGTGGAAAAGAGCACGGCAGTGCTCTTCACACGTAGATACAAATACGACCAGCCGCGGCCGCTCGCTCTATGCAATTCAAACATTGAATGGCGCGCCTGTACAAAGTACCTCGGCATCACGCTCGACCTCGCTTTAACTTTCCGCGAGCACGCGGACGCGGTTTCGAGCAAAGCCTGGCAACGCCTGGGCATGTTGCGAAGCTTATTGCATAAGCGAAGCAAACTGTCCACAGTGAATGCCCTGCTGATATATAAAGTCATAATTAGGCCGATTATGAACTACGCCTGCCCAAGTTGGGGAATAGCTGCGCATGCTCGATTGAATAAGTTGCAAGTAGTTCAAAATGCGTGCCTTCGTAGCATACTGTACGTGCCAATTTATGTTAGTCTCAGAATTACACTCTACATTATAGCTACTGCTCCTCAGAGCACTAGAAATTTAGGTCGTATTTTCTTCTCCAAAATTAACGCGTCAAACAGTGACATTATCAAAAATGTATCTTTGTACGAGCCGGATCCCACGGCCACGTACAAGCGCCCGAGAGATACGCTGCAGTAGGCGAAACGGCAAAACTTGCATGAAAATTGCTGTAAACAACGCCAAATGCGCGACGAACGGCTATTATCCTTCCTTTCCTTGTTATTTTTTTCTATTTTACAGATTAGCCATAGATGTCCGAAAGGATAGGAATGGCTACACAGCAGCAAAGTGTGGCGGCATTGCACACTGCGGACACACTAAACTGCGCTGCAAAGCTGCGGGTGCGGGGCCGGAGGACACACAGCGAGGGCGCGAGGGCGCGAAGGCGCGAGGAGTAGTGGCCGACTGGTTATACGAAGTGCTGTACTAGAAACGTTGATTTCTCCTGGTGTTTTTGACTAGTGCTTGTTAAAGGGCATCTTCTGGAAAACTGAAAACTGGCTTTTGTACTTGGATTATTCTTTGGCTCTAGATAATAAACTAACATTGTTTATAAGAACTGTTGTCTTTTCTTAAGAGATCCTGGATATACAACACCCCCATTTTCCGATTCTCTATATGACTGGTCAAACATATCAGTTTGTTCTCCCGTCATTCAAAAAGGCTTCTGCCTCCCAGTCATTTCTATAAATAATTATAAAAATACGCTTACGTGATCACCGTGCAATTATAAAGCAGTATACACACGTGAGTGTCGGGGGTTCACCGCAGCTGTATATAGAGTACGGAGATTGCCAGTTTGAACTAGTGTTTCTACAGAATGTCACAGACTTTCTCGTACTAGTTAGACTTCTAATTTCTTTAGTCTGGTCTATCTTTTCCGACTTGCAACATACTCTTGCCAGTTGCCATCAACCGCCGCACAAACTACATTTTTTTACATTTTCTCAATTTTCGGTGTCCTAAAGGTAGAAACGATAAATTACTTTAAGAATGTTGAAGAACAGTAACACTGTCATATATGGAAATTTTGATTGAAAAAATTGTGTATGTTAGAAAGTAAAAATCCGATCGTGCTCTTTGAAGTTACTCGTTTGATATTCTTAAGAATTCATTAATTTACTCTAAGCCTATGCTTTACATCGCTATAAGCACACATTTTTTGCGGTTTCCATCGACACAAAACCCCGTCAGTGAGAAACTGGTGGATAAAGAATTACTTCTCAATCCTGCATCAAACAGATTTAATCATCAATAAAGGTAGCAGATTATGTCACATAGTGCTGGCCAGCTAAAAAGACCAGTTAACGTGGCGTAAAAAAAGAAAGTGTGTAGAAGCATAAAGTTTAAAATAAACAAGTGCTCAAGAGGGTCCTCATTTAAAAATGGAAGAAAATCGCGCCTGGAATTACAAAGAGACTTATAATATCAATGCCAGCAAGACTGGAGGTTGTTATTTATGCAAACGATCGTTCCACAAAATATTGACTTATTCGTTGTTTTTTTTTTTTTTTTTTTGATTTGCTTTTCAATTTTTCGTTTTTCTCGAAGACAAATTGCCAATGTACGTTCATTCTACAATAATTTATTTTCTGTGCCAGTTTGTATTTTATTTCATAGTGTACGGTCAATTTTGAGAGGAATTCTAACTATAATCTGTATGCTAAAATAAAATGTGCAATTGCATGGGTGCAAGGTGCATATAGTGTGGCTCACAAGAGAGGGCTGCCCTATTCCGGGGCTCCACCTATTCTTCGCCGTCGGCACAAAGAGGTTGTGTGGCGAGCAAACGCTCTGGCCGCCTGCCGCCTTTACCCCCAGGAAAGATCCTGGCACTCACTTAAAAGTGAGACTGAATCGATCTCAAAGCCTCCGGGAATGAAATTCACGAGATAAACTTCCCAGCATTCTACGAGCATTCTACGCCGGAATTCGAACCAGGATCCTTCAGGTCAGGAAGCCAATGCCATACCACAGAGCCATCGCGGCCACTTGTAAAGTAATGTAATTACTAAACATTTTTATATCTATATTATATTAAACATGATATGTGGTTGTAAATACATTAACTTTGTGCGAAGATAAAACCAAGCAGTGATCTACTAAAATCATCTGCGGAAGTAAAATGCTTTACATTGTCCCCAATGGCAATCACGCAGCAAATTTTATTTTTATATATTTGATGTCCAAAACGTCACAAACTACCTACTGAATGCGAAGGGGAAAAGTACAATTTGCGCCTATTAACTTGAGATCTCGAATTTCTGCCTTGTGAATAAAGGTAGCAGTGAGAGTTTTACAGCATTGGAGACTGTAACAAGAAATGTACACTCCCGTATGATAGAAACTTTGCATGGGCAAACAAGTTATATATTTTATTTGTTGATACTACCTACGAAATAACTAAATCTACACAATATTTCGATTTTTAACGTGACATCTTAAGGTTATGCAGGAAAAAGAGAGAGGAAAGGCAGACTCCAATAGGGAGCCGTAAAATTGGAAGCTGTAGGGTCGTTGCAGGTCGCTATTGGAGCCTGCTTTCCCTCTCCTTCTTACTATAAAGTTAATACACTTTCACTCACTGTATCATAATAAATATTATATATATATATATATATATATATATATATATATATGACCATATATTATGATATAATATCAGGAAAGAACAGTGTCTTGACTAATCCTTCAACGTAGACAATTAGCATTTATGTACTATATAGTACATCAGTTCTTATTTTCATTTATCTGTGAGTATTCAATTAATGGAGTAATACGTTAATATTACCAAATACTAAATGATCGAGTGAAGTTTCCTTAATTAAATTTACGCCTATAGAAATGACACTAGTTAAAAATGCACTTTCCTTGTGAACAGCTACGAATCGGATAATAATATCCACGGAATAAACTGTGTAAAGGCGGCAATTATGGGATGTTTTCGTATAGTGGGTGATGAACGTGGTATTCATATCTTGTCCTTCACAAATTGTTGATAAAGTTTGTTGGACGGTTGCCTTTTTTGTTATTTCAGAACGTAAGAACATTAATTTAACCTTCATAACATCACATTGAATAAGTGTGATGTGTTTGGTAATTGGTGTGGTTGTAAATCCGCGAGTCGGATATGCTGTCAACAGTTTCTGCAATATGCCTGTAGTGAAAAGGTATGTGGAATTTATTAACTTCTGAAATATAGTGTTATCGATTCTTGATAATGGTTTTATTCGAAGGTTAATATTGTTCTCTTGATGAGGTAGTAGTGTTGTCTGTAATACAATTCATTTTCAGGATATATTATGGAAGATATTTTTTGAATAAATGTATTTATTGTGATAATCATTTAATTGAGTGATGTGAAAGGTGGTTTAATTTCATGGTTCTAAATACATTTTTTATTTGATTCTCTAGTTAACAAACACTATTCTGATGTATCAGGTTTTTGTTTTTTTTTGTTTTACATTTGTGATGCATTTGCGATGGTAATTAATGTCAGTTCTTGTTGTGAAATAAAAGTTATAGACCTTACAGTGATCTGTAGATTGGATGAATATTGTGTTATCCAAATTTATATTAAGAAAACAGTTCATTATTAATTGCTATTTTACACAGTAATGGAGTTTTCCACTTCCTTAATTTGTTAAATTGAAAGCAAGAGTTATGTTCAAAGTTGATTAATAGATGTATGAAAAAGTATAATGTATGAAGTGTTCTTAATGTTAAGAATAAAAGTTATTGATGAAGATTTTAGTAATGCATGTTGGGTATAGATGATATGATATTAATAATAGCCTTTGGTTTACTAAGAAAGTTTGACTAATATTAAATTTAACTGGGTAGACTTAGTTCAGGTTTAAATTATATCAAATTTCAAAAACCAGCAAACTTACTCTGTACTGTGTTAACATTTATCTCTATTTCCTGTGATATTTGTAGGTTTCTATATTACATGAATGTTTATATTCTATTTTCTTCCGTCCTTGGTATATTTTGTATGTCTTTCAGAATGTTCATGGATGATGCGAAGGTTCACTGATAATTTTCCTTACATTTTCTTTTCTCAGATTTTTTCATTGCATGTAAATGTATGATATTGTGTATTTTGAAAATATATTTTTGGTGACTCTCAATTTTATCTCTAAACGAAAACAGATGAAACGTTTTTGAAGATTGTACTTATGATTCAATTGGATTATTGGTAGAAAGATATTAGTTGAACCTACTATACTATTTAAGATTTTTACCATAAGAGACAAATCATTGACAATTTTAAGTGTCAATTATTCCATTTCAGTACTCTAATAAGAGACTATTTCATGTAGTGTAATATTGCAGAGTGTGATTTTCCCTCAGTGTCTTATTTTGGTATCAATAATACATTTCATGATACGGAGAAAAAACTAAATCAGTTTCATAAACTTCAGTATTATATTACATCTCCAGCTATATAATTACCATGAATAAAGAAAAATAGTTTGACATTAGCTGAGAATAGGCTTCAGAAAGGATCTACACAATTTCCCAACGCCCGTAGACCTAGACGCAGCAGATCCGTTGAAAGTTTTCCTTCCTCGTTCTGTCCCGCGCCATTTGAACACCACTTCCGTTCGTAGCAAAATATATTGGACCAAGTGATCCCTATATCTACATCTATATCTGTCTGTCTGTCTGTCGTTTTTTACGAGGGGACTGTGGAAATCTTCAAAAGACGAAGAGGAAGAGGAGCCCGCACTCCTCAACAGTGTGAGATTTTTACCCACTAAAACCACAAACCCTTTGTGTTCCTGGCGTTATCCACCCTGGAACCGCAGTTATGCATTACTTCAGGATGGTGCCAGCTGTATAACTTCGAGGTGATATTCAGGTTCAGTTATGACTGGTTTCTTTCGTCTTCTTCCTTCTTCTTGAGAAGGGCGGTGATATATTCCTCTATTGCTGTCCACTTTTCCTTGTTACAGATCATTAGTGTAACCATGTTTTCTGGTGAGACATTACAGCCGACCTCCCATATCATGCAATGCCTTAGCGTGTCCCATGGGGCAATGGAACAGCGTATGTTCGGCGTCATCCACTTCATTGCTACAGTAGAAGCATACCGCGTCTTCTGTCTTTCTGAATCTTTTAAGGTATGCCTTAAAACATTCATGCCCTGTGAATGCCTGAGTTAAATGGTATGTCACAGACCCGTGTTTGCGGCTTATCCATTTGGATACATTCGGGATGAGCCTATGAGTCCATCTGTCGGTCTCCTCTCTGTCCCAGCGTTTGTGCCAGCGGTGCATCACGTTTTCTTTCGCTTTTTTCATTGCGCTATCCGTATCTTGGTGCTTTCGCCTTCCCCGTTGCCTTCTTGCTCATGGGAGTAGTCGTAAACTTCTTTCCTTTCTAGAGCAAGCAGGTCAATAGGAGGGACGTTCGCCAGCAGAAGAACAGCACTTCCGGATACAGTTCTACACGCCGATGGTATGCGTAGAGCTCCTTTCCTCTGGACAGACTGCATTTTCCTTCTCAAATTCTTGTTTTGAAGAGCTTCTCCAAGATCGGTGCTACATAGAACATTTCCGAGTGCATCACACTCATAAGAATTAGTCTCGTCTTGTCGCTGGGGCCCCTGGTGTTCGGCATCAATCTTGAAAGCGATGCTGCTATTTTTAAGGCCTTTTCCGTCGTCTCGGTAACGTGTGGTCCAAAACTTAGCATCCTCTCAATTTCCATTCCTAGGTAGCGAAGGCTCTTACGACATTGTATTTTTCCTTGCCTATAAGGAATGTTGGGTTGGAGTAAGATCGTCTGTCGGTGATAAGCAATGCTTCCATTTTATGGGCTGCCACTTCCAGCTCTTTGGACGTCAGCCATCTTATCACTCTTCTCACGGTGTCGTTTACGATGACCTCTAGTAGGACCGATGTTTCCGTCGTTGCAACTATTATTGCATCGTCTGCGAAGCCCTCTATTGAGACATTTTGAGGGAGTTTTATGATTGGTAGACTGTCGTACATAATATTCCATAAGATAGGACCAAGTTTCGAACCTTGTGAGACACCACAGGTCATCTCGATTTCAATAGGTAGGTTTCAATTTCACCTTTGTAAATTGTCTTTCGGTCGCTTAGGTAGCTCCTTATCATACTGATGAGGTACTCTGGGGTGTTCGTCTCTATCAGAGCCTTTATAATCTCCTCCCATTTGGCCGAGTTAAAGGCATTCCTGATATCGAGCATTACGAGGGCACAGAATTCTTTTTTTTTTTGCTCCCTATTTGGCTTCTCTTGCCTTTTTACGACGGTTTTCATAGCGTCGACTGTCGATCTACATTTTCGAAAGCCATATTGCATTTCCGACAGACCGTGTGTTTCCTCTAGCCATGTCTGTAGTCTTTGCAGAATCAGGTCCTCAAATACCTTTCCCATCGTGTCTAGTAGACAGATTGGTCTGTAGGATGTGGGCTTGTGTTGTGGTTTGCTACCTTTTAAGAAGAGAGTAAGTTTCTGCTTTTTCCATACACTCAAAAAAACGTTTTCCTTCAAGAATCTGTTATATGCTTTCAGAAGTTGAGGGTGGACTTTTGCCACTGACTTCAGAATTTCGTTGTGTACCCCGTGTCGAGTCCTGGGGCTTTTTTGTTCTTAAGAGTACTGCATACTTTCTGTAGCTCTTCTGCGGAAAACATTTGGTCTTCTGTAATTTACAGGGCTGGCATTGTTCTATCGAAGGATTTCTGATGCGATGGAAACAAATTCTTTATGATTTGGATTACCCATGTTGGATCATCCAATCCGGGAGATTTCCGCCTGCAATTTAGTTTTTTTGTGACAATTTGGTACGGTTTGCCTCACGGGTCGTTGTCTATTTCCTTTAATAGCTCCGTTCAGCAGTGGTTTTTACTATTGTTGATAGCGTGTTATAGTTCCTTTCTGCATTGTCGAAGACCCTCTCTTAATGACTGCTATCCTTTGGAGCGCAGCGTGTACTGATGTCTCGTTTTTTTACATTTTTCTCTCAGTTCTGAGATTTTGTCCGTCCACCAGTACATTAGTGTCCGAATGGGGCTGGTTTTCGACCTCTTTGTCATAGATCGTTTGCACGCCTCCTTGACTGTATTAATCGTTAGACCCAGTAGTTTGTTTCCTGGGCCTTCTGTCCAATTTAATTCGTTCAGGGTCGCTTGTTCCTTCAGAAATTCTTCTAGAGCTCTCTGGTCTAGTTTGTTCACCTTCCATGAGGGTTTCAGCTCCTTTTCCCGTTGTCGCGCGTTTTATTTTGTATGACGAACTCTATATATGTATGATCAGTGAGAGAGACGTTTTCCAGAACCGTCCAGTTGTGTATTTGTCCCGCGGTTTTCCTTGAGGACAGGGTCAGGTCAAGACTGATCTCGAGTTGTATCTCTCGTAGGTTGCTTTTCGGATGGCTTTCTTCACGTCATCTTCGGTGGAGAACTCCGTTACGTCTCTAATTACGATGGTCGAACTACTGGTTCAGGACCGCTACATCCGCTTTACCTTCCAGGGTTTCTTTGACAATGTTGTGGAATTCTTCTGTTTTTCCTTGCTCTTGAAGGACGAATAGGTATTCGCCTTTCTTTGTTTTCCTCGCCATCTTAGTCAGCCCTACCCCCTATGGTTTCATCTTTGCGCTGATTTCTTTAAAGATGTCAACGTATGACGTGCCCACTTTCGCTGCCACTTTGATGGCGTCGTTTTTACATTTTTTCCTTCTTTTTTGATTTCTTTCCGACTTATTTACAAAAACGCTCATTCTACTACAGAGCTTCTAACGCTCATGCACACAGGCCAAGCGACGTTGCCGAAGTTCCCGCACTCCCGGACAGAAGGCAAGAAAAGGTCAGTCTACCGGTGGAAGTCGATGTGGAGCCCGTGCGCTCTCTCGCCATTTTGCAAACATAACTTCAGAGAATAGTCCTCGTAATCGGTCGTGTTGTCGTAATCCGCGATAGTGTCGAACAAAACAAATTCAAAAATCTTGCACACCTTTACAAGTGTTATTTGTGGTGAAGGCAACGGCCATAATCAAGCCAACGCTGATTCTAGTCAACGGTTATGGCGCCAAAAAAGCAAGCTTCAGATTCAACCTGAAAGACGGCACAGCGGTTCCGTATCTAAATTTCAGCTCATTAAACCATTGATACCAAATTTAGCAAAGCTAGCTTTTGCACTTAATGTTATTTATGTATAAAATAGTTTTATTAGATTATGTAATAAAATTTATTCACAAACCTTGCAAAACATAAGTTCATATATTAATTATAATTATTCATTTTATTCCCGTTCATAACCATTCATTCAAATTAGGTGAAACTGAAGTGCAAAAAGGAGCTACCAGAGTATCAAAAATACCAGCGGGCTTCAGATTCATCAGACTTCTTGCCAGTGTTCTTCTTGCTCGCTTTCCATGAGGATGTTCATCTGGTTAGCTTCTTCCGTGTGCTCCGGGTACATCTACTTCCCTTGTGCGGGATTCTGAGGGTTCCCTTCTCTCTGGCCATCCTCGTCGAGGTGAATTTCTTTTCCTTTGGTCATATCTCTTTCTCTCTCTCTCTTTCTCTCCCTTTCTCTCTCTTTCTCTCTCTTTCTCTCTCTT
>BOPP01000018.1:10616256-10660675 GCA_017312745.1 Gryllus bimaculatus | reverse complement strand
GATCTCTTCCTGGCGCTCCACCGCGTGCGCGCCCTTCGCCCCTGGATATGCGGTGTGGAGCCATGGAACAGCGCTTCACCGTTCCTGGGCACGCGATGCCGGGCGTCGTCGTGCAATTGTATTGCTGTTTGCCGATGTCGTTTAGTGTCGTTCATTCGTCGGAGACACGCATTGGAGGATGTTCGTGAACCGCTGTCGACTTGCGTATACCGTTGACAACCTACGCGAATTCGTTGTGTGAAGGTAAACTGTGGGTTTGCTGGTTCAATACACGTAGCGGTTCAACATATTACCGCATGGCAACCTACTAATGTAGTTAATAGCTCACTATCATCATGTCATAGATTCTTCTACGAGAGTATTTTTTAATACCAGCCTTTTTGAAAACGTGTCAAGTAGCAGTTTTGAAACGTATGATTTATGGGCGACTGCTTTGACACGTTCCTACGCACGCGGCGATCTGAGGCGCGTGCGCGTGACCACTTTTCTCAGGCGGCCCTCTCAGAGATCGAACGCGTCTTTTTTCTTCTGCCGAGTCAGCGGCGTTTGCGCACGCCCCACCCGGTCATGAGTTCGTGTGCGTCATGATCGAGGAGACAGTCCCGGGAACTCGGATTTCCAAAGCCGGGCTAAAAATGACCGAGCGGAACTGTCTCCCCGCACCCAGCGCCTTCCGTACCGCGCCTCCGTCTCCGCCTCCACCACCCGTTTGTTTCTCTCTCTCTCTCTCTCTCTCTCTCTCTCTCTTTCTCTCTCTCTCTCTCTCGCTCGCTCGCTCGCTCGCTCGCTCGTTCTCTCTCAGCCCGGCACGTCATCTCTCCGCGCGTGGCCTCTTCTTCCACCTCCGCGTCCCTCTGCTTCTTCCCCTCCTCCTTGTCGGGAAGTTCGCGGCCTCGGCTCCCCCACCTGCGAGGCGGCCCTGGCACAGGAGGCGGGCGAGGCGCGGCGACCGGCGCGCGACCGCCTGCCCGCTTGGAGGGGGCGATGGAGACGGTGCAGGCTGTGCGCCGATGCGGCGGTGCAACGACGGTGCAACGGCAGATCGGCGCATGCTTTGCGTTCAAGGCCAGAAAGCCGGGCCGGAGTGATGGAATGATTCCGGTCGGAAGGAACTAGTGTGGCCTTCTGTCGTTTATTGGGAACAATCTGTTTAATTGCCTGTGACAAAGAACAATTAATGCTTCATTGAACGTAAAAAAAGTCTTTCGTACACATGTACTATTTTCCATTAAACATATTTATTACAATTTTTGCCCTCTTTGCGTGGAATATAGATAATTTTCATAGTGATTTCCACTTGCAAATTTACTCCGAATGTATATTTTTGCCTATTAAGAAGCGCTGAGATGTAACCATATTTATAATCACCACTCAATCCCTGTGTGATCTTTCCCTAGACAATTATTGTTTTGTGACATTCAGAGTTGTCGGAGTAATATTAAAATATTTATTCCCCCCCCTCACCTATTAGTATTTTACGGGCAATGCTTCAGCTCTATTTTAAAGCTACTTTTGATGACAAACTCATCATACTGGATAAGATAAAGAAGGCTTTGTACCCAATTAGTAGTGAAGTAATTTTTGTGCTTGTACCGTAATACAGATATTTGTATCGTTTACTGTTATAAAATACGTTAATGTACTTTAATGCGGCCAATTTGTTTAGGTACTGCTCCGGTATTCGCTTGGTATTGATAAAAATCATGGAACACTACGAATCAATGTATCCGGGAGTTAGAATTCTTCTCGAGGCAGTTGGTGAATTTGATTCAGCTAGTATTTTAGCTAGTGAGAACGATCTATCACCGTCGGAAAAAAACCATAGGTCCTCTTGGTCATAGCTACTACAGTTGCAACGGTCTTGCCGCTGAGCTATCGCAGCTGGTAAGTACGACCGATCGACTGTACATTCTCGTTTTTAGCAAACATAGGCACTAGTGGTGTGTATGACAGAAGCGTGTTAGTTGCAAAATGTATTGGAAGCGTGCTTTTCAAGAATAGGAAAACCTTTCAACAGAAAGGGTTCGTACCTTCATGAAAAATCTGGTAATGTCAAGGAAAAAATAAAAAATGGAAATTTTTGGGGAGAAAGCCAAGAATATTTATGTAAGAATATGGAATTCAGTTTTGTCCAATAAAGGATGTTCGTACATTATTAAATTTAATAATTGTTAAAATTTTTATATTTTATAAGTGGTTTTTAATTGTTTTTATTTAATTTTTTAATAAATACTTCATATAAAAAGGTGGCTAAATCATTTACTTTCTCTTAATTACTTACGTAGAACAGAGAAAGTATTGTACTGCTGCAGGAGAAAAACACGATTTTTCGGAAGAAACAAAATAATTTCATAATTTCAACAATAACTCAACCTAACAATAATTTCACAATTTATTGGAAAAGTCTTCAAATTTTGGGGTTATTTTTTGTCAGAGAGAACAAAAAACTGTTTACAAATTGGCGCAGGTGTGATTTTTGTTGAACGAGGGCGAAAGTAGTCTTGTTAACTTCACATTTGAACCATTTTCCTCCCGAAGTTTTAGGTGTTTTTTGAGAAAGGAAGATATTTTGAAATGGTTTAATTAACAATGTGTATGCGAAAATATACGGGATATTTTTGTATTTGTGAAAAGAAGGTATGTTGAACAGCTGAGAACAATTTCACAATTGATGAAAAGGTATCACATCGTCCTTCCAATAGGGTGTTCCAGCTCAAACTTTTTATATTTAATTGTAGGAAGTGATTTTAGAATTTTATTCATTCATTTCGTTCATAAAGTGGTTTGTATCTCCACGATCTCTTCAACATTTGTTGTGTCTCACATATCATGTTTAGTAGCATCAGAAGTTCAGTGTCTGTGTTATTCTGCGTGTCTTGCATAGTTTTCTTTGCAATGCTTCTTGCTACACTAACAATGCCTCTATTCTTCATTCTTCGGTCAGATTTCATGTCCTGCCTCATTAGAGGGTCATCGTGATGACTGATTCCATACTTTCCCATCCCGACTATTGCATTGTGTCAGGAGGCTTCTATTTGTCTGAGGCCTCTTTCTCCTTCGTTACGTGACACCTAGTCTATGTACATCAGCTCGAGGGTGGGCAACATGATGCATTGCTAGCAGTTTTCTGTTTTTCGATCCATGATTCGAATTTCTTGCTCAGTCCAGTCCACGAGTCCGAAACTGTACTCGACTACATACACCGCCAAACTACGAATTGCATATATTTCATACCTGGAGTTGAAGGCGGACTGTAGGACGAGTCTCGCTCTTCTGTAATACTCACTACGAATTCCAGCGAACGAAATGGCATCGTATTTATACTCACTCATATTATATCAGTATTATAATTATTAAATTTATATCAGCAGTGGACTTTGGACGGTAAATTTAGAAATAGGTGATTATTATTCATATTTAGGACAACGATAATTTTTCTTTAATAAATACGGAAATCAAATACTTCAGAAAGTGGGAGTCTCATATTTGAGACCCCCCATCCATCCTGCTCAATAAGATGACATACAGAGTCACAAGAAATTATATTTTGGGTGATTATGTGACTGGTTTTAAAAATATCCAGTGCTGCCAGGACATTTATTGATTTGCTCTGTGAACGCAGGTGACCCAGTAAGACAGATGTGTTCCGACCGTTCTCGGAACCTTAATTGTTCACAGCTGTTTGTTTCATTACTCACTCTTCACTTCTCCCAAAGTTTGAGCGAAGTCAACCTCAAGGCCAAACTACTGTCGACATCCGTCATTGCTGTAACTTCGCAAGCCCAGAAGAAAACGGCTGTTTCATCATGATATTGTGTTAATTAGACAAAAAATATAAGATACGTAAAGTTTATGTGAATTTCAAAAGTTGTCTTTCCATATACCCTTGTCTTCAAAATAAAGCTTCATCTATTATAGACAACTGAATTTATTTATGCATCAGCTATTAGTATACATCCTTTATCCACCTATACGTCAATCTATAACCATATTTCTTATGTAAAAAATTGTATAGTACGTAGATCAACTATCATCATCTAAATACATTGTTATGAGTAAATTTTAACTATCACACACCTATTAAATTAGAGATTTATGGTTATTATATATGTACAAACATAGGTATCAGCATATTAATGCGTAAATATAATGTGAACGTAACATATACTCATCTAACAATTCATCAGTACGTTCATACCTACGTCAATTATATTACCGTATGTCTATAATTTGATTATAGTATTATGTATTGTTGGTGTATATAAAATTATTGCCATGTTTTTATCTGGTATAAAGCCTGAAGATGGAGTCAAGGAATAGTTGTTGAAGCTGTATTTGGAAAGCAAGATACGTAAAATAGTCACGAATTAAATATTATCAACTTTCACGTTTGTGCAGTTTTCAACGCGACCGTCAAGTCACAACAGGAACTAGAATTTAAGGAAACGCTGTCGATCCAATCCCTTATGACTTGCCTTACATTTTCTTGCAGTGCACACTTTCTAGAAAACCAATTACTGCGGTAAGTATTCAGACTATTATAGTAATACTTATCGTAGGAAGACTTCTCATGACATTGTGTAACAATTTCAACACTTCAAAAGAAGAAATGTCCCGAGAAATGTAGTTTTAATATTTATTATCTATGATGACTACATAATCTAAAATTTCAATTACTGTGACAAGAATGAAGTAAATGAAGTTCCTGTTATTTATAAACAAGTAAAAGACTCAAATGATTTCCGTTTTTGTTCTTTTGTTGCCTCCATTTGTGTATTATTCTTGGTCGCAACTAAATAATTTTTCCGGGAAGGCGGGGGGAGACCCTTTATGTCCGAAAATATCCATCTGAAGAAACATACCCACATTTTGTTGAGCTCTTCGTTTGCTACTTGTGGTAGAGTTTGAAAATGGGTATGTGGGCTGATACTTTGTTGGCAATACTACAAAATCAGATCTGTTGTTCGTTTGCCGAAGCAGGTAAGTTTTGTATTATTAGGGAGTTAAAATTTATGGTTTTCAAATTTTCCTAGTCACGCTTTCGTGGTACTTTCATTCATCATTGAACTATGTAGTATGGTGAAAGGGTGAGGTTGGAATACTTGATCTCAAAAAGTGCGTAGATTATATTTCGACCCCATACATCACGTGCAGTTAAAAACTTTTTTGGTAATAAATATAAATCTGAGTATCTGAATTGCATACGAATATGTTCCCACTTTTAAGCAAGTCAGTTTTGACAAAAATATTGCAAATAAGACGGCAATTGTAGTATTCAACACTTAATAATGAAAGACTTGCAGGATGTGCACTAAGTAGAAACATATGTAAATGGAAAAAAACAACAACAAAAAACGCAACAACTAGTGGTGCTAAAACAGCACGCACATTCTCCTTCGCATTTATACGCAAAATTACACGAAAAATAATCAAAGTTTCTAAAAATTGTACATGACCTTATTTCAACAAAGCTATCGTTAAGAAACAGATTTCGTTAGGGAAAAACTCTATCATGAATGATTTTGTTGTAGGAAGACTCCAAAACAATTTTGAACTTTAGTGATTTTCAAAAGATCAGGCTTTTCAACGAACATGAGCCCTATACCATTCTCTTAAACGTCCCTCACACTATCCTATAACAAAATTTAATCAAAAACAATGGATCCATTTTTTTGGAACTTTCAAAAATGTTCCTCGGACTCCATGTAAAGTGTCCCCAAAATTGAAATATCGGTTTCAAATTCCAGGGGCCACGACCTCAGCCATATAGATTGGGGAATATCAATTTTGGAGGAAATCGGAACTGAACTGTTTAGTCGCTAGTGTTGGTCCTAGGCGGACAGACGGACGGACAGACAGAGGCGTTTGTCATTCGATTTTTTTTGGCACCATGGACACACAAACATGCATTCTGGATACACCACGCGATGACGGATTTTCTTTCTAAATTTAGAAACTGGATGTATCTACTTTTTCGTTACCTGTAATAAGAATTTTCTGCCGAAAATTTCCCGTTTTTTCGCTCAGCATTTTATAACTTTCTCTCTGCTCCGGAGGAAGGATTAAAAATCACGTTAATAAATTAAAATGCATTAAAATATAAGTGTAATTTCTCAATAAAAGATATGTTAAGTTTCATTTAAATTTACAAAAATATGTTTGGAATTTATGTAGGTTTCTAGTAAATCTGTAGGATATTTTTTGTGTTGGAGGGGGCAGAGTGCTATATTTGTGATTGGGGGCTCTGCAGAACGTAAAACAGACACTCAGTGGATTTTAAAATGTTTTCATATATTCATTTAAAAAAAATAATAATTATACTTTTACGTCAATTTGGGTTATAGTATGTTATAATTACCAAATTATTCAGAACATTAAGAATTCATTAACATAGTAATAAAATCACAGATTTTAAATTTTTTTCTTACTATTTTCCAACTAAGGAACTCCTATCAGCTGATGTACATCACGACGACTTCTCAATCTGCCAGCTTCGCTACATTTTCATTATTCGATATATGCGATAGTAATTTTCCATTCCAATGTAGAACAGGACCTTGTACATATAAAAATCTACTTTCGATCATTTCCCTCTTCTTTTGAAATTTGTTTGCGGACTATTACTCTAGATTTACCGATTGCCAACTGCTATAAATTTTGCCTTAATGCATAGGTCCAAGATGTCATCGATCCGAGAGATTTATTACCACTGATTCGTACCCCATTTGTCCAATGGTAGACAGTTTACCATGTCGTCCATGAAAAATCATTTATTCCCATCAGCTCGTTGCAATTTACTAAGTAGCCAGGAGGCAAATTAAAGCTAGACACATTTTCTACATAACTAAAAAGTACATGTTCCTTGGACGTGTGTATTAATTGTGGTTTGATTATAATTAGTAACACAGGCCCACACAAAAAAAGTGGTACTAATATAGCACGTACTTTCTCGCCCGTAATTTCTCGCAAAATTTCGCGAAAAGTACTCAAATTTTCGAAACGTTGTACATGACCTTATTTCTAAATTTGTCTTTAAGGATCATAGTTCATTAAGGGGGAGATATTGTCATAATTGTAGTTGTAAGAAAACTTCGAAAAAGTTGAACTTTTGCAAAATTCGAAATATCTGGGTTTTTAACGAACGTGAGATCTACACCATTCTCTTACACGCCCGTCACACTATCCAACAAACAAATTAGTCAGAAACAATGGAGCCAGCTTTTTGAAAATGTCCCCAGGGGCTTCATATAAAGTACTCCTCAAAATTAAAATATTCAAATTCAAAGTTTCAAATTCAAGGGGTGACGTCAGTCACATTGATAGGAGAATATCAGTTTTAGAGAATATTTGCTGAACGATGTAACCGCAAGTGTTCTCAGACAGACGGACGAACGGACGGACGGACGGACGGACGGACGGACAGACGTTTTGCCGTCATTAGATTTTTCGGTATCAAGGACCCACAAAACATGGATTCTTGCTGCATCATGTGCTGGAGGATTTTTTGTAAATGTAGCAACTGGATTTATCCACTCTTCGGTTACCAAGGCCCCCAAGAGTTTTTCTGCCGAAAATTCGCTGTTTTTCCACGCAGCATTACGTACCTTGCTCTATTCGATAGCGAGGTAAAAATTGGAAGGATGTAACGCAAATCTGTCTCCAGATTTGGACACAGCGCGTCGACATACATAAAAAAAAACGAGTGTCAAGTCTTTGGGTCTGGCAACACACGAAAACGAAAAACAATGTCACAATGTTTTTTGCGATAAAAAAAATTGAGGGTGGTGGCGCAATTCTGGCTTCCGATTCGGATGCCGTGCGTCGAAATAAATAAACATGTGTCAAGTCTTTTTCCAACTTCTGACATTTTTGTGCCTGTGTAATTGATTCGTATGTCATTATTTTCTTCTTCCCGTCCGTCTACCCCATTTTTTCACTCTCCTGGTTGCAAATATATAATTTATAAAAAAATATTTTACTTGATCTTGCCTTACATGTAGTAATAGAAATACTGTTGCAAGAACGCGGGAAACGATTATTTGAATTACTTTCCCTATTGAGCGCATTAAAACGTGCAGAAATAGTGAAATCGCATTTATGTCCAGAAGCAAAACCAGCGACCACCTCAGCATTTGCTGAATGGACGAACAACCTACAGTGGCTCTCAAATTTGAAAGTTCACCTTTACTCTACGTAACTTTAATGATATCATAATTCTTGTCATATGAATATTTCCGGAAATAAATTATCTAATTTTGATATTTTAGGTTTTTTGGAAGGACCAGTGCAATTTGAAAGCAGAAAAATGCCTTATAGTATTAGTCATCGTTCATTTTCAGTGTTGTTCAATTCAATTGTTTATTGAAATTGAAAACTGTGTTGAAAATTGTGGCGGCGATGGTGTAACAGTTAGCGTGCTGGACTGTGACCCAAGTTCGCGGGTTCAAACCCGATTGAAGCCGTGGATTTTTAAGGTCGAAAAAATCCTTCGGAGGGGAAGTAAAGTCAGCTGTCCCATGTTAGTAGATTTACTTGCATGTTAAAGGTCCTCAAGCCTAAATGACCCCTCTGAGCTAAATTCAAATCGCCTGTTCCTCGCCCAAGAAACACCTCCTTTTTTCGCTAGTTGGTGAAAGGAGCGTAGCGAAATTTGCGTTGTCAGACGGAAGAGCGACCCTGATGGCCCGAGTCTCGTCACGTAAAATAAGGCATCAATTCAATTCGAACCGTTTTCCTTTCGTTTCGGATCGAATATGAAACATATGGTATTGTATTGTTTACAGCTTATTTACTACAAAGAATGTTTGTTTCATCTGGAAAGAGTTTCATCGCATCTGAAATTCGTTTCATCTGCAAAGAATATTCGTTTCACTTGGAAAGTGGAAAGAATGATATGTCGTTTATATATAGGAGAAGGTCGGGTAGTATCCCCCACTTAAGCTTTAAATATGTTCTCTTAATAAGAAATAATGGTAAAATAATTTTAATGGAGTTTTATTATAACTATTCACCAATGATACGATTCCTATTGAGACAAATATTATATTGCATAATACAAAGAAAAAAATTGTATTTGGTTACAAGGGAAAAAAACAGTCATGGAATTAAGAAACAAAAACGAACATTGCATGAATCTTGTGGGAAATATTGAACTTTTTTGCTCAGTTTTTTACTTTAGAATTAACATTTTTGAAGGGTTTTGCTTTTGAAATTACTTTCAAATGGCTATCTTCATTTTATTTCCTCCCATTTTACCCATGCCTGAAGCATCCCCATTAGTATTTTGACAAAATCTACATTAGTATTTGAATATTAATACTTCATAACAACATACACGCAAGAAATACGGAAAAATAAAGAGAAGACGTAACTGTCCGGTATCATCAGATTCTAACTTTCTCCAATAACACCCGAACGACACTCAATCGTAAGAAGAATACAACACACATGAATTGTACAAATGAACTTGTATTGCTGTTAAGTAGCAAATACACTTTAGTAAAGATTTTAAACAGTTATTTTCGTACACTGGACAACATACCACAAAAAATATTATAACCGAACTGATTGACACACAGTGTGGCGTTTGCAAAGCTAATTCGTTTCCAGGAACACACTGACAGTGTGGCTCATACTACCTCCAGTGCGCTAAACTACTTTTGGTCGATACCATCCACTGTCCGATTTAACCCGACCTTCCCCTAGAAGGAGGAGAATTTGGTCTGAAATCAAACCCTGCTCGACTTCTTGTGAAATTGGTGATGTATTATATTGGTGCGTAAATAATGTTCCTTCATTCGAGTACGGTATTTCTACTCTCTGGGGTCGTTGTTTAAGGTACTAAATAACCAATCTAGAGCAGTAACACGAATTCGATACGATTTAAAAAGTAAAAATGTTATTATCAGTGTCAAATACTTTTCAAAGATTTCAAAATATTCCAGGAGGTACTTCATTTTGAACTATTCATGAAGCGATTTTTTTTAAAAAAAAAAGAAAATATGAAGATTTCGCATACCGTGAGGAGAAAAATTAGATGTCCCATATTCACGTGGCCGGGCGAGGTGGTTCAGGGCATCAGCTGATGTCACTGCACGCCTTCTGACCGGGAGGTCCTAGCTTCGAGTCCCTGCGGTGACAGGGTTTTTGACACTACCTAGTCAGCTATGTCGAATTCAGTGGCTGTCTGGAGAATTCTGGCGATCGGCTGCTCTGATCGGTAGTTTTCCATGGGTTTTCCGATCAACACCAGACGAATGTCGAAGCAGTACCGTAAGAAACGGGCCACGGACCGCGGGCGATCATTCCTTCCTCTTTTTTATCCTTTATACACTCGTACACAGACATGAATTACCCTACCACTTATGCCGGGAGACTTGCTGGGAGCTTGTCCCAGCTGGGGCGGTGCCCCGCTGGTGAGACATACCTGGTCGGAAAAAAACCGCTAACCGACGGTAGGTTGGCGCCGGATCTCGTCATACAGCAAGGGCAGACCACAGCCACCTCCCGAGCAAAGTATACACTAAACTTACGGGATTAGTATCTTCATTAGTTGACGTGTCTGGAATCACTAACAATCAGGTACACGTGAAAATAATTAATCCCGAGGTACGTAATCTGCAGTAATATATTTAGGGGCTTGGCAAAATGTGGAGGAATATTTTAATTTTTTCCGTTTTGTAATCTTTTGGAGTACTGTCTAGGAAACGCCATTTTATTTATTCTGTGGAGGTAATAAGTTTCTTACGTGTGAATTTTATACGCTGTCATTGAATATTCTATGACTGAATTAACAAGATTCAGTGATGTGTTTGTCCGTTTTGTGTGACAGTTTTGAAGTTGAGAGAGAAAACACTTAATCTGTTGTTACTGCAGTATGCATCTAGTATTTATTTATTAATTATTATAAATGTGCATGCGATGGCTAAAAAGGCTTATGCTACATAATGTCATGTCAGTGATTTTATTGGTTTGAACGGCTTGTATTTAAAAACTAAATACACTAAGTGTATTTTTTTGTCACAAATAATTGGAACTGTTCAAGTCAATAATAATTAAGATCATCACTCTCATCACATTATATTACTTTGTTTTTAATTCAGTTGCCACAATCATTGTCGTAATTATTAGTTTGCGGGATATTCGCTGGCGCAACATACTTTATAATCTTACTCGGTTCTCATCGTTGCTTGAATTGAGTATCGAACTAATAAATAATGGGAATGTTTTTTTACTAATGACTACTGACATCGGTATATACCACATAGTCTTCCATTATATGGGTTACTACATCATGTAACGAAGACGCATAACATGAATCACATGCGACGAAATGTGAGAATTGTGTTGCTGCCCAGATGACCGTCGTATGATTTCCCGTAACAGCTGGCGCTGTCGCTGTTGAGGTGACCCAAGGAGTTATCACGTTTTACGTTGCCTTTTTTACACGTTTGCTACCCTTGGGAGCGCCAACAGCGTCATCTGAAATAAGTGTGTACATTTTATTCATTGGACCTATACTAACTTCGTAGGGTCACCATACGTCCTCTTTTTCAAGTGAGGAAAACTATCCGGGTAGATTTTACAAGAAAGGACGATATGTGCGCAGACAAACAGACGGACACACATTTTAACGTCAATCGATTTTTCGGAATGAATGACGCACGAAACATAGATTCTGGCTACACCACGTGTTAGAGGAATTTTTTCTGTATATAGAAACTGGAGTTATCCCCTTTTTGCTATGAGGGCCCTGCAATAAGAGATTTTGTGTCGAAATGTTGCCTTTTTCCGACGCACGATTGCAATACTATTTCTTACGTTAGTAAGTGCAAGAAAGTAAAATAAATTATTACGCTATATTAAAATATTTGATATGAAGTGTCCTCTTTTTTTATAAGAATAGTTATTTTCCATAATAGGAGCATGGAAACCCTATAACATCCAAATAAGTCTGTGGAGTCGGTGCTGCTAGACACTTTGAACATCACAGACCACTAGAGAATCAGCAAAATACCGTGATAAAAACACGGCCTGGCAATGTGAAGTCAATGTGATGGATGTTATTGATTAGCTACGTAAATCTGGAACTCGAATTCTTGTAATCGCGCTAATCTCGGATTTTATCGAATCGTGTGTTTGTAAGTAATGGTATAAGTAATGGTCTGTGTCCGATAAAGTGATAACTGATTTATGAAACTTGATTTATTGCTCTGGGGCGTACGTGAGCGTGAGGTAGAGGATAATTAGAAAATACGCCTGTTGTTAATTTTAGCCAGGATTTAGAACTCAAATTAATGACATTTTCTTGTATACTTAGTTGAAATAAAGGAACTTGTGAAAATATAATCAGACTTTTGCTTCTTTTTTCTATAGGATTATATATATCGATATGCTTTTCTCAGAACGAATGACTCGTTTTCACCTGTTTTATCTGAATTAATTATTATTACTTCAATAAACTGAAAGTCTAGATTGCTTTGCTGTGTACTTCTACTCTTTCTACATGCCTGTCCGAATATCATCCAAATTGCCACATTCCTTTTGTGTTAATTTTAATGCGTCAACTACTTCTTCACAATATTTTTAAAAAATTGTACCATTGTTTTTATTAAACTTTGTAGCAGCATGTAACTTTGTAGCATGAAAGGCTCTTAAGAGAATGGTGAAAACATACATTTTGAAATCCGTAATTATTCGAAAATTGCAAAAGTTCAAATGTTTTTTGGCGTCTTTCCACAATTACAATATTGAAGATAGACGTTTAAGTGACGTTTAAATGTACAGCTTGTCCTCCCCTCTTACTACTCTAAATGTATGTAAATTCAGTGGTTAGGCGGAAGAGCAGGCCCTGTGGCCTGAGCCTCGCCATTAATAAAGGCATTATTGTTATTATTATTATTATTATTATTATTATTATTATTATTATTATTATTATTATTATTATTATTATTATTATTATTATCATTATTAATATTATTAAGTGATGATTGTAATCTTTTTCTCAAAAACAGATCTTGAAATGACCCATGTACAATTTTCGAAAATGTGAGTAGTTTTGCCTTAATTTTGTGTTAAATCTAGGCAAATTTAATTTTTTAAATGAGAATTATACAAAGTTCTTTTCATATATATGTCCATACATAACGCTTCATTTTGATTATATGTAACTAAAATTTATTGATCTATCAGTCTTTATAGTACAAATCTTATTTACTTTATACAACATTTCGTGGTAATTCTTTATTCCATCTTCAGGCTATTACAAATCAAGAGCATTCTAGTAAACAAGAAAATAGTTTTGTGAGACAGCGCGACCACTCGTGCACTGCGTGGCGTGCCTCATTATCCGAGTGGAACTTCTTGCCGACAATTGCTTCTTTGAGTGGCCCAAACATGTGAAAACCGCTCGGGTGCGATCGGGCGTATAAGGTGGATGTAGAAGTCATTGAAATATCGGGTCTGTTATTGTCGCAAAAGTTGCAAGAGCCGTATAAGGCCGTGCATTGTCGTGTTGCAACAGCACACTTGCCGGTAGCAATCCACGTGGTTTCGTTTTGATGGCAGGCAGGAGATGATTTTTGTGGAGGTCCATGTATGTTGCGCTTGTGGCAGTGGTTCATCCAGCCGTGTAGTGCTCCAAGATTATGCCGTTTTCATCCCAAAAGAGAGTCAGCATAACTTCCCCTCCAGATGGCAGTGTTCGAAACTTCTTTGGTTTGGATAATGTGAAGTGGCACCACTCTTTTCTCAATCTCATTTCCGGCTGATGGAAATGGACACAGATTTTGTCACCTGTGATGATTCGTCCAGGGAAGGCATTACCGTCCGTTCTTCGCAAAAGTTCTTCATACGCATCGACACGTCGCTGTTCGACCGAGGTCAGTTGTCAGGGCACCCATCTTGCAGACAGCTTATAAAATTGGAGTACATCGTGGACATTGTGATGTGTTGAACAATGACTAATGTGTACAGCTTTTGCAATGTTGTCTAATGTCACTCGGCGGTGGTCCATCACGATTGCTTCAACGGCTGCTATGGTCACTGGAATCATTGTGCAATGTTCCTGGCCTGGGCGCGGAGCTTCGGTCACAATGTCACACCATTTGAGAACTTCCGACACCATTCGTACACTTGGCGGCTGTGACAAGAAGGCGTCACCATATTGAACCTTCATTCGTCGAAGAAAGTCAATAAGTTTCACGCCTTCACTTCGCAAAAACCGAACCACATAACGCTGTTCCTCTGAGGTACACTATGCTAGTGGGGTAGCCATTTTTTGAGGAGTTTGTGTTTCTTCACAATGTTGCCACCTACGAGACATCTGGCACACTATTGCAAACATGCATATCACTTTACAAGACATATGGACTAACGAGATATATGAACATCTCGAAGGCGGAATCGTGTTTTGTCTTTCTGCGGAAGCAGTCAATGTGATAATAGTCAGAGTGGAAATGGAAGATGATACGAAACAAGACTTGATTTTTTCATTGATTCCGTCAGACTTTGTTCGCTCACGAGCAATCCCATTCTACTTTTGAGTATGACCACCGATCGTTTTGTAGACAGATCTCTACATATGTTATACCATATGTTATGCGTTAACACAAGTGCGAAGAACGAAAAATATAATTCCGTTTTCACTTATGGTATTTCAAGATTCGAAAAGGAGTTTACAATAGCATTTTGAAGCGACAGCGTCGCGAGAAAAGTAATACGTAACCATCATACCCCGTGGTCATGTGAAATCAACGTTACAAAGAAAAAATCGTTTTCTTACACGTTAAGGGATAACATAAATTGAACGTACAGATTGAATAATTTTAATTATTCATTTTATTTATGATTCCTTTTACATGTTAGTTTTCATTGTGTACATGTCTTTTTGCACCCTTACTTTAGCTTAAAATGCCTTTTTGAATGCCTATTATATTAAAAATAAATGCCTTTTTGCCTGCCTGTTTTAGGTAAAATAAATGCCTGAACTTCCCGGCTCTTTTAAAATCGAGATATGTTTACGAGACGCCTATTTTTAAGACACGATGACCCGCGTTGAATTTTTTACAACACAGATTTTTAGCATTTTTATATTTAATAATATTTTTTCATTCAAATAACATTTATTTGATTATTTTATTACATAATAATGAGAGGACAAACAATGAAAACATTTCCTTATTTCAGAATCTAAAGGAACAGATTTCATTAAGGGAAACATCTCTATCTTCGTAATTATTGTAGTGTTTGGAAACTCCGAAAAAACTTTCAATGTTCGCAAATTTCGAAAAATCAGAGTTTTCAAAATCAGAATTTGGATCATCGATGTCACTTTTCTGAAGCTCTCTTCCGAGGTGGAACTACTGCCGTATCGTGCAGTAAATAGAGCCAAACGTTGCGCTCTATCGCCCAGGGGCATTCGCAAGTAAATGCAATATTGGCTTCGGTATTTTCCACGTGATGTGCCGCTTGGCTGGCCTATTTAATTTAGAAACTAAATAACGTTACTTGGAGATTTGTTGCGTGACAGAGCCCCAGACTAATCTTTGCGAAACGCATGAAATGTAGAAAACCTTATTCTGCGAGTTGTTCTGGTAATTGCCCATAGAATTGATTGCTAATTACGAGGACCAATTACCGGCGCCTTAAATTACGTTTGTATTTCTTTGTAGAATTATATATTTGTTCTCAATAAAATGACGTGATTTACACCCTTCTCGTATTGTTTATGGTCTCTCATAACGCATACGCGAAATCATGTTTCAGCAAAATGTACAACTTTGACTTTTATGTAATACCTTTGACTTCAGATTTATATCTTTGCTAATTGTTGAAGTCCTTGCGTTAGATTTACCAAATGTTTATTATTTAAAATAATACAGCGGAGAGCTAGTTTTTGTTCCAAGCAAATTATGGTTAGACAGCGTCTTATAAGTTTTTCAAGTAGAACTAAAAAAAATTCTAAAGAGGCCCCCCGCTCAAAAAAAAAATAATTTGGGTCTCTTAGATTTATTCACTCACGTTTGGTTGGCTAATTCATTGTTTTCTCTTTCTGAAATGGTTTCTCCACAATCATTTGTGTGTGATTATACGAAACAATTTCGCTTAATGAAGTGTGTAAATTCAAATTTTCTTTACAAAATTTAATTACTTCCATGAGGTAAAAGTTGTTAAATATACGCCGGTCTACTTTCGTGCGGCTTCAAACCCATCGGTATTCTTTTTACTTTCCCTTTACATACGTAAATACGGAGTAATATACCTAGTATAAGGAAACTTATGTAATGCTGCGGAACATCGATTTTGATATTTCAACGGAAATACACATTTTGGGTTTCCCTGATACCCAGTCCGTCCTTTTGTCCTTTAGTGAACACCAATAGCGCCTAAAGTTTAGGCCCTAAACCACACGTAGGATTTTTATCTAAAATGGATATTTCCCGGTCGATGTGGCTCAACTCGAGGTGCTGGGATATTAAAAATTCCTTAAAATTTGTGAGTACTTTACATGAAGCCCCCGGACATTTTCAATTTTTTTCAAAAAGCGGCTCCAAATATTTCTTTAAATTTCTTGTAAAAATAGATTAAAATACACTTATAAAGCTGACATAGTTTCGATATTAATGCTTAACTCTAAATTTTCGAAAAAATTGAAAAATTTTCGGGCGTCTTCCTGCAATTACAAAATTCAAGATTGAGATTTTTCCTTCAAATAATATTCTTTCTCCATAGTAAGTTCTTTCACTAAGGTCATGTTCATTTCTTTTTAATTTCAGAAGTTTTCGCGCAATATTGCGTGCAATATGTGCAATATTAATAAATTACAGAAACAAAAATTTTCCAAGAACGGCTCGAATTTTTTTCTTTCAACATTTGATAGCGATAGTGCTAAATGTACTGTATGAGGTAACATAATCATCAGATTGCCCTATGTTTTTCTTTTTTCTTTCAAAAATTACAAAAATTGTATATTGTTTACTTGTCTCACGTCGTTAATATTTATATTAGCGGCGATTTGTTCACGTGATTATATTTCGAGTACAGGTGTTTTAAATAATTTCACATAATGTTTCTCTAAAACTTAATCGTTTTCTGTGAATACTAATTTAAAATTCCACATTTTCACAAACGCTCAGTCACCATTTTCTCAAAAACTGCTTCATTTTTCTTCAAACTTTTCAAACGGATAGTGCTAGCGCACTCTTTAATTTGATGTAAAGTCCATTTTGGAGTATTTTTTGTTTTTCTTTAAAAAATTACACAAATGTCAATTTTTTGAAAGATCTCTCACGCCGTTAGTATGCACATTTCCAGCTATTTGTGAACAGTATTGTATTTGTGAGTTAAAGTGCTTTAAGCAAATTCTAATGAACTTTTTCCAAAACTAAAAAAAATCTTGTGAAAAAGTGCTTCAAATTTCGAATTTACCGTAGCGGTTAAACGACATTTTTTTAAAAACGGCTCCACATTTTTCAAAGATAATTGCCATTTAGAACGACGTTTTACTGTTCTTTAATATTCTTAAAATAATATTTGTGTTCTGCTATTAGAAAACTGACAAATTAAGAACATTTAAAAAAACGTACTTTCGGCGGCGATTGATGGCAGCTGGCAAGAGTATATCAAGTCTGAATAGCTGGCCGAGATCAAAGGAAATAGAAAACTAATACGGGAAAATTAATTACTTAGAATAATACGGGAAAGTCTGTGCCATTCTGGTGCACCCCTAGTTATTTTCTCGAATACTTACGTATGTATGGAGTACATGCGCAATATAGGGAAATTTATGTACTCAATATATGAAAATCGATTTCGAGGTTTCAACGCAAATATACTTTTTGCAGTCTCCTGATACCGAAAAAGTATTGTTTTTATTCAAAACGTCCGTCCGTTTGTGTACACTACTAGCGTTTAAACCATACGTTTTTTCCAAAAAAAAAAAAAAAAAAAAAAAAAAAAAAAAAAAAAAAAAAAAAAAAAGGTCGATATGGCTTCAGTCAAGGCACTGCGATTTTGGAAAACATTCTTGAAAATTTGGGAGTACTTTACATGATGCCCCTGGAATATTTTCAACCTTTTCTTAAAAATGGCCCGACGTTTTTTCTTTAAATTTCTTGTAAGAATAAAGTGAAATACACTTAGAAAGGTGGCATAGGTCCTATTTTCAGGGTTATCGCTGAATTTTCGAAAATTTCAAAAAATTGAATTTTTTCCGATGACTTCCTACAACTACAGAATTAAAGATAGAAGAGATTTTTCCTTTAAATGAAATTTGTCGGCCATTAATTTGTTCTTTCAATAAAGTCATGCATTATCAATATTTCATTATATCATAATATTATCAATATTTCATCCAATATATGCAGTTTAAACAATTGCAAAAACAAGATTTTCTGAAAAACTATTCCATTTTTTCTTTAAACTTAGGGATATGGAAGGGCATAGTGGGTAATGTGCTTTATGAGATGACATGGATTGTTCTATTCTTGTTTTTCAAAAATTACAAAATGTATTTGTTTTACTGATCTCTCATGAGGTTTGTGTTTACATTATGGGCGATTTAGGTATATAATTTTTTTAATTTGCTTTGGGCATTAAGCCGAGTGGCAAATTCTTCGCACTTATTATACATCTAATACAAATATATGGTACAAAAAATAACACTAAAATACATACAATACTTAGTACAATATTATTTCATTTAAGGCATGCCTACTGAATGCAGAGGCCCTTCACAAACTACTGATCTTATTGCTTACAAAACTATTACTAGAATTTAATCTTAACATAAAAGACTTGATGTTTGTAGGAAAAGTCTCCATTAGTGCTGCAGGCAAGCTATTTCATGACTCGATAGTTCTATTAACAAAATACTATTTTCCTACATCAGCTCTCTGTTTCCGTGGACTTATTTTTCTAATATGGTCGTGACGTGCTACGTAAACGGGTTCATGCATTCTTTCCTGAATTTCCCTCCACGCTGAAGTTTTCTATAATGCTTTGTAAAATGTACACGACCTTGCTTTTTCCCCATGACTCGTCAAAGATTCTCTTGTCGATACTTTGTTGGAAATATTTCCTAACGAATTTCCCCTTTTAACACATTTTGCAGCTTCTTTCTTACTTCTTTCGATAAAGTTTATTTGGCCCTTTCTATACGGATCCAAACACGCTGCTCCGTACTCTAATACTGGACGCTAAATGGTTGTATATGCTACTTCTCTTGATTTACTACTTCCCTTCCTTAACACTCGCATTAAAAAATGTGAAGATTTCCACGCCTTCCCAACAGTAAAGTTGACGTTCTCCCCCCTTCAGAACTGTTCATTGATTATCACCCCTAGATAGTTACAAATAGTTACCTGTGGAATTATCTTGTCTCCAAGCAAATACTTAGCTGTCCCTTTATTTCTACTAAGCGTAAAACTAACTATTTTGCATTTATTCGGATTTATCTTGATTCTATTGATTTTCGTCCATTCTTCCAAGCATCGCATGTCACGATGTAATTTATACTGATCTGGTAGGTTTTCGATCTTTCTTTAGATAAGGCAGACGTTCGCAAAAAGTTTAATTTTGTAGCGTATTCCCTCTGCTATGTTTTTTACATACACCAAATTAGTAAAGGTCCAAGAACACTCCGCTGCGGAACCCCAGACCTAACTCTTTCCGACAGGCTATTTCCCAGGTTATTTAGAAAGTCCTTAATCCATAGTATTATTCTCGAGTCTAGCCCTATTCTGTCGAATTTTTCAAGTAGTCAATCATGGGGACAAAATCAAAAGCCTTCGTAAAGTCTATTAACGCTGCATCGATTCTATCACAAGTATGTAGTGCATCCGCGATGTCCTGACAAACAGCTATTGTTCGACTTTCGCACGAGTAACGCTCTCTGAACTCGTGCTGCCCCCCAAATAGCCAATTTCTTTCCGCACGTTTCTAATGTGTTCAGTGGTTAGTTGCTCCATCTGCTTACAGACAACTGATGTTAAGCTACAATACCGATAAGTTTTAACTTCTGATCGAGACCCACCCTTATAAATGGCAACTACAAATGCTACTTTCCAATCCTGAGGAAAACCTGAATTATATAATGTAATATCAAAAAGTCGTAACAGATAAGAAATCGTGGCTTCACCTCCTGCTTTTAATAAGTGTCCTCAAATGCCGTCCGGCCCCCTGATTTATTCTTTCCAATTTTCGATGAAGTTTTTCGAAGATCACGTGGTCTAGTAATCATTCTTTTTCCCGACCCGTTTAAAGCAGATATGCCAGTTTTTGCTGCAAATACCGAACCAGAAAAGGAATTAAAAAGCTCCGCTTTGTCTTTGCTCTCAATTTTGTTTTTTATTTGCATCACTCTACACAGGAATGTCCTCGTATACGTAAGCTTTCGCTTCTCGAATCCATGAATACTCGGCTATCCGGGAGACGCCGCGTCATTGGCTGGGGTGTCGATGTTTCACCTGACATGTCGCAGGCTTCCTCACTGCCCTGAGGAAGCCTGCGACATGTGAGGCGAAACGTCGGCACCCCAGCTAACGATGCGGCGTCTCCCGGATAGCAGAGAATTCAGGAATGTCCTCCCTATTTCCTTTTCGTCTTTTTACGTATTTGAAAAACTGATTTACGCCTTGCTTAGACTCGGATAATATGCATTGAAAAAATGTCAGGTGCGGCCAGTTTCTGTTGGAGAAGCACCCTAGAGAGAATCTTGAATTTTTTCCAATTTGTGTTCTTCTCCCGTGCTTTCCATAATCTCTTCTGACTTTTGATTTCAGTTTCCTTATCTTTTTATTTTAGTACTCGGGTTCTGGCTTCTTTTCAAGATAAGATCTGTGGTACAAAACGCTTACTTCCCTCAATCACAATTTGTTTAAAGTTGCTCCAGATTTTCTCTACGCTGCTTCCCGTACACCAGTCCGAATAATTAGGTCTCAGATATTCCTGTACACACTTCGCATTTACCTTATGATAGTGATAGACCTTTCTAGGTTTAGAATCTTTGACACGAGAAATATTTCCTGCTATTTCTAAAAGTACCGCGGAATAGTCACTAATCCCATGCACCACTTCACAGTTAACGAGCGACTCTTCTGGTCGGATTAGAAAGGCGTCCAGTAGTGCCCTTTCCCTTGTAGGATCCCGCACCACCTGGATGAATTCGTATTCCTAAACCAACTTGTGTACACAGGGTTGCGTCCCTTCCCCACGAGTCACCTCACCCGTCCAGTTTACATGAGAAATATTTAAGTCTCCTCCGATTATGCAACGTTTATTTTCATATTCGATAGCTCACTAAGTTTATTAAGCATTGATTAATTTTCATGTGGAGACCTGTATGCACCTATTATTTCCAATGTTCTATTAGAGAACTTGCATTTGATTTCGACGTATTACATCTCGAATTCCGAATTCTTCCAGACCTCTTCTGCATGCAAACTAAATTTAACACAAATAACCTTTCCACCCCCTCGTCCATCTGTCTCTCCTAAATATGGCATAATCATCACGAAATTGTTCTGTATTAGAAACTTCAGGTTTAAGACATGACTCCGTACCTATTACAACATCAGGGTAGTACGGATATATCAAATTCCAAAATTGTTCATATTTATTTATTAAGCGTCTTCAATTTATCTGCAACACTAATACCTTTACCTTTCTCATCCACCGCTACGTTTTGCCAGGCCCCGCGGCCTGGAGATGTTCCCCGGCCATCCTTCGCGCCGATTCTTGAGAACCGCTCCTATCCCCAATACCCAAAATAAACACACTAAATTAAACTGGATTAAATTCCAAAAGGTAACCAGCAATTTAATCCAAAAAATTTAAATAATTATATAGAAGTAGACAATACTCATATCACTCGACAAAACACAGGTATTTGATAGTCTGGCACCAGGCACTAATATATAAATTAAAGAAAATAGGCACTCCACACTACATCACCTCAGTCCTGTCATTTCTGTAAATTTTGTATTCTGGAATGTAAAATTTATTTCTATTGTTTAGATAAGTCTCTGTTATGCACGCACTGTCTACGTTGTATGTGTGTAAATATTGAGCAAGTTCTCTTTTTTTATGTGATCCCATTTTCTTTCCAATTTGTTAATGATATATTTCTATGGGCTTGTATTGACATTATTGTTATTAAAAATGCTGTTTCTGTATTATGAATTGTATTGATTATTGATGGTATGAGGGAGTGTATGAAGTTAATAATACAGGACGATATATAATTAATTATTGTATTTAAAAGGGGATGATTATTATTATTATTATTATTATTATTATTATTATCTTGTTGGTTTTGTTCAGTACGGTTTCTCTGTGATCTCATATTGTTAACAAATCCTGATTGGTTTACAGGGTGGTTGTTCCTTGTGAATTTCGGATTGGCTGGGTAGGGGGTAGTGATGGAAATTGTTTCTCTCAGCTCCTGAGGGATGATGGTGTTCTTTGGTATGGATTTCTTGTGTTATTGGGTTGGGTGGTTTTCTTTTCAACAATTTCCTTATAGTATATACAGTTCTCATTTTTTACATCTGCTTTGTGATTGCCTTTGCAGAGAATACAGGTGGGGTTTGCTTTACTTTCTGGATAAGTTACAGTATAGTGATTACCACAACATATTGCACAGTTCATTTTTGATTGCAATTGTTTCTAGAGTGTCCAACGTCCAAACATCTATAGCACTGTAGTAGATCTTTTGGTCTTTTTCTTATTTCTGTGGTGACTTTGTGGTTGCAGATTTGATAAATCTTGAGTATGGTTTCCAGTGGTTCATTGCCGTTGTTCTCGGCTGCTATTACAGGAATGGGATGGCTGTCCTTCTGAAGACGGGTGATTTTAACAATGGATGGGTGTCTTTGTTTTAATTCTTGCATGATTTCACTGTCAGTTATGGAGAGGTGGACATTTTTGAATAATACCGAAAAGTTTTTGTTTGCAGGGTCTTTGTAAGAGTGAAATCTTCTATTTGTGTTGATTAAGTATTTTTTGATTTTACGGAAATATTCAGCCGAGCCGGGATTTATTTTCACTTAGTTTTTTTTGTTCAGATACGAAGTTTTTTCATACGTTAATTTTAATTTCATTTACGAATGAGTTGATGTTAGTTATCTCGGTAATAAGAATTGGGGGTATTTTATTTGTCGTAGTAGACTGAAGATTGATCATACTTTAGATAGTTGAAGCGGTTATCTGGGGGAAGAGAATTGGTTTCCTTGGAGGCTAATTCCGTAAATTTGTTACCTACTGGGACATTGTATGAAGATTGCAAGGTTATAGTTTCATTTCGGTAGTTCAAGTATTGAGCTACGGAGCCTATTGGAACAACCTAACCGCCTGTGGGTGGTGCACTGGCTAAATCTGGTGTAGAACCTTTAACATAATCATTGTCGCACTTGCACTTGCACTTGCACTTGCACTTGCAATGTGGTTTTTTGTTATCGCTGTTGGGAGCGTCCTCGCCTACTGACCTTTTCTTTGGTTGACGCTGGCTCATACCTCATGTCGGCTGCCTAAGGTTACGAGCGTTGTACCTTGCAATTGGTCTTGATAACATGATGTAGAAGATTCCATGGCTGAATCCTCGTTCGTGGCACTTTCACTGTGTGTGGTAGGAAAATTGGTGAAGTTGTTTGCGGAATACCTCTGGAGTTGTGTAGCACGTAAAGAGCATTGCTGACTTCGTTGCCTGTTGATTGAATCACATCGAATGTCATTGGTGAAAGGTATTCGATGCTCTGGATTAACACTATATTTCACTTATTGCGCTTATTACAAGAAGCACTTGAATATAAACTGGTATGTAGGTATCGGGCGGGCCCTTACCGACGCTAGCGTTCCGACTTTTACGAGCGCTCTGCGATGTGAACGGCTCGGTGGACGGAACGCGAATGTATGATTCCCATCTCGATCAGGTTTTTGTCCAGTTTCCCTGATCCATTGAGCAAATGCTGAGATGGCCCCTTGTTTTGCTTCTGGACGTACATGTAGCTTCACTATTCGCACGTTTTGTTGAACTCTCCTTTTGCTTGTAATGGTAAGAGTAGAGGTAAGGGCGAGTTGCTAATTTGTTACTAATGCAGAAAAATCATACTTGCAATTCGTGTACCGATGCAAATACGTTTTCTGTAACTAAAAAACAAAAATGATAATTTTTCAAATGTTGCTAATCTTACGATTTTTAAAATTAATTTTTATTTATTCATGTTAAACTTTTACTCATCTTTCAACTATTTATAGTTAAAATGACGGGAAGGGATTCTGGAACTCAAGAAAACGTGCGCGGATAATCTTTTCCCCTGTACGTCACATACAGTTTTTACTGTTTTTTTTCTCACTGAATAAATCTAAATGGGACACGAGCTTCGGGCCATCTTTCCTTTCTCATCTCAAATTTCTCCGCTCCCTTTAAACTCACAATGTATACGCTCTTTACTAACACATGGGAGCAAAGAGCATGTCCTGGTTGGGGCAGTTTGTCTCACCAGAGATACCTACATCAGTTTAATAGTTGTAATAGTAGGAGGAGGAAGAGCGGGAGTAGAAGGAGTGAGAGTGGGAGGAAAGAGGAAGTATAGGAGGAAGCGGAGGAGTAGGAGGAGTTGGGGTAGGGGTAGTAAAAATAAATTAAGTTAAATATAAACTAAAAAAAACATGCCATAGAAATTTGTAACTAGTGGTGCTACAACATTACGTAGTTTCTCGTCTTAATTGTGACAGTTACAAATATTACTATACTAAACGAATGCGTGCTAAATTTCCCACAGTTCAACTTCGTCTTCGGCGGTTGGTTTTCCTGATTTCTTGGAAGACAGCTGGCAAACAAATCGTTGTGTACCACTCAGAATTGACTGTTCTGCGTTATTCTGGTGGTACGGTTGCGACATGTCCAGTTTTTCCGAAAAAAAAAAAAAAACAGGCGACCATCCTGTTTTGGAAGTCCTTCGTGCGCGAACAACTTTTGTGGGATTTTGCTCATCTTGAAACACCGATACAGTCGACTGCTGTTTACTTTCGGGCTCATACGCATAAATCCACGATTCATCACCTGTCACGAGGTCATAGACGTGTTTCGAAGCACCGCGATCGTATTTTTTGAGCGATTGACAAATTGTGTGGGATCCAACACGAACAATTTTTTTGACAGTCAAATGTTCTTGCAATATTGAAAGTATGCTGATCCCTGGTCTTTGATGGAGCTTCATCGCCAAAATTGAATTACGTGCATCCATGCACTGTTGCTGAGTTAATCCACGTCGAAAATTGTAAAAAATAATCGCACGAAAATGTTCACGATTTAATTCCATTTTGGGGCCAAGATGTATCTTTTAAGTTACTGTAAACAACACAAATAGCGCTCTTTTTTAAAAAATGTTTTGAGTACGTATAACCTCAAAACATCCAACTTTACGATAGAGCTGTCAGTTGCCAGATTGCAACACCGGGGTTGCCAAATCCCGAAACATAAAAGACAACCTTCGTACTGCGATGGTAGAAATGTTTACGGTCCCAACAGTTACATGTCGAATATTTCTTGCATTATCTATGTCAATAGCCACATGAGAATAGCATGTTTAGCCATTTAACGTTCCTTCCTTTTCAGACTACCACATGTGGGCTTTCCATTTATAGGTGAAAAACCGTACGTACTGGAATTGTTGTTGCTACATTCTTTTCTTTAATTTACCCAATGTAATCATAACTACGGTAATCTCGTAATTTCCCCCATACACTATTTCGAAACCTTCTTCTTATTAATTTATAGCTAATAAAACTGTATACAGTAAGAATGCACTCACTTCATTTCGTGAATTCGAGGAAATTTGTTTTAGAAAAAAAAAAAAAACGGACTGTCGTCTAGGCTTACCTTGTCTGTGAATCTTAACTATTTCCGCTTGTAGAAAGCTCCATGTTTTTTTCTTGTGGTCTTATTTTTACTTTCTCGCACTTCGTAAGAAGAGAGAGTTACGTAATCGTGCACCAGAAAGCGGCCAGTTTTTGTCAGAAAACTTTTTATTGTCGGGCCCTGGTAAAGAAAAGGTGGATAAATCTTGTTTCTAAATAAATTAAATTTCATACTATAACGCGTATTGTAGCCAGAATCCATACCAAAAAACTGATTGTCGTCAAAACGCCTTTCCCACTGTGAACAACGTCAACGCCTAAACCTTTCAGCCGATTTCCCCCGATCGATCTCAACGAACTCGAGGCTTCGAGAGTTTCAACTGGAAATTTTGATGTTTGATGGTATTATACATAAAGCCTCAAAAACATTTTAAAAAATAGGGTCTGAACTTTTTCCTCGAACGCTTAAGAGAATGGTTCAGGTCTGTTCGTTGTTGTAATAATGTTCGTTGAAATACCTGATGCAATTTTGCTTGCGCGTCTTGGGCTCTACAAATGCAATATTGAAGATGGAAATTTTTTCCGCAATCAAATCTTTAAACACTGATCTTGAAGTAAGGTCATGTTCAAGTTTTCGAAAATATGAATTGTTATCGTGTAATTTTACGCGAAATATATTCAAGTTAAGCACTTTTTTCTCAAAAACGACTCCAAATTTGTAAAACTTTCTGCTCATATGTATCAAAAGACGGTAAAAAATGGCGCTAGTCCCATTTTCGGCGATCTCTCCGTATTTTACAAAATAATTGGAAAAAGTTAAAATTCCAAAAGTACAAAATTGAAGGTGGCGATGTTCACCTTACACGTAATCTGTTCTAAAATCAGTTTTATTCAAAAAGGTCATGTACACGTTTTGCAAAAAAAGTAATTTTTTGTAAGTTGTCTTATATTATGCAATTAAAAAATAATTTTTACAAAAATCGCTTTAAATTTTTCTTTTAAATTTTCTCCTCGTACTGCGCTCCATCATTATTAACGAACCACATTTTTGCCGCACTGCTGAATCTGCTTTCTTTATTTACTATTAGTAAATTTAGTTGCTATCCTATTGCTAAATTTAGAAAAAGATCCAAACACGTGATGTTCCCTGAATCAGTGTTTTGTTGCTTCTTGATACCGAAAAATCGATTGATGGCGAAACGTGTCTGTCTGTCCGTCCGTCCGTCCATTTTTGAGGGTACTTAACATGAATCTTTCGAAACATTTTCAAAATTTTCTCGAAAATGGTACAACATTTTTTGATAAAATTTGTCTTTGGATAGCGTAAAGAACGCTTATGAGAATGGTGGTAGTATCATATTCGTTGAAATCACAGTTTTTTTTGTAAATTGAAGAAGTGCAATCTTTTGGGGGCGTCTTCCTAGAACTATAAAGAAGATAACGTATTTCTTATAATATATATATAAGGAAGATAGAGATTTTTTATATGAATATGTTCAATTTTTCGGAAATATGAGTAGTTTCCGTGTAATTTTTCCCGAAATATAGTCAATTTTTCTCTTTTTTTTTTACATTTGCTTCTCATATGAAATAAGGGACGGTAAAAAATAAGGCGCTAGTTCCATTTTCGGCTACTGCTTTGTTGTTTCGAAAATGCTAAAGTGAGCATTCGAAGACTACGAAATTGGAGATAGCTATTTTGGCTTTAATCAAAATCTATTGTAAAAATCAACTCTATAAAGGGTCATGTACAATATTTTGTGAAATAGAGCTGGTTTTGACTTATTGTCTGAAATTTAGGCAATTTCTAAAAATATTTTATTATTTAAACCCGCACGAATTTTTTTATTAAAGTTTCTCCTCTTATGTGACAGCGTATGGTAAATAAATTAACTAGTGGTGCTATAGAATGGCACAGACTTCTTTGCACTAGTTACTTTCTAATCTTTTTAGCATTTTTTAGTCAAATTAATTTTTTTGCGACTAGAATTTAAAGGATATTTTGAATGTAAGAGTCCACCTCCGAAGGCCAGGCAGTACCCTCTATCCTAACACGCGCTCGGGGCGTTACAATTTCCATTAAAACCTTGTCGCGAAAAATTAAAATTACTCGAAAAAATGCTGATCTAACATATGACAATACGTATATCATTGGATTCGTCTTTTTACGCTCGTCATGATATACTAAAAAATGTATAGTTTCTTAAAAAACAACACAGTTCTTCAAAAACATCCGATAATTCCTGATTGATGTGAACGGCGTGGAGGCTTTGGAAGTTTCTAATGTAAATTTTGATTGTTGAGTTTTTTTTACAGGAATCGGGCATTTTCATTTATATGTCTCTGCCAGAGCGTTAACTCTGAGGATCTGAGTTCGGGTCTTGGGGGGAAAAAAATTGCTGCTTGAAAACGTTATTGCAGCTTTATGTAGTAGTATAATATTGCGGAGCATTTAGAAAAAATGCGAGAAAGTATGTACTATGGGAGCGCTACTTTTTTTATTTTGTAGTAATTGGGTGTTCCATGTTTACGGACATGAGAAAGCCCACTCTAAGATTGTGAAGACCAGTATATACGATGGAGGGATGTCTTCGTGCTAACCACTCGAACCCTTATCCCATGGCCGAGAGGCTAGGCCACCACTGGTCGGCCAAGGCCCATATCGGGCTGTCGAGCCAAAGGACAGAACAGACTTGAAATGTTTACTATGATGACTATGTACCTAAAGAATAAAAATAAGCGAAATATTAGAAATACTTTTTTTGTGTTCAATCAGTTTTTTCGGCGTTGTAATTAGATTTTGATCTGGCTGAAGACTAGCTCGTGTGGGATAATTCTTACCACTTCATCCAATGCATGTTACTTTACCATATGACGTCACAAAAAATTCCATTTTGCACAGCCTTCAAAATCTTCTCCATGGAGGAGAATATTTTTCATCTTTTTTATTTTTTCTTATTTTTGTATTGTGCCCTAGAACCATCGGAAAAGCAAACATATTTCTGATTTGAATCACAAATTCGCAAATCTATTGGTTCCACTAAATGAAGTTTCACTTGTCAGTCGCGTTTTAGGTGTTTTCTCCTAAGATCGTTATTAGTAAGATTAAATGGATATGAAACATTTAATGTTTCTTGCATCGTGACCACCACTCATTTTGCCCAGTGTACACACTATTCCCAGTACAAATTTTAGCACTCTTCAATTTCCAAGATATGTATTCCGATTTATTATCAGAAAATTTACTCATGTCTCTTGACAAGTGGTCTGTTGTATTTTACGATCAAGGTCAGTAGCACGTCTCATCCCTAGATCGCAAAGTGACCCAGGAGTAAAATTCGCTGACACGAGAAAAAGCAGCAATTGAATTCGTTTCGCTGTCACTCATCCCTTCTGGAGCCGGGTTGAACTTGCAAGTTACTTTTTTTTTTGAAACCGTAATCAGGCAGATTGTCTTTCTTTTTATATTTCATGCACATGAATCAAAGGCTATACCAACACAATTCATTACTGCATGGGCAGGGAGAAATCGTCTTCACGCCTTCATACTTAAAATTGATTTTTGTTTTCTCCCGCTTACGAAATACTTTGTAAGAAAAGAAAGTTGAAGAAATTGTACGACGGAAAACGGCGAATTTTCGGCAGAGAAACTGCTTGCCGGATCCACAAAAAAGTGGATAAATCCTGTTGCTAAGTATATAAAAAATTTCTATAACAAGTGGTGTAGACAGGACATATTTTCCTCCTTATAATTCCTTGATGCCGAAAAATCGATTGACGGCAAAACGTGTCTGTCCGTCTGTGGTCAGCCATAATGTTTAAACCATTCAACCGATTGTCGCCAAAATTGATATTCCATGATCGATCTGAAAGAACTCAAGGCTTTGGAACTTTCAAGAGGATATTTTTACTCTGGAGAATTTTTACATGAAGCGAGCATTTATGACTTTATTCGTCGGGCAGTGTTCGGTCCAAACAATATTTTTTGTGGCGTAGTGGTATGAGTAACGGCAAACTCTGAGGCACTCGGGGTTCGAAGGCGTTCGGGTTTCGGAGCAGAAAAAAATTGCGTATTGGAAACATTTTGCAGGTTAAAGTAGGAGTATAATATAGAGGTGCAGTTAGAATTAACACAAGAAAGGAAGTGCTATTGTAGCACCACTAGTTTAGAACTGTTCCTGTGTAATGCCCACTTTCTTGCTGTATTTTATAGAAAATTTAACAAAAATATCAATGTTTTTTCAATTTTTTCTGACCTAGTTCATACATACAAATCGCTGATATTTTGAAAATTGCAAAAGTTCTAATTGTTTTCAATATGTTCAAAGTTTCATATTGTGTCTTGCTACAACAACAATATTGACGGTAGAGGTTTTTTCCTGAATTAAAGTGATCTTTAAAGATATCTTGAATTAAGTTCACGTACAATTTTTCGAAACTATGAGTAGTTTTTACGTACTTTGCGTGAAAAGGGCAATTTTAATTTTTTTAAAACAAGTTTTACTAAACATGGTTCCAAAAAGTTAAGCCATTAAACCGTAAGAGATAAATCGGTGGGTCTGCGTTAAAGATTCTACGCCGTAATTTTCGTTGAAAACACTTATGCAGGATCAAGTAGTAGTGTAATATTGCGTAGCCGTTACATATGATACAAGAAAGTATAGGCTTTTAAACTCGTTAATTTTATACTAGTATAACACAAACACTAAAATCAATGGCAGAATAACTTTTTATTGAAACTTTTGTGTTAAAAAAGGAAGTATTGAAGTAGTTTTTTTTTGTTGAACCTCTCGCGCTCACTTTCATTGGGAGTTTACTGATGATTACTGAAATGTTATTTTGATTGATTGACGTTTTCGGGCACGTCAGTTGATGTGGTCCCATTAAAGTAGTGCAAGTTTTATCATGGTAGTGTTTGTCCCGCTGGATTGTAAGATGTAGTGCAGACCTAGACGTCGGCTTGCGGGGTATTTGTTCTCATCTTCTGGTTATCTCGCCTCAACTTGCCGTGCTGTATGCTCTCGGTCGGTCTTCTGGCATGTGTGGTAGTGTAGAACAAGTAAGTATGTGTGAAAAGAGAGGGAATTGTCCAAGGGTGTAGAATGTAACATCGCGCGCGGTCCATGGCCCGTTGTTAGGATACTGCTCCGGCATTTGCCTGGTATTGATGGGAGAAACCATAGAAAAATACCACCGGCGAAGATGGCTCAGGGCATCAACTGATGTTACTGCAGTGCCTCTTTCTGGGAGGTCATAGTTGCCGACGGTGACATAATTTTCGACATTAGCTGGAGAGTTAGGTCGAATACATCCGCCTCCTGGAGGAGAATTCTAGCATCCGGCTGCTCTCATCAGTAGTTTTCCGTGGGTTCTAAGATCACCAGGTGAATGCCGGATCTATACCCTGACAGTCGGGCCACGGAGCGCGCTCGACATTTCCTTCCTCTTAGTTTTCTTCCCCTCACTCTTGACTAACACATATACTTACATACGTTGCACGACCACACGTTTTGGGAGACCAATCGTAAGCTTAGAGCTTGTCCCCGCTGGGATGGTGCCACGCTGGTGGAAGATACTTGGTTGGGTGGTTGGTAAACATGCCCGCAAGCTGGCGTAAGTCGGTGCCGAATCTCGCCAGCAAACGAGGCAAGATTACCGCCATCTTGCGGGATAAACATGCACTACACTTACGAGACTAATGACCTTTGCTGTTGACGTGCCCAGAACCACCTATTAATCAGCGGAGAACGACAGATCGGAACAGCCAGTTGGTAGAATTCTCACCCAAACACTGACTGAACTCGATCTACCTATAGAGCTAGTGTTGGAAATGCTACACCGTCGGGACTTGAAACCTTGGACCTGCCGGTCAGAGATGCTGCAGAAAGAGCTCTGAGATGAAGTGTGGCGGTTGTTGGATACACGTTACATTATTGTGCGGGTTCGGTTGCGTACGGTTAGCGTCTGGAACTGATAGTCCCAAGATCAAAAGTTTATACTCGATCGAAGCCGTGGATTTTTAAGAGCTAAAAAATCCTTCTTACGCCATCCTTCGGCTGGGGAGGAAAAGCAGGCCGTCCCATGTTGAAGATTTACTGCATGTAAAAGATCCTCAAGTTTAAATGAAGCCTCTGAGCAAACATCGAAACGCCTGTTTCATCGCACGAGTGATACCTTCTTTCTCTGATGGAACGAGAGTAGTGAAAGTTGCGTTGTCTGGCCGAACACCAGGCCTCATGGCCTGAGCCTTGACACGTAAAATAAGGCATCGTTGAATTGAATTATTAAGTATCCGTTAATAATAATAATAATAATAATAACAAAAATAAAAGTAAAAGTAATTACGGGTGACTTTGCCAATACTAGTGGGAATCATCGCGAATCCTTAGCGGTATTAAAATAACGATCCGTAAATTAACAACCTCAGATCCTATTTTTACAAGAAGAAAAAAGACAATAAAATGTTTGATAGTCATTTGCAAAGCCGATATCAAGGCAACTCCACTACAAGTATCAGATGATGCCAATTTTACTTCAAAAAGTACATCAATAGAAGATCAGAAAAAGAAATGGAAACAAAAATAATTGAATGGCAAATTTCCAGAAAGATAATATAGATAACGAAGCAACAAGCCTCTGGCTTAATAATAGAAACGTCTTTGGCGAAACAACTGGATTTATGACGATTCAAGATAGAGTAAAAGCTACTGGAAATGGTCGGAAGTACATAATCAAGGAAACAATGTCAGATAACAAATGCCAAAAATATCATGAAACAGCAGAAACAATAGAACACATAACAGGATCCTGCCGTACGATAGCAAACACAGAATATACCAAAAGACACAATAATTTAGGAAAAAGTATTCATCACAATTTAGCAGGAGGCACAGCCTCAGCATCACCTTATTATTAGTACGAACCGTCATCAATAGTTGATAACGATTTCAAACGCTAGTGGGTTAGAGAAATAAGGACTGACGTCATCATACCAACCAATAGACCTGATATCATTTTGCTAGACAGAAAGACGTTCATCTGATTGCCATTGCCATTCCACTTTCTCACAATATTGGCAATAGCTGTAGTAACAAGATCAGAATACGATGACCTCATCGTATTGAATATTTAGTGTTGAATATTTCGATGTTGCACAAATTTTCAAAATTTTCGAATTTGGGTATAAATTAGTCTTTAATTCGGGCAAACGTCTGGTACATTTAGTTTTTATGTATCATGCATTTTTCTTGTGTGGGTATGATAACTTAACGTTAAGTTAGCGTACCCACCTTTAGTGTTGAATATTTCGATGTTGGGGATTAGTAGAAAATTTCTAAATTTGGGTATAAATTAGTCTTTAATTAGAACAAAATTATGGGATACAATTTTTCAATATTGTGATAATGGGTACGCTAACTTTACGGACATGGGAATAGTGATAGTGACAGGATAGTGGATGGTTTGTATGAATATGTTATTTGTATTAATAAACGATTTATGCCGATTGTATTAATAAACGATACTATTTGCCGATGATCAGTTGATAATTGCACAAGATTGGGACGATATAGTATATATGACAAGAACATTTATTCAAGAATATAACAGAATAACAATATTTTTAGAATAAACGACGATTTCTATTTTAAATAGTATTTTATAGGAAAAAGGTATCACAAAAGGCACCAAAATTAAAATATTTAAAACGATAATTACAAGTATTTTGACTTATGGATCAGAAGTTTGGACTTTAAATTCTGAGTTAAAACGAAAATGTTGGCAACGGAAATGGATTATTGGAGAAGATCCGCAAGATTTTCCAGAAGAGACAAAATTCGAAATGAAATTCTTAGAAAAAATATGAACGTATCACATTCAATCATAGATTATATAAATAAAAAAAGGATAACATGGTTTGAACATATATAAAGAATGGAGATTACTAAAATTAGTGTTTTATTGATAACCGTTTAGAAAAAGGAAACGTGGAAGACCACCTTTGTCATGGAAACAAGAAATTTGAGTGTACTACAAGAGAAAGGAATAAACGGAGGTTTATAATAGAGATGAATGAAAAAAATCATTAAACTATTAAAATTGTGTTTTATAGTGTATTATTGTTATTGTATAATTGTTAGGAAACCGGAAAGATGTAATCTTATAAGTAAATTTTATTCATTTCTGTTCCGATTAAGCATAACAATGTGTGAACAGTAATACGGCCTGAATCTGAATCCCAGTGAATTATGTAATGTCCAACATTGTTGAGATCGATAATAAGTATTAATAATAATAATAATAATAATAATACAAAAACTGTGCTGTTGTAGCTCCAATGTTTTTTTTACATTATTTTTTGTTTCTCTATATCCAAGTATAATAGTAATAGTATAGTACGAGCGAGATTCTTTACTGCTTCTGGCATCTCAGTCGGCATTTCCATCAATCTTCTCAATCTTTCTCTTGAAGATATCGTTCCTTCATCGCCTTTTCTATTTAATTTTCCCATGTTTTTCTTGTTCTACCACGCTTCCTGTTTCTTTTAGGTACCCCATTTAAAAATGTTCTTAGGCCATCGACTTTCTGTCATTCTTTGGGTATGGCCACACCATTTCAATTTGTAGAGTTAATTTCATTCGTGTCAATATCAATACCCATTTGATTTTTATGTCAACATTGGGTACTTTATTCGGTTCGTATGTGGAGTGTGATTTCGTTGAAGAGTGAACAGGACATGCAGGAGCCGTCTGAACATTCTTAGGCGCCTACTTCATGAAACGAGCCCTACAGCGCAAGCAAAATGTATTTTTGTATTCTTATATTTCACCAACATTTCTACTTTTATTTCTCCAAATTTATTATTATTATTATTATTATTATTATTATTATTATTATTATTATTATATGCGTATCGGCCATTTATAACCACGCTACACGTTATCTTCCGAGGCGCAATCATATTTATCGCGGAGAAATTAACGTGTGTTATTATGGGGAACAGTTTTTCGGGTGTATCCCTGGGTAAGACGAATTTGTTAAGCCTTAAATTATGATTTATGAGGTGATTGGATGATAAGGGGTGAAGGGACAATCACAAAATAACTAAACTGCACCAGGGTGCCCAGCTTATTATTATAATAATGATTATTATTATTAATTATTATTATTATTATTATGTGTTCATTTCTCTAAGACATTGTATTGTATTTACCAAGGTATTGTATTGTTGCAGGTATCAAAGTATTCTGAAGCGTTGTGAGGATATTTGACGTTGCGTGAGAGAGTGGTGGCATTACCTGTGATACTTGTCAGGATGCGCTTGTGCGTAATGTATAAGTTAGCCCAGAATTTCATGTGATTTATCCAGTAACCTTGACTCCTAGGATGAAGACTAAAAATTTTGTGCTACATGTCTGTCAAGATTTACTTTCACAAATGTTAAATGTTTCACGCCAATGTTTGTATTTTCTCTGTTCGTTTTTAAATAAAAACCATTATTATTTTATTTTGATGTTATTTCGAATAACACAAATCTTTAAAAAGCGAAAGAAACAACATTGAATACCCGAGAGTGAGAGTGAGTGAGTGTGAGAGTGAGTGAGTGTGAGTGTGAGAGTGAGTGAGTGTGAGAGTGAGTGAGTGTGAGAGTGAGTGAGTGTGAGAGTGATTGTGAGTGAGTGTGAGAGTGATTGTGAGTGAGTGTGAGAGTGATTGTGAGTGAGTGTGAGTGAGAGTGAGTGAAAGTGAGAGTGAGTGAGTGTGAGTGAGAGTGAGTGAGTGTGAGTGAGAGTGTGAGAGAGTGTGAGTGAGAGTGTGAGAGAGTGTGAGTGTGTGAGTGAGTGAGTGTGTGAGTGAGTGTGAGAGAATGAGAGTGAGTGAGCGTGTGAGTGAGTGTGAGAGAATGAGAGTGAGTGAGAGTGTGAGAGTGAGTGTGAGTGAGTGTGAGTGTGAGTGAAAGTTGAGTGTTCTAAACCGACGCTAAATATATCTCGTTTACGCGATTACTCGCGTGTGGAAAAATATCTACGCCAGGACGTGCTTCATTAAACAGCGCCTTGTCAGATTATTTCCTTTCGCAAAACTGATAAAAACGGCAAACAGATGCAGGCATTGCCAGAGTGGCATCTCCAGGTGCATTTAATGTCAATTCTAATGAAATACATGTAGAATTGTTCTAACATTGCGAGTATCGGCGGGGGAAGTGCTATCAGGTAACGTTTAATTTTTACGTATATTGATAGTTCCACGTTAGTTCGGGGACTTTTTCTGTTTGTTTTAAATAAAAATAATTATTTATAATGGTTTGGTGTTTTTGATCTTCCTAATGTTGAGTGATTTTTTTAGAAATCTTCATAAGGCCATGAGCAGTCCAAACATAGCGGCGCGAGCTGAATCTTTGTGAAAAGAAGCGCGCACGATGCAGGGTTAAGATCTATTATTTTTATCTCCACACTGCAGTATGCATATTTTTAGTATCATATACAAGCGATCAATTTTGTAATTTCTTAAAAATTCAAATATTCGCCTTGTTCGCGAAAGCGAATTTTGTTTGCTTTATGCATAACATTTGCAAGACAAACGTAGGGTGTAATTTAGTGTATTTTATAGCAATGTAGAATAGATAAAAATATCTACCAAGACTGAGAATCTAACCCACCATTCCTCCAGCGAAGTGTAAAAAATGTATTATTGTCAACTTCTATCCACATATTCGAATATTTACGTCACCACTTTTCAAGAGTAGCATTTAAATATATTTTGAAGAGAATAGGAGGGATACAGCATCCTTGTCTCATACCTTTAGATATTTTGAATGGATTCGTTACCTTCCTTCCAATTTGGATACTGCTTGTCATATCATTGAACTGGTTTTAAATTGATGTTGTTAATTGAATATTGTAATGTCGGCAAGCTCCGTGGCTTCTGCTGGATACATTTTTAACTAGTGGATTAAGGACAGGCGTTGTTTCAGGTCACAAAAACAAAAAGCAACAACAAAAAAGGGAAGATAATAGAATGGACATTTAATTTATATTTTCAGAAGGAAATACACAAAAACCCGTCCCTATTTCGAGCAAAATTAGCTCATTTGAACAATTTCTTTAAAGTTAGTTTTAAAATGTACTCTTAATGACGATGACACTTTTTATCGGTATCGGTAATCAGGCCAATGCGCGGCCGCGCTAATTCAAAGGGAAACATCATTCAAACAAGAGCATGGATTCTGCTCGAACAGCGTTATTTTAGGCCTCGGATCGTGGGTTTCCTTTGAAAATGGAGGAGGTTCACCGCTCGTTTCGTCCGCTGGTCTCGTGGAGGTCGGTGACCTCAACAGCTGGGGGAGGCTGCTGCGTCGAGAGGGTGGGTGCCCGAAAGGGGTTGACCGACGCTGTCTGGGAGCGCAGGGGCGCGCCGAAGTCAGTGGCTGGTGTGCCTCCGCTCCCGTGAATGGGTGGCGGGCCTCTGACCAACGCAGTGACCTTGTCCCACTTTCACCACTTGGTGTCTTCTCTTTACCGTTTAGTGCACCGTGCCAAAGCTTTTGATTATTGCGGTTGGCTCAGATGAATTCAGGAAATTTGCGGATAAATTCATAACTTAAATTTTACGACCCCATGAATAATTTTATTGACTTGATCGAACCTAATGAGACCCGATAATATAACATTCACGTCAGACCGTAATACACAGAATCACTCATAATTTCAGTCCAATCTGAATCAACGGAGGAAACTTTCACTAGTCCTTGCACGAGACAATGAAACATTTACAAGTTCTAACTTTGGCGACCGATTCCACTGCTCCATTCAGTGCGTCCACATTCCGATCTCTTTCAGGTCTATCTCTCCCCGCTCACGTCTGTCTTAATGCTCTTCCTATCTCTCGCCCGAAAACCATTTTGTTCTTCAACATATTTGATTGCGTTTTCCAAACTGGTCTTTATAATTTCCCCATATATTCTAGAAATAGAACTTGCCACACTAATTGGTCTATAATTTGTGCATTTTTTACGATCTCCTTTTTTGTATATATTTGTAATATATGCTGTCTTTCATTCTGGAGGGACATCTCCACCTCATATCATATAGTTGAAAATGAAGGTAAATTTTTGAATAATACATCTGGGCTACTTTTTATTATTTATATTGGTATACCATCTGGCCCAGCAGATCTTCCATTTTTCATTAATCTTACAGCTTTTTAAGCAATCTTAAGCTCTACTTCTTTTTTACTGATTTCATTAATGTTTTCATCACTATCTACAACAGTTTGTGTAGTATTCAAGAATTCCGTCTGATCTTCTCTGAACATATTTTCTTAATATTCTATCCATTCTTTAGCTTATAGAATTTGTAAATGACATTTTTCGTTCCAGTTGTTCTTCATAGTTTTGAGTGTTGCTTCTTTTGATCGATAGGCGCCTAAGCACTTATCTATTCTTTCACATTGGTTTTTCCAAACATATTTTGCTTTTGTTACTCTTCTTTTTTCCTCTCTGATAAGTTTCATGTACTTTTATTTATCATCTTGTTTTGTTGAGAGCCATTTGTGGTTCAGGTTCTTCGTAATATCTACTAGAGTTTTAATATCTTCGTTCCACAAAGGACTTATTGAAACCACTCTATCTTTTTCCTCTCTCCAAGGATTTCATTTGCAATTTGATGGATTTTATTTTTAATTTCTTCGCACATATTTGACGCGGAAAGAACGAAATGTTATTTAATTTTATTGAAAGGTGTATTTTAAACAGAAATTAAACGGAATAATTTTCTAATTTTTTAAAGTTTTATTGCTTTGTGCCAATTTGAAGTATATTTTTGTCCATTGTCGAAGTTTCTTTGCTGTCATTATAGAATAACAGTACTACTTGTAGCAAGTGGTGATCTTAGCCACATTCTTCTCAATATACTCTGACGTCTTAAATTTTAATTTAGCGAAGATTTGGCAAATGACATAATAAATAATTGACTTCAACAATCTAGTAGTTGGAGTCCAAGTTAACTTGTGTATGTCTTTATGTTTAAAAACCGATTTAGAATACCGATGTAGAAGATTGTATTCTTCACATAATTCTATCAATCTATGCCCATTATCGTTTGCTACTTTATGTCCATACCTTCCAATTTTATTGCTATTTTCATTTATTCCCGTTCGACTGTTCATATCTCCTGTTATAATTATTTCTTATCTATTTCCATTCTCTTCCAAGACAGCAGTAAATTGCTGATACAATTTTATTTTTCGTATTTCTTTTATCATTTGTCGGAGCATACGCACCAATTATTTAATCGAATCCTATCAATTTTAATTTCACGATAATCAATCTTTAATTTTCTGTTTCCATCTTTTTATGCGGTTTAACCATTTCTTATCTGTCAAAATTGATACAACGGCCTTTGTTCGTTCTTCCTTATTACCTCCACTGAATATATGGATATAATTTTCCGATTTTTCACATCCCTTTCCCTTCTCTTTTGTCTCAGTTAAAACAATATCTAATTTAAATCTCTGTATCACTTCCAGTACTTTTTGTTTCGTGGCTTGATCTTGAATATTCCAGTTTCCAAGAATCATTTTCCCTTTTCTTTCCTTTAGTTTTCGTCTCTTATCTTTATTTCGAGGCAAATTGCTAGGAATTTTGGCGATGGCTGTGATAACTCAGTGTTTTACAAAAAAGTATGGGGGTCAGGCGCTATGCTTCAACCCCCAACATGGAGGGCCAGGGAATTTTCTTCACGCTTTCTACGCCCTAGGAAGGTTGCCTTGTCTAGGGCTAAAGAGACTCTCCTCCCCCTATGTGCGGAGGCGGAATAAAGAAGGATAGAGAAGAGTAGAGATGAAAGGAAATAAAGTAAGAGGAAAGAGACTAGAAAAAAAAGAACCCCCTAATAGCGTTGGGGTCGAAAACACAAGAGATCTAGAGCGATGAAATAGGATAAGAGATAGCAGTATGGCACAAGTAAGTAGAAGCAATGCCACAAGAGAGACCCTCCTCCTTTTCCATGCTTGGGAACTGCAATGTCCGTCGTCGCCGCGCTGCGAGGGCAGCCATCGCAGTTACGTCGAACATAGCGCAGCGTAGATTCTGACAGGCATGGGCGGGGTAATTCAGGTGAAATTCAAGAAGAATATGCATCCCCCTTTCCTAATGTGTGCAGAGGAATGTTAATTAACGAAATTAAAAGCCGTATGAGACACGTGAGTCAACAATCAAAGAAATACCGAGAACAGTTTATTGGATAATTTACTTTGGAATTTAGAATTTCATTTACGTTGGGTACAAATTTTTATGATTGATCTATTTTAATGGATCGTAAAATTCAAGAACGTAATCTTATGGTATCAATTAGTGATATTACTTTGTAATGTCTTTCTCCGAATGATGATTGTGATTTGTGTTTTTTATTGTAGGAATTTTTGTTGTCATAAAGTTTTTAATGGGGAGTATTTTGAAACGTGAAGTCAACAGTCCTGATTACATTTTCATTTAAAAGTGGATGAACCGTTTTTGACCTCTGAGTAGAATGAATATAATCTTCTTTATGAAGCTCATCATGTCCAGTTCTTTGGTATCAACGTAAACATGCCTTTCCAATTTCTTTCCAGAGTTCCCTTGGGCACTGTCTTTGAAATACTTATTTGTGTAAATGTTACTATCTTGTTTATCAAGATAATATGTGTAGAAGAATGGTGTTACCAGGATACGTAGTGTTGCTCAACAGCACATATTTTTCGCGTTATTTTTTAATTTGTCAGTTTAGAAAATTCAGAGAGTTCAACGGAAATGAAACCTGCGCTATTCTTTTAAGCGTTCCGGGTTCTATCCTTAGAAAAATTAGAAGAAAAAAATTGAAGTTGTTTTTAAAAAAGTGTTTTTTATAAATTGCCAAGCAGAAATTACGCAAAGCTTTTATTATTATTTCACAAAAATTTTACACCTTTTTTACAGAGCTGTTTTTTACAGCAGATATCGTCTTTGGCATAAATCACTTTCTTAAATTGTGTAATTTTTAAATGTTAAGATTTCGCATGTGTTAAAATTACAGAGTTCCCCCGAAATGGGGCTAGGAGCATTTTTTACCATTATTTGATCCACACAAGGAGAAAATTTTAAAAAAAATTAAAGCTGAGGAGAAAATTGTTTGAAAAGACTAACACTATTTCACGCAAAATTACGTACAAGTATTGTATCTTACCTTATTTTGAGATCTGTCTCTTAATCTTTCGGAGGTTTCGAAAGTTAAACAAAATAATTTTAGCCATTTTTGATACAATTTTCAATATGTTCAGGGGCATGTAAAGTACCGCCAAAAATCAAAATATCTGTTTTCAAACGCAATAGGACCTCGAGTTCATTTAAATCAATCAGGAACTATCAATTTCCAAGACCACAGACAGATGACGGACGGATTTTTCTTGTTGGTAAAAAAATATATTTGTTTCGATTTCTTTCCACTTCTGTATGAATCTCCCCCACTTATCACCCTTGACTCCAGACGTCATTACGCAGATTTATAACTAGTCAGACGTAGGATTTGCGCGATTTCTTCAATTCAAATATTGTCAGCAAAATTCTCGATACTGACGGGTGATACCCCACTAGCACCGCGCAGGGACTATTCTCAAAACCGTGTAATTAGCTCCAGCGATCATCGCCGATTGCGCCGATAGCAAGCACAAAAAAAATATTGAGTGCACTCCTGACGGTACGAGCGTCGGATGTTCATATAATTCCAGTTCGGACGGCTGTCGGTTGCTTGTACATAATGGCGCTCTGTAGTGATTTTTCCTGCTCAGGATAAAGTTCTGTAAGTTCTTTTGCAAATTCTGCTACTCAGAACTTTGGGAGGGGCTTCTCGGCAATCGTCGCTTGATAAAATTTACCGTTTCCTCTTGATAAAAATTACCCGTACTGAAAAAAATACCGTTCCCATTCGGCTAATTACTGCGGATATTATTCACTGGTGCCTCTAGGAAAAATACAAGCACTACTCTATTGAATTAGTGTGTAATTAGGGACCTGCATTATCCAAAATACTGTTGAACAGAACCATACAAAATGGTTTTCTAAAAAGGAACACCAATATTTCTCAAGAACAACAAATAAAATACTATCATAAAAACACTGCAAAATATTGAATATTTTAACACAACCAGTCTTCATAAAGAGTAGAATAACAAAATAGTGTAAATGAGTGATGCGTTGTTTACATTGCAAGAATATAAAAAATGATATTCCATAACGCTACACGTGGGTCGCAAATATTTAGCCCATTTACGCCAAAATATTGTTTTTTGTTAGTACTTGATTTGACGTTCATTGGGGTAAATTATCCCTAAAACGCTTAAATACGATTTAAAAAAAACGTACTTAATTATTTTTAATTTTGAAATATTTGCTGATACCATATAATATCACTGAGCGTTTACGGAGGCTTGAAGTTAAAAAAGAAGTTTCATTTTAAAAATTTTGTTATAAATTAAATGGGTGTAAAAAAGAACAAACAATCATAGAAATACATTATATAAATAATTAACCGTATGCAATTTTTGAAATCTCGTAACGCATAGTCATACATTGCAATTTTGCACACATGGTTCTTCAAATGAAAAGCAAACTTCTTCACCTGCCCACTATTGCACGAGATTACATAATGATTAAGTCCATCAAATGTTAGTACAAGTAAAATATTTTTTATGATTGAAGGCTATTATACACGTTTAGTGTGAATGCCATAACGACCACGATGTGTCTAAGCCACCGAATTTACGGAATTCCATCGGAGTTATTTGGGTGGTTGGTTGGTTGGTTTGTACAAAAACCAGACATTCATCACAGAGACGTTCAACAACCATGTGAGAATGAGCTAGTACCAATTTTTAGATCGCATTCCGTTTCTATATTGAGCAATTCCTTGATCTACAAGGTTCGTGTAGTCCTTGTTTGCATTGAATTGTGCTACGCAATTCGGGCAAGGAACATAGATGTGTTTCTTCTCAGTCTGAGAATATATTTTCCTCTGTGACATGGGATTTACAAAGTTTTGTGTCAACAGACATAACAGAATTATTTTTCCACCGAACAACGAGAACGCCATCATTCTCTTCAAGTTACGTAACGTTATCCATTCTAGGACATATTTTTGGCAGTCTGTTTTCTCTCATAGTCACTACGTTCATTTTAATAATTTATTTTTCTCTTTACAGTCCCGGCATTCCGTTCTCAGAGGCTCTGAACATTGGGGATTCAATCTCTCTCTCTCTCTCTCTCTCTTATATATATATATATATATATATATATATATATATATATATATATATATATATATATTTCTGACGAACCCCGTCCGTAATTTAAACAATGTATAACTACCCAAATTGTTGCCCGTTGGGGCGGTCCGCAGATATCTGCTCTTGCGAGCGGAAAGAAATCACAGGGCAATGGGTTTTTTTGGGGTGGTGAGAGCCAATCCAAACCATCACACAGGGTTTAATTGCTTCAAAAACCCGCTTCGTCTGTACAACTCAAGCACAAATGAACAATAAGCATATAATTTAATTGAGACTCTGAAATGATTGCCCTAATCACTACTGGGAATTCCCTTGGAAACTAAATATATCTAATTCTATGCTAACCTTTTACATTGCACACGAAATCAAAATTTGCAATTTACAATCTCCTACTTCAAAAATATCACGTGCAAACAAAAAAATGTGTGCAAGTGCACCACTTTCATTTAGAATTTAACTGTGGCTGAAAATAACAGAATAATAAATGTCCTCTGTACAATATTTTATGCAGGCAATAGTGCGTCAAATGGCTCTTACTCTGATACTGCAATTTGTTGCCACTAGTGTCCTCAATTTCTTCACACTTTCCTATACTAATTTTCCCCTGCCGACGTGAACGACCTATTTCTCGCGCCCTAACCGTTACCTCGTAGACATCCCACATTTTAGACCTTGGGCGCTGGCTTCTGCTTCGACGCCGCTCGGTCCCAGCTTCTGCGTCGTAAAGAGACGGTATTCGCCTTTGCCGTCTGCGCTGCCTCCTCGCGTCCTCATCAGGTATTCTTCCTCGTGTGCCTGGATCCTCGGCCTCTTCTTCCTCCTCGTCTGCTACGGGCGCCTCTGACCACGCCCACGTTGCGAAAGTGTCCCTTGCACTTCACCGAATACTCGTGCAAGTTCCTCGCTCGTTGCTACTTCTACTTTGCTAAACCAGAACTTTAAATGCTTCACTCACAACGGGTAACTTTTACTTCCCATGTCGTTAATGGAAGAAACACTGAATCTGCACTATCTCGCGGACGACTGACTAGAACGTCTGTTCGACGCCGAATACTCCTACCTAGTAGTCGTTGCAGCGGCGAACAATGTCTAAGCTACTGATAACGAACAGCTGCTTACTCGGCGAGTGGTGGCAAAAGATCTGCTTGCTCGGCGATCGGTGGCAACAAAGAACTGCTTGCTCGGCGAGCGGTGGCGAAAGAAAAGAGCTGCTTACTCGGCGATCGGTGGCAAAAAAGAAGGCTACCGCTTGCGGGTCCGCGTATATATG
>BOPP01000018.1:10588892-10616153 GCA_017312745.1 Gryllus bimaculatus | reverse complement strand
TATATATAGAGAGAGAGAGAGAGAGAGAGAGAGAGAGAGAGAGAGAGATTGAATCCCCAATCTTCAGAGCCTCTGAGAACGGAATGCCGGGACTGTAAAGAGAAAAATAAATTATTTATTTGTGATATAAATTATCAAAAATAAGTGATGGTTGATACGGAAAAAATCAAACCATTGTTCACACATCTGTCCGTTGATACCATACGGTATCACAGTCATAGATCAAATATTAAAAACCTATAAGCAAAAGAGCTATGAATTTTACGCTCTGTAATTAAATAAATTGTTAACTTGTTATGTTCAAATTACTGTTGTGTTTATCCATGCTAAATGTGCGAAATGTATATTTACGCCCATCGGTAGTGCATGGCACAGCCTCTGAACACTGCATTGCAGAAAAAAACGCTTTTGACTTGAACGGTAATCGCAGTCGTGAGATCAAAAATAGTGTGGCATTCAGCATTGATCTGTGAATACGATTCAACACAGATTAGTATCAGATTGTTGTTTAATAACGAATGCAAAAATTAGTAATACCAAAAAGTGTTCTGATACCATATGGTATTTATGGAGCCTTGCTGTCGCATGGCGTCAGTTCTGACACAAGCAGTGACAGTGTCAATATTACGTGAACAATGTACGCGAATTGTGGTTGCAGTCTGAATAAAACAATCCAATATTTTCATATTCATTCAAAATATAAACTTTTGTTTCGTATTTTTCCGAGTTACGTGGTATCTAAAGAAATACCAAGTAGCTCTCATGTGGCCGGAGGTTGCATGGTTTCCTTGTCAATTTCTAGTTTTTTCTAACTTTGTGTGAAATATAAAGTTTTTGAAATCTTTAAAGCAATTATTTCTTCAAAAACGAATTGCATCTTCACATTTTTTCGTCGTATCATCAAAGGACGGTAAAAGGTTGTTGCTAATTTCATTTTCGGCAAACTTTCAGTATTTTTAGAAATTGCCAAAAATTAACTTTTCAAGTTTACAAAGATGAAGATAGTTACCTTAAAACCTGTTTTAAGGAATCAGCTCTTTAAAAAGGGTAATTTACAGTTATTTGTAAAACTAGTAGTTTTCGCGTAATTCGTGGTTGGCATTAACAATTCATATGTTTTGAGAAAATGCATTGTAAATATCAAATGTCATAAAATGTATTGTAGAAAGATGTTAAGTATGAATGTTTTGAGAAAAAAAGTGATTTTCTCAAAAACAGCTCCAATTTTTTTCTTTCTTTTTTTCCTACGCAAAGAAGAAGGAACGTTTAAAAGATGCGAGAGTCTCGTTTTCATCAAACTGTCCGAATTTTCTAAAATGGCAAGTTTGGAAATAATATGAGAAAGAATGTGCTGTTATTACACCTCTAGATTACTTCCTCATCCTTGCTTCGTCGGAAGAGGAAGTCTTGTAATCGTGGGCATGAAAACGGCGAATTTTCGACCGGAATACTTTTTATTGCCGGGCCCTGGTAACGAAAAAGTGGATAATTCCTGCTCCTATAAGTAGTAAATTACTTCTCCTTACACACTCCTCTTACAGTTTCCATGTTTTGTGTGCCCTTGTCTTCGAAAAATCGATTCACGGCAAAAGTTCTTCTGTCCCTAAGTTCAAAGTTAGTTCTTCTGTCAGTAGGTGAAAACTCTTGAACCGATTTTCTCCGAAATTGATACTTCTCGATCAATTCAAAGGAACTAAAGGTCCTCTGAGCTTAAACGAAAAGGTTTTTTATAAGCCTGTGTCGTCGGCTAGCGTAACGAGAATGATGAAGATCGATTTTCGTTAAACCCCGATTTTTCGAAAATTGCAAAAGTTCAATTTTTTGGCGTCTTTCTGCATCTACAATATTAAAGATGAAGAGTATTTTTGTGAATGAAATCTGTTTTTTGAAGACTGTTGTTGAAATCAGGTCATATATAACTTGTCGAAAATATAAGTAGGTTTTTGCTAATATTGTGTGAAATACATGCAATTAATAGTGTATAACAATTAATTTATCTCAAAAGGATTAAAATATTATCATTAAATCTTTTCGTCTTATGTCCCTGGCGATGATAAAAAATATTGCTAGTCTTCGTTTCGGCGATATCTCTGTATTTTCGAAAATTGCAAGAAGTTAACCTTTGAAAACTACAAATTGTAGGGTAGAGACTTTATCCTTAAACATAATATTTTTCTTACTTTTTCTTATCTTCTATTTAAAAAAGGTAATGTACACTTTTTTGAGAAATATAAACCAACAAGAAGTGTCCTTGTAATTTGTGCTTGAAATTACTGCAGTGTATAAAAAAAAACATTTTCTCAAAAAATGCTTCATTCTTCAATTTTCCTCCACGGGTAAAACAAAGGACGCTTAAAGGAATGGTGTGAGTCTCATTTTCGGCGAACTCTATTAATATTCGAAAATTTCAAAATTTGAAATAATGCGTGAAATATTCTGTTGGTAACACTACTAGTTTCTTTAAATGTGATGCTGGACTAGAGCTAAGTGCGCTTAGCGTATACAAGTTCATTTTATTTTTGAACTTTTGATTTTCATTTTCAACAGCTTCATTTTTTAAGCTGGAAATTGCATTTCAAATGGATTTTTTTCAATATTAAATATTTAAGTGGTTCCAACTCTTTTTCGAAATTATAGTAGTGCGTACTTGTTAGTTAAATCTGATATTTTTCTGAATTTCGACGCTAGGCACTTTCAAAACATGGCTTCGAAATGACATGATATACGTGTCATCTTCAATAAAAACGACACAAAATGTATACATATAGTTTTTTGTTACAGGTCACGAGTTACTATTTACATCAGAACTGTATTTAATGAATTAATTTATCTCGGAGCAAATGCTTCTGACGAAGTTTTTCAAATTTCAAGAATTTTTCTTTTAAATATATTTCTTCCCCTTAATAATGGCAGTTTCACAGTCGTGCATTATAAGGGAAAGTTAGTGATATGAGGTTGTGTACGACATGTGTACGTTATTCTCTCATATTTTCTCCTGAAATCAGAGGAATCAAGACATTTTGGAGAAAAAGTATCTGTCAATACTATATGTTAATTGCATTTTAGAAACCAACTCCCAACTTAGAAGGGAAATAATTAATTCTAAGGACGTGTGTCCCCTCTGATTATTCTACTTACTGGGCCTGCAACTCACGCGTAAGCTTCCTGTATTCTGTTAGCTAACTCCGTTAAATTCTTGTTCGGGTTTGCATCTGAGATTCCGCCACTTTAGCTTCCTGCTGAGATCTTGACTGTAAAACAGTCAACGAGCGCACAACAGGAAGCCGGTCTAAAGAAAAATGGTGAGCAAGGAAAACTAACAACGGAAACGAAGGTCTTCTCTCAGCGTGCATTCTCTATGTTCACGCCAGAGTCATTTTCCTGGTTAATTAAATAACAATATTAATAACACTTTTTCGAAGTGATTTTCTCAGCCGAAGCCGTGTATTCGCTGTGCACAAGTGTGGTGTATCTCGAACTATACTTCGACAATACATTTTCTCTTAGATTTTTGGTCGCAGAACCCTTTTGTGTTCTACTATTAAATGCGTTACATTACCTTACCTGATCAATCTAATAAACTTGTTGCACTCGACATTAAATATTTCATGAGATATAACAAATATTTTTGTATTGTTGAAAAAATGAAAAATATTATATTAGCATACAAATGACATTAGTATTTCCAATATTTAATATGGTATTGCACCAAAGAATATAAAAGCAAAGGAACGCGAGTAATGATTTTTGACATTTATGAAATAAAAACGAAAATTTAATGTACGTTTGTATAGAATTGAAGATGACTTTAAAAATTTAAATGAAAGAAGTGGTTATAGTCACAGAAAACTAAAAATATAGATTCCAAAACGATAATTTTTACTATTAATTATTTAAATATGAATACCGGTAAAAATTGAAACAACGAATCTCATGAAATGATGTATCTAATAAACTGACAATAATTTGTTTTTAAATAACCTTGTTGCATTCTCATAGCTCCAAGTTCAGTGATATTCCTTTAATCTTTCTTTTCAAACAGATTAGAAACTAAACTGGATTCACTTTTTTTTACAACGTTTTACTATGGAAATGCCGACAAATACTTTTGTAAATCAGACCATGCAGCTCGGTAAACAAGTGGGATCGTTTCAGAATCATATCTGTTGATATTCCTTCTTGAACTGTACCTTCAGATCTTCAGTGGTGTGGATAGTTGAGTTCGCGTGAGATAATATCTTTGCTATCGACCACGGTTAAAGTTGCTCAAAATGCTCTTTTTACACAAAACGATAATCAGAATTCACCACTTTATTTCGAAATATGTGTGACTAAATCTGATTAACCCGGCGTCGTTGGTGTACCGGTTAGCATATCGGGCTGTTATTTCGAAGTTCGTGGGATCAAACGCGATCGAAGCAGTGAAATTTTGAAGCAAACTGTCCCATGTTAGTAGATTTACTACATGTAAAAGATCTTCAAGCCTGAATGTAGCCTTTGGGCTAAATTCAAATGGCCTGTTTCGTCCCCCGAGTGATACCTTCCTTCTCCACCAGGCCAGAGTTTTGCCACTTAAAATAAGGCATCAATTCAATTAATATCTTGGCTTTTGAAAAATTATCCCCCCCTCAAAAATGTAATAGTGGGGAAAAAAGATAAATTCGCCAAAATGTTTTTCAAAAGCCGATAAGAATGCAATTATTAGCATCGAGCTAATGTAAAATTTACCTTTCTTTGTTTAAAGACAATAAGTAATCCATTTTACATTAATATCACCCCCAATAAACAATGATAATCACACAAACTAATGTGAGAATAACGTATATTACAAATGAGAAAAACACGTGTCTGTGAAATGAATTACTGTAAAATTGGAACACAAGGCAAATATATCAAGTATTAATACACAATTTCACGCACGTAAGTGGTTAACATATATGCTGTAAAATAAAATTTGCCGTTGCTCTATTAGTTTTCGATATCGACTGATATCGACAGTATTGCCCATCGTGGGTGCGTCGTCAGAAGAAAAAAAATTAAAAAATCATACCTTCTGAACTTACCGTATAAAGTCACACACAGACAAACTTTTCCTCTATCTCGTGGTAAATATATACCGCTATAAAAAAATTATGTGTGCAGGGTTCGTATATAATTATCAGTATTGAATCCCGGAAACATCCATTTTCGAACCTCCCGTTGGAAAGACAAAAATTCCTTGTAATCTATGTTGTTATTGTTGTTGTTCTTCTTCTTCCATTATTATTATTATCATTATTATTATTATCATCATCATTATCATTATTATTATTATTATTATTAATATTAATATTTTACTATTTGGGAATCGGCCATTTCTGACCACGATGCATGTTCTCTTCTGACGCCCACTCATATTCCATTCTGGAGAGAGATTAACGTGTGCCATTATGGGGATCAGCTTTTCGGCTGTATCCCTTGATAGGTTTAAGGTGTTTAAGCCTTGAATTATGAATTACTAGGTGATTGGATAATAAGTATTTGTGACCCAGCATTCCCCTGTTTAACCGAGAAAAAACACGAAAACACCGGTGAGGATGGCCTGCACGGGAATCTAACCCGAGCCTCCAGACTGCGAAGCCAGTGCGCTACGCCCTGAGCCACTTCGTTTGGTTTGCTCTTTTTCTTCTTTCTTCTTCTTCTTCTTCTTCTTCTTCTTCTTCTTATTATTATTATTATTATTATTATTATTTCCTCTACATCACGACTAAGATGATATGAGTCTGCTGAAATGTAAAATCTACTCTAGGTTGCAACCAGCTACCTAAGGAGCAGATCTAGTGACGTCGGTGCCTCTACAATACTTTGCTCAAAATATGGGCTGTTCCAAATAAAGTTTTTTTTACACCTCCCAGTCTTTTGAATAAACTGTGAGTTTAGCTAAGTTCTTACACAAAGTTTGTGGAACAAAACCCAAAGCTCCGATAACTATTGGTTCGACCTGTGCTATTACGCCCCACATTTAGCTGATCTAGATTTCCAAACACTTATATTTAAGACATTTCTCTGCCTCCTTGGATCGAACGTTTTTATTGCAACATTTACAAGTAAACACAATTTTTTCTCAAAATCCCGGATAACAATATCCGGTTTGTTTGTTGCTATTGTGCTATCCGTATGAATTTGCTAGCCGTGCGAAATTGTATTGAGTTCAACCGATGTCACCAGTTTTGATGAGTGTTCATACCACGCGGAGGTGAGATCACACCCTGTCGTGTCTTTTCATGTACTCGTTCTTTGCTAGAATTTTACAAGCTGAGACGATATCATCAATGGTTTCTATTGGTCCTGGCACATGCTGCATTTATCATCTTGGTTATTGTTATTATTATTATTATTATTATTATTATTATTATTATTAATCAAACTATTTTTTGGTCTCATGAACTTCAAAGTCATTAGTGACCGTACATACAATTCTTTATAGTGTATTAAATAAATTTACATCTAGAAATTTGAAAACATATACTTGAGATGTTTTAGTGAGTAATTTGCAGAGACAATTTGTAAGTGAATGTGCATTTCGTGAGTCTACACTGGGCAATCTATTAAAATGTTCTGGATTGTTATAGGGATGTTACAAGATGTACAAGGTGATGGAGATTTTTTCTTGAATAGGTATGAATGGGTAAGATGGCTGTGTCCTATGCGAAGTCTTGCCAGAATAATTTCTTCTTTTCTTGTTTGTACTAAAGGAGCGTCATGATCGAAAACACTTCTAATTTTGTGGAGGTGCCTTGGCAAATTATACCACGTAGTGTTCCCGTGGAGCTTGAGACGTCTATGTAGTTCTTTTTGAATGTGGCTATATGAAACTATTTTTTCTTGAAGAGGGAGTTTAGATGCTTGCTTAGTAGCTGAATATACCAGGATATTGCCTCCAATTCCTTAGTTGGATGGTATCTATGAAAGAATGATGTCTATTTTGTTATATGTCAAATCATTGTAGATATTGATGATTTCATTTATAATTGGTTCAGTGTTAAATAAGTTAAGAATTTAGTACACTCAATGAATCAGTAAATATAATATATTTGTCCTCTTCTTTTTCTTTAATATCTTTGAGTGCAGCAAGGGTAGCATAAGCTTCACAGTAAAAAAAAATTAAACAGAAATTATGTAACCGAGTTTGAAGAATATTTTCATTAATTTCGACTGCGATCCAAACTTGGAGCGTGAACCATCCTTATAAATTTATTTATAGTCATTATATTGATATTGTACTTCTCCGAATAAGAATTGATACACAGTGTCGGTCGTGTCGGTCGTGTCATCTTTGATCAAAGAGTTGAGACTTGTACGTATTTTGATTAATGGGTCAAGCCACAAAGGGCGAAGTATTAGATAATTAGAATGGATTTTCAGAAAAGGAATATCAAGGTCTTGAAGAACGGTATTTAAAATATACAATAGTGGTTTACGATTTGTTTTCTTTTTTCAATATTTACTAAAACATTTCTTAGTAAATATATAATTGTAGGTTGGGTTGTTTGGGTTTCATGAAAGTTTACTTGAATACGTAAAAAGTATTTTTTTCTTCGGTATTCCAGAGGTTCACTGTTAGTCTGCGTATACTATAGACTGAGCTAGTTCGAAAAGCATTCAGTGCTAATCTGTGAGCTGAGGAATGTATAGAGTTTAAGGTTTCAAGTAAAGTTGAAGTAGCTGAGTGGTATATAAAATATCCATAGTCCAATTTTGATTGTATTAATGCACTGTATTTCAGAATAATATTTTTTATCGGCACTGCAGGAAGCAAATAAAAGAGATGTGATAATGTTCATTCGTTTTAAACATTCTGTTTTCACGTTGTCGGATTTCCAGGGGGATCCAGGGGATTTCCAGGTTAATTTATTTGGAAAAAGCAGTCCTAACATTTTTATTTCGTTACAACAAGACGTTGAGATTTTATTGTGAGGTAAAGATCATTTAAATTTTTATTTTTATTGAAAAGAATGAACTGAGATTTTCATTGGGATATTTTGAATCCTATTTCATAAGTCCAAGCAACAAGTTTGTTGAGTGTTGTGCTAGTTGTTGAGTGGTGTGAATGTTATTGCCACTAACTGTTACAGTGATGTCATCTGCAAATAAGTATACTTTTAAGGGTCGAGGAACTTGCAAAGTTATGTCATTGATTGCGACTAAAACCTAATACGGTAATGACAGACCCTTGAGGGACGCCGTTTTGAATTTAGTATTTGTTAGATAATGTATTGTGAAATTTAGCACGAATAATAGATCTATTCTTTTAGAAATTTGCTATAAATTTCAAGATAATACCAGTTAATACTCATTCAAGTAATATGTTAATAATTCTATCTCTCCAAACCATATCATAAGCTTTTACCATATCAAGACTTATAGCTAGCAGATGTTCATAATTAATGAAGACATTACAAATATCACTATGCATATTACTTAGGTGAGCTCTAGTAGAATGGCGATGTCGAAGTCCACTTGGAAGCGGAGACATTTTGTTGTTAATTTCTAAAAACCATGTGTGTCTTTTACGTATAATTTTCTCCGGTAGTTTGCATAATGCTTAGTAAGTGAAATAGTCGATAACTGTCAGGAAGGTTAGGATTCTTATTTTGTTTCAGCATCAGAATTACAATTGATTCTCTCAAAGAGTTTTAGGAAAATAGCCAATAGAGAGGGGGGTCATTAAATAAGGTGGAAATGTACTGAATTGCATTTGAAGGAAGTTCTCGTAGAAATATGTTGTAAATACCATCCGACCCAAGGTTTGAATTGTGAGGTTTATTCAGAACATTGTTGGTTTCACATTGAAATTGAAAGATTTAGTTCAGAATTAGAAGATTGATTTTTTAAGTATATTATCAATTGTAAAAGATGATTCGGCTGTAAATTTCTGAAATTCTTTTTCATGATTTTTGTCATGAGTTATTTGAAAAGATGATGGTGCGAATATATGATACATCTTCATCAATAGTGACTAAATTATTGTTGTAGAGTATAAACTTAGGAAGATATTTAGATTTATACGAACCATTGATGCATTTCATTTTTTTCAACTTTCAGAAGTTTTGGATGAGAAATGTATGTGGTATTTATCAGTCGTATCATTTAGGCCCTCATAGAACTTGATATTACAATTTAATATGTGGAAATTATCAAAATTACAATAGTTGCAACATCATACACTGTAAAAAAAGTTCTCGAAAACTTTTTTGTTTACATTCAAGGCCACATGGAATATTATTATTATTATTATTATTATTATTATTATTATTATTATTATTTTATCACTCATGCCACTACTACTACTACTACTACTACTACTACTACTACTACTACTACTACTACTACTACTACTACAACAACTACTCTAGTTCCATCGTCTGAAATTTTGGGTTCCATGGTATGTAGACGTTGGAAGATGGGCATAAAGAAGTTTAAAGTTTCAATACAATTTTTGCGTTTACGTCAAAATCTGTGGTGTTTAAGACGTCCTTATTAATGGTCAAATAGCACTGAGGTAGCTTTCGTCTGTTTCCTCGTGGGTGGATTTTTCTACGGTAACGCCCTATTTAACTCGTCGGGCGGGGGCGATGTAGACCTGAATTACAGTTCAGTGCTCGCTGTCTGTAGCTTTCGAGACTGCGGGTCAAGGCCGCCTTGCGGCGGTGAAAGGAACAGAGTCAACGACCGGCTGTTGAAACCGATAATGCCAAGAAACGAGAGTGGGTAGCGCACTGAGGTATGCGGCCAAGTTTTCGCGAATGCGTGGCGCGTTATATGAAAAGACAGAATCACAAAATGCATGAGATTGGCATCATTTCATATTAATTATACATTTACGAGTATGTAGTTGTTCATCTTAAATACCTTCCACAGATTTGGATCATCAGTGTAGGGCTGATTTTGTTTCGTTGCGTTTCGATTGGCGAATTGTTTTAGAAGAAGAAAGAGATAAGTTCCAGAGGATGTAAGTCATTCCTATTACGCCATGCACATTGAATGTTTCCGCTATTTCAGCTTTAGTTTGGAAACAATGTGTTTTGGCCTTGGTTTTATTCAATTGGGCCGTCCTATTTACACAAATCTTTTTTGTTCCAATTCCAAACACACATCAAAGGTCACGGGTTCCATTAAGGCAATCTGTCTCACGTTCACATATTTAAAGGCTGACATATTGTGTCTTCCACTGGTACTGGCTATGAATTAACTGAAAATTTAACTTGCTTCTTTTGATCGTACAGTCAAAGTTTGATATCGCCCGTTGAATGTTTGCATGAAGGCTTGCATATATGAAACAATCTTCGTGTATCTGCGATGCTTTCTCAAATGAATAAAAGGTCAATTTTATTTCCCGCACTTACTCCTTAAGAAGAAAAAGTTATGTAATCGTGCTCCGGAAAACTGCGAATTTTCGGCAGAAGAACCCTAGTAACGAAAAAGAGGACATATCCTGTTGCTACGTAGTAAATTGCTTCCTCTAAGGAGTGGGGGAGCCAGATACTCGTTTGATTGATACCAAAATATTGATTAACGGCAAAACGTCTGTCTCTCCGTCCAGCTGTGGTCAACGCAAGCGCCTGAACCCTTCAGCCGGTTTTCTCGTCAATTAATATTCCGTGATCGATCTGATCGAACTCTAGGTTTTGGGAGTTCCAACGAGATATTTTTATTTTTCAGGGTACTGTACAAGAAGCCTCACATACATTTTCAAAATTTCCCTAAAAATGGCCCAAAATTTTGATTGTTTTCTTTAATAGCGTATAGGACGCTAAATAAAATGGTGCAGGTCTCATGTTCGTATAATTCCATATTTTTTTATAATTGCAAAAGTGCAATTTCTTTTGCGTCTTCTTACAGCTGTAATATATAAGATAGACGTTTTTTACTGAATGATATCTCTTCCTTAAAGACAGATCTTGAAATATGATCGTGTATAGTTTTTCGAAAATGTGATTCATTTTCGCGTAATTTTGAGGGAATGCAGGGAATTTCTAATTTTTTGAAACAATTGTTTTCTCAAAATCGGCACGAAATATTCCTTTAAATGTTCTCCTTGTAGCTATCAAGGGACGGTAAAAAAACACGATAGCATTTTCAGTGAACGCATTGACGCATTTTCAGTGAATTCTCTGTATTTTGGAAAATCGCATGAAGTTAACATTTCAAAACTACAAAATTGAAGATATCGATTTTTGCCATAGACAACATCTGTTCCAAAATATCAGCTCCTGCATAAAATATCATGTACAGTTTTTTTGAAGAAAGAAAAAAAGAAAGAAAAGTTTTGGGGTAATTTGTCCTTGAAATGAATGCAATTTATAAAAAAAGAATATTTTCTTAAAAACCCCTCCCAATTGGTCCCATGATGTGATAGAAGGGACGCTTAAAAGAATTCCAATGAAAATGACTAAATAACGTGCTGAACAGTATTATGTAATTACCAGATAAATACATTTGCGTTCGTCAGTCTGCATATTAATACACGAAATTTGTGAAAATTATAATTTTGTATACTGGAAAGTCTCGTTTAACATTTGATGTAACTAGAATGATTCTTTTAATCTTGTATACTTAACTTGTCGCGCAAACGGCTGCGGTGGGGACACAGATTGGAGGAAGGAACTTTTTTCCCCAGCGTATCTACTATGGTTATATGTCTCTTAGGCGTAGTTCACGCGAGGCGGCAGTGTTCATCCTCCGCTAGAACGTGAGATTTGGCGCCGAACTACACGTCGTTTGTTGACATTTCCCTCTCTCTACTTTGGTAAAAATTACGTACGTTTTTGCGGTATGAAGAAAATGTGATTTCTGCGAAAAATATACCTATTTCCGAGTTTATAATTTTTAAAGAAATGCATTCAGGGAAGCAAAATTTCTCACACTTCTACTGACACACGTTGTAGAAATATCATCAAGCTTTAGATGGAACGGCCGAGGTCATTATATATACCTAAAGATTCTGGTCCACCCAGTCATGAGAGTTTAGTGTCCATTTGTTGTTCTACTAATATTGCAGGCGTTCTCTGCGAGTCGTGCTCATTTCCCTTTACTGCTTTCTAGTTGCTGTCTGCTTCGATCTCCCTGTTGCCGACCGCTCGTACAGGACGGAAGGAGAGAGGGCAGGTATTTTCGAATACATGTATTCTTCTTCAGCCTGCGGATATGAATTATTTATTTGATGAATGCCTAAGGCGGATCGCGTCGCGTCCGATGGGAACGTGACCGAGCTTACCACAGTACTCACTTCAAAATCGTTACCATTGCCTTCGCCCGCTCGGTCTCTGCGAATGGAACTCCCAGTGCAGCGTTGCGCCACATCAGCCTGGCCCGCATCTGTCCACTTCTCATCATTCCTCATCGCTTTGTGGCGTTCCGCCTTGACACAGCTCTTTTCATGCTTGCCTATTTGCTCTGTTTCATCCTATGCCTTTCGTATCTATTGTTCAGTTCCGCAGTTTTGCCATTCCTCTTTCTCATTCCCTTCCCCCAGCCTTTGTTCGTAATTTCCTCGTTTCGCGTGTCGGATATATCTTCATTCTCGATTGAATCTTTGCCCCTGTTTCTGCCGCCATTTTCATATAGCTGATAGGTTACCAATGCTTAGCGCAACCTCTGTCATCCCATCACATGCCTCCCATTCTCTTGTCCTGGCCCCCCTTCCGTAGTGTCTCCCTTCTCCTTAGCGCAGTTTCTGGAGCAAGCTGGATCTGTTGTGTGGCATCTGCCGCCGCTGCGGCGTGTGTTTGTCTCGGACCCATTAGCTCGTGTTAACCTCGGGTGCGGCACACAACCACTTTGGCCCTGCGCAGAAATACTGGCCATTGCGAGTAAGGTCCAACTCTCTTCTGTTGAGGGTCTCTGGATGTTTACGTGACATTAACGGAATGGCTTCTCGTAATTTGTTGGCCTCCTTTTGTCGTCAACAGACGTCACAATTATATTTGATAGGCAGACATTCATCATTGCCCTTCTATTAAATGTAGGTATGTATGAACCTTTGTACGATATATTGCCATCAACGCAGTATTTCTCAATTGAGAGCTTTTGTCTTGTCCAGTGTTAGTCATCCTTTGAAAGACAAGCTGCTTTTTTTATTATGAAATGAATTAGATTCGTTGAACAATAATCAAAGTGTCTGTGTTTGACGGCTCACAGTTACGTCAATTCGATGTGCAAAGTTCCTTCCCAGCAACTTCTGACTCGCCAAATGGACAAACAGCAGGCGAAGCAGAGCGGTGCTTCGTCAGTCCTGGGTTAGTCTTACTCAGGCATTAGTTATGTTCACGCGACAGAAGTGCGACGTGATTTATTTTGTTTTCTTATCTTGTTGGTCTTCTAGATGCCTTGTCTCTCTAGCAGGTGGTTATCCGGTGTTTGCTTTAGATTACAAGGAGCCCTCCACATCAGTGCTGAGGCGGCAATAGAGGCGAATGCGCTCATCGCTCAGCAACTCGCCTCAGTTTTGGCCATCTGCGGCCAGAATGTGCGTGTAGTCTTTTGCGATTGAGTTTAGATGAACGTAATAGCGGCATGTCGCACAACGCAGCGCCAATAACTCGCGGTGCGAGGCTGTCACCGCCGCCTCTGCTACCGCTGCCTCCTTCCCCTCCTCCTCGTGATGCTGCTGCTGCTGCTCCTCCTCCTCCTTCTCCTCCGTCCCGCTGGCGCTCGGCTCGGCAAGCGTGCGTCATGCCAACTTGCGGGCGCGTTCTCTTTCAGGTTACGCAGTTGGTGACGCGCCGTCTAAAGAGGCGCACGCCCACGAGACCCGCGCGGCGTGCTGGCTGCCGGTACGGTGCTCTTCCCCGCCCAACCCGACGCCCGAGAGACTTCCTCCGGCGTCTCGGACAGCCCTGTGCCCCTCGCCGCTCGCCTCGCCGTCAGCCCCGGCCGCCTTCGTCGTCGCAGCCGGACCCCAGCTTGCGCCACGGCGCCAGGAGTCTCCCAGGAGAGCAGTCCACCCATGCGGTCTGCCCTGGGACTCAACAGAATCGGCCGCGCTCCACGCAAAAAGACGCCGTAATTGTCACGTGCGTAAGGCTCACCGTCGCCCGCTGAAGTTGCAGTTTTCTTCGGACGGCCCAGGAAGGACCGGCTGATTAGCTTTCGTGAATACCTTGTGGACTGGAGATGGCGGAAGAAGGGCGTCGCAAGTCGCTGCTGCCGCCCATTCGGCGCCTCAGTGTGGTGAGTGTACGTGTTTGCTTTGGGTGCTTCTTTTCATTTTTTCTTTTTCTCCTATAGTTACATTACATTCGCAATATTTTTATCAGATATTTACCACATTAGTAAGGATGTATCAAACCTATCATGAGTTGTCTATAGCTTTGTGTTCCTGCATGGACCTAATCACTTTCTGCAGTTTTCGATTTATTTAACAATCTATGATTCACATTTCATATTTGTAGTTGACAGCACCCCTAGAATTTAGAAGTGACGGCAAAGTATTAAAAATTCAGTAAAAATATTGTGAATGGAATGTCAAATGATATGCTTTTTGGTGTAATCCGTGTGAACCTTTTTCAATTGGTGGTTTTGCCTAGCTTTCGAAATGTTGTGCTCTTAGTGGGAATAGTTATATGTAGTATGGGGTGCTGGTGTTTTTTACCTTTGACATTTTTCTACGTTTTTCCCTTAAAAAAGTCTGTAACGTATTGTGTTTTATAGTAATGCTTCTGGAATCAAGTGCCCTACTTTGTTTAGGGTTTTCGTTTTCTGAATTAAAAGATATGGCTTGTAATATATTCAACATATTCTAGCCTTATGGTAGTTTCTGATGACGAGTGAAGTACATACGTGGAATATATTATTCGGAATAATTCCTTGTAAAATAAAAAAAGGCCGATTTAAAATATCTTTAGCTCATATCCAATCCGCAATTAACAAATGTTGAAGATCTGCATATGAGAAAAATATTTCAGATTATAAAATGCGGAAATAAAGGAATTGCCCTTGCATTCGCAAATATTATTTAAACTAAGTATCCACCCAGAACATGTTCATTTATTGGGTAGTATGATGTAGTGTTTATACCATATTCGTTCATCACAGATTTCTTGAATTCAGGAAGTTATTCGCGACTGAAATTTATGTTTTTTGTAACTAACCCGAGCTTGTGACTCTTCTACTTCTAATCCGAAATACAATTAGAAAATTTGAAAAGTCGTGTTTTTTTATTTTTTTAAATTCAAGATATCCATCATACGGATGCAAATGCACGTCTTAACTATTATTTAGGTTTTTTCTTATTATAGAACTTGTTTACGTCCATATGTGCAATATTTTGATCACTTGGTTCGAGGCCTGCGTGAGAGGCAAGCTAGGAGGGGAGGGGAGGGGAAGGAAATAGAGGAATAGGGGAGGGGAATCGCTAGTATGTCTGTGACGAGCGTAAGATCTTTGTCAAACCGCTCTCTCGCTGCGTTATTTTGTGTAATTTTTCACGTTGCCCCCAAGCTATTGTAAACTAATTTAATTGACTTTTTGATGACATTACCTTATTTGCGAAATGCGTTATTTAAAATATCTTGATAGAATGAAGTTCTTATCTCCCAACTTTGGAAATATTTGAATTTTTTTATTTCGGATATGCGCTCCGCGATTAGAGATGATACGTAATGGTGTTGGACTAAATTCTAGTCCATAAATTCGAAGATAAGATTTCGTTAAATCACTTTGTTGCCTTCAGGACATTGAAATATACTGTGAAGAGCACAGTTGTTGGCTTCTCGGTCAGAAAAGACACAGTACATATTCATTTGCATTCGCTTGTACATCTTTCCAGGCGACCGTTAATTACACTGGGCTCTTGTAACAATTTAGGATATGTAATTCTTCCTTTGCTAGACATGTACTCAATGTTTGGGATGTGTAATTAAAAACGTAAATCTCATATTATATTTCAGTTTTTAGGAATGAAGATTTACTGATTTATATCCGTGGTAACTGTTTTGTGCGATGTTCAGGGAGGAGAAAGATCTGTATCGTCCAGAGGCAAGGAAGAGCCCGGCTCGTCACACGCTGTAAGTATATGTGGGAGAAGAACGAAATTAAAAAAAAAAAATATATTGGAAATTTTTATCTCTAATTTTTTAGTGATCATTTAATTATTAATTCGTTTATTTGATTTTTTATTTCTGATTTCCGATCATCGTTAGGTATGAACGACGATATGCACTTACCGAATTCATTTGGTTGCAGGTTGACCATGTTATGTGTATTTGAAAGTTACATACTACTAAAGAGACGTTCCTTTTGTTTTTTCTTTACTTAAGAGAGATATTAACCCAAGCGTAGATTATGATCTATCAGATGCGTCGTGAAGAGCGCGAACGATGTTGAGAAATGTGAAAATTGATTTGTTTGTGTATCGGAACCTCTTCACACGCATTCCTAATCTTGATAAAAACGTTTTGGACGTCACAATTCACTACCGGCATAGGTTCTGACTCCACTGGTGCTTAAACTTGCGAAATGTTCGCCTGATTGAGTACGACTCGCCTTGTTACCACTTGATATTTTCCAGCAGATGATCATGCAATGGAGTAATCTCTGATAATGGCATTTCAAGTGAAGTCGAGAAGACTTCGTTGACGGTCTTCTGAAATATTCCCAAGATAGTTAAGTCGAGAAGAGGTGAATATAACAAGTCGCACGTTAGAACTGACGGTAATGGAAGCTAACCAACAAGTCATGGTCATTGTGTATATTGGGAATACGTATTTCCAATTTAATCTAAGATATTTACAAAAAACTCTACTCCTGTTGTTCAACTTTTGAAATCTTCTTTCGAAATGTGTCCATTTTTTCTTTGTCGACCAACTAATCACGGACCACCTGATATGGTATTAAACCCGAGGCATAGGTCTCCGTCACATGTGGCAGATTGGGGACCGTGTAATGCCTAGCGCATACGCCCTCATTCGCTGAAACCCGGATTCGATTCCCGGCCAGTCCATGAGAAATTTTGGTGAACAAAGCGAGCAATACCCCGAAGATTTATCAAGGTTCTCCCACTTTACCCTGCCTCTCATTCTATTCTCGTCATCATCGTCCTCATCATTATCCGTGTCATATACACATTAGATAACCTCATGTGTCTCATTGACTTCAGTAGTTGATGGACCCGTACATTACAATGTATAAAAATAACTCATGACAGATACTCGTGAGAGTTTGAAAGAACTCTGCTTCCAGGTCCACTTTCCATAATTACTACCACGGTTAAGTTGTAAATATGAATTGTGATATGCTTATTATGAAAGATGAATGAACAAGCACAAAACCCTTCCTCGACCCTCCTCAACCCATGACCCTTCCAACTGACGAAGATTGAGTGTATTTCCAATTCCCACCTCAACGCGGTCCGCTGGAAAATCTACCATTCTTGCTCATCAATTACAGTGTTTCAAAAATTTCAATTTAAATCGCATCGACTATTATGATTTTTTTCCTTCACTCCATGTTACGGACGTCGATCAGGTTTTGCTGAAAGTGTGTATATGTGTAAGGTGTCTTATCTTTGTGTGACATAACTGGAGCAAGGCCGCACCTCGTATTCGGCACGCCACTACAAGCTATGGTTTCTCCTTAAGCCTAGGTCACTGCCCCTGTGCCTTAGGAACTGTTCATATTGTCAGACACAAAATAAAACCAATGAATATGGTGGGAGGAAGTCTTAGAGTAGACGCTAAACAGATTTTTTAATGGTCTTAACGTTTTTAGTATATTTCGTAACTTAAATATAGATTCGTGAATAACGTCAGATTTTTCTCGTTCCCAAAATACTTACTTGAATCTATATTCTCTTGTCTATCTTTTGGAGGTTTGTGTATTATATATATATATATATATATATATATATATATATATATATATATATATATATATATATATATATATTTGTTCGTTGTTGTGGTCGTTGTTATCTGTCCCTTTCATACGAAGTCCACGGATTTCCAATGTTGTCGTTCTCATAAATCTTTACTCTGATACAAATTTTAAATCCAGTAAAAATAATTTCAAATTTATCTTTTCTTCTTCAAGCTACAGTATACACAATGTTAATTCAAAAGCTAAAATTCCATCAAACCTTATCAGAACTGACAAATTTATAGAATAGGGCATTCTGAGTGATGTGGGTCACAATTTCGCATTTCTAGTTATGCTGAAATACGTTAATTAGAAATGCAGTTAGACAAATATATGAATTTATATTATCACTTTAACTTCCGTGGTCACGAAGTAACATCATGTAAACACAAAGGCATTAATAACATTAATTTTAATGAATTGATTTACGGCGTCGCAAACGCAGCATTGACTTAAATTGGCAGCTACGATTCCTCATTCCCTCACAGTTTGATGTATAATTGTTTTGTTCATTTTTCAGTTAGAAGGCACGTGTGAATTTATGGTCACGTGAGCTTTGCCCTACACTACTAGTGCAGACCTTGTACATTGCTGCTTTACTATATTATTTCGTTTTATCATATTATTTTAGCACCTGAAATCGTATACCTGATATTAATCGTTAACTAAATAAAATCTATCGGTGATCCGATGTACGTATTTAAAAATCGAAATAATTAGAAAGTTATCTTAGCAGAAGAGATATGATAAATGGGCGGCGAAGGAAAAGTTCGTTTCTGGACCATCGCCGAACATTCGACTGCCGGCAGGGTTTTCAGGTTTTGCGGGATAATCAGATTCTGCTGCCTTGATTAGCAGGACTGGGCGGCATTTACGGCGCCGTCGCCTCGCCCATTGCAACGCCTATTTTCCTTTTGTTAAGCGCCGGAAATTTGTATCCCCGGCCACCGTCGGCGTAGCGGGGCGCGCTCAGCCGTGTTGCGACGGACATGGAGGGAGATCCACCTGCTGCCTTTCGGCTGACTGGCCTGTGCAACTGTTTGCACTCGTCCTGTGACGTAGATCTTACAGAGGGCAGGCGCGAGATAAACTCTCCCAAGCGCCAGGGCATTCAGGTTTTCATTCATTCAGTGATTTCTTTTTCCCCTTAAACAAGTGCTTGTAGATAAGTATAGGTTAGTTACACACAAAAAGTTTGCAATTTATGAATTATTTTTAAAATATTAAAGATTAATTGTTAAAAATAATCGTTGTTTTCAACGATTGAAGGCCTTCCTCTTTGTATAGTTGAAAGTTTGGAAGTTAAGATGGAGATGTCAAATACTTTTGTTCGGAGTGGTAAAATTGTGCTCAGATTTTCTGACGTCTTTGTGTACCTTTACCTCTGTTACCCCTCTTTTTCCGATCTGACATCTGCGTACTAGTAGCATTGCCGGAGTTCTCTGTAGATCATTGGAATGTGTCTTTTTTTCATTTATTTTCTTCTTGTTCGGCCATGTGGCCTTTCAAGGGCTTGGATACAATAGAATTTTCATTGTTGGGAATAGACATCCTTGGCATTTTGAGCTTGGCATCACTGCACCGTTTTTAAGGTGTTGGATTGGGATTGGAATGGTTTATTGTTTATTTAAAATTTACACATCATTATAATATGATAGAAGTTTTGATGCCAACAGGCGGCGGCGGCGATGGTGTAACGGTTAGCGTACTGGACTGTTGTACCCAAGTTGGCGGGTTCAAACCCGATCGAAGCCGTGGAGTTTTAAGGGCGAAAAAATCCTTCGTACGCCTTCCTTCGGAGGGGAAGTAAAGCCGGCTGTCCCATGTTCGTAGATTTACTTGCATGTAAAAGATCCTCAAGCCTAAATGACGCCTCTGAGCTAAATTCAAATCGCCTGTTTCTCGCCCAAGAAATACCTCCTTTCTCTCCTAGTTGGTGAAAGGAGCGTAGCGAAATTTGCGTGGTCAGACGGAAGAGCGGGCCTGATGGCCCGAGTCTCGCCACGTAAAATAAGGCAAATTCAATTCAATTCAATTCAACAGCGACCGACTGCGACATCCAAGAAAACGGCTCAACAGACCTGATTACGTCAGTCTCTGGCCGGCCTGTTAAATATTATCGACTGGGTCTACCATATTGTTGTCTACACTTCATTATGTTTGTACAATACATTGGATGCGTCGTCTAAAGGAAAACATTAAATAATAATGGGAGAATGAGGAGAGGGATGATGTAGAATGCAATGTCATACGAAAGATTGCCAATTTCAAATATTTCATATTAACGGACTGTTTTCTCAGGGCAGTAATGTCAAACAGTTCCTGCTGGTAAACATTAAATATTATAAGTATGTATGATCGTGATTTGAATATTCTTTCTCAATATGTTAAAAAATGCCATTACTTTCCACTCCCACCACCTTATGTATTAATTTACTTTGTTGAATATTGATTGGTTTTTTTGATCTACTTCTTATTACATATTAAAAATGATACTCAGTACTATATGTATGAAGATAATTGTTCATATTTCTGAAAGCAAGATCTGGACTCTAAACCAATGTCGCAGTATTTTTCATTTTGTAGCGTCTGCTGGAAATATTTCAGAATGGTTGGTGCTAAATCATTATTAGCATTCTGAACGGTTTCGGTGCTGGTATTGATAACTGGTGGACTGACATTTTGCCGTAACCAATTTTTCGGTAACAAGGACCCACAAAATTTGGATTGTTACTACACAACATGTTAAATGAAGTAATATACGAAAAAATAGAAATATATACTTATAATAGGAACAGGATTTATCCATTTTTTGGATATCAAGACCCCACAATACGAGTGTTTCTAATGAAAAATCGCCACTTTCCCGCCGCAGCAATACAATACTTTATCTTTATACATTGACATTTTGCAACATATGTAGAAATTATTTGACATCAAAACATAACGATTATTACTTAATAACATAAATAAAAAGTAAAGAACAGAAATAACGAAATTATGTACACAACGACAATATACACGCAGAAATTATGACTATTGCACTCTTATTTACTACGTGTTGCCTGTCTTCCTCCACAATTATAACGTTTTCTTGGAATACCAATCGTGTGTATATTTAATGCTACGTGCGGATGGGTGTTGGTTGCGTCGGGCTGTGTTCCATTTGTACTCTCCCTCGCAACATCTTCTTGTCGTAGTCCACATAACTGTTGCTAAATATTTATCGAAATTTACCGCCTCGAATTTCTCTCATCAAAAGATGTATCATCAAAAATGTATAACCTTATTTTCTACTAAATTCTTTTATTCTCTTTAAGTTCATTTTTACTTTCTCGCATACTGCTTACGCAGAATGAAGGAAGTATTGTAATGCCGCAGAGAAAAAGGCAACAATAAACTTTTATTGCCGGGCACTTGCCCGGCACTTGCATTGCAAGATTTATTCTCTTTTTCGTTAAGGCACTTGCATTGCCGTAACGAAAAAGAAAATGAATCTTGCTCCTATATGTGATACATTACTTCTACATCACATTGTCTAGCCAGAATCCATGTTTTGTGGGTCCTTGTTACCGAAAAATCGATTGATGTCAAAACATCTGTCTTTGTCTGGTCAAACCGAGCACCTAAACAATTCTCACGATTTTCTCTAAAATTGATATTCCCTATCAATCTGAACGAACTATGGGGTCTGCGAATTTGAAACGCATATATGGATTTTGAGGAGTACTTTACATGAATCCGCGAGAACAAAATAACATTGCAAAAGGACAATTAAATATGAATATATTTGTTTTTAATTAAAGTTTTAAGAAATCAGATTGTTTAAAAAGATCAGGTAGAATGTTTAGAATAAGCCGAGTAGATTTCTCGTAATTTCTGCTTGAGGAAATGCAAATTAGAAAGAAATTCGAAAACTTCTCCAATTTTATTTCATTAAATATCTCTCAAAGGGTGAAAAAAGGGCGCAAGTCTCATTTTTGTTGATTTCTATGAATTTTCAAATGTTACAAAAATTGAAAATAATGCGAGAGTGTCGGTGCTGTTGTAGCATTACCTTGTACCCAATTTTGTCGTCAACTTGATGCAATTGCAAACTTGCGTTATTAAAAAAAATATAGTAGATTCGTGGATTGTTAGAGTCTCTTATAACGAATTTTATGTCCAAATTCAAATATGCAAAATCACAGATCCGTTATGGAGGATCGAATGTCTGAAAATTAAGCTTTTTCTTTTGAAAACATACAGTAAAATTTTAGGTGCACAAATTTGATGCAAACATTGACTATAAATGGTAATGTTTATTTATTGAGCATAACCATTATTAAACATTTTCTGACAAAGGCTGGAGAAGGTCCAAAACCTAGTGCGGCAACGGTTTGCCGTTCGCTGTTTTATTACCTTGTAAACCTGAAATCACTGGATCTGAAGATACCAGAAGACGATTAAAGACATCTTGCGTGGTTTTTGTAAGCGAATATTTTGTTGGAAATTATTTCACGATAGCGGCTGATATTTTCATTTATGGCTTCCTGTGCACCTTCCGATAAAATTCCAATTGGCAACGGAAAATCTTAAAGTATTGGGTACCCATGAATTAAAATCATATCAACCGATGTCGGCATAGGGTACCACTGATAAAGTTCTACGTATCATTTTGCAACCTCTAAACAGTACAATTTAAATTTTGAATTTAACCTGATAAGGTTACAGCCCCTTCACATAGCATGCAACACTACTTTGGTTTTTACAATTATCTCGTCCTGTTATCTATTCCTAAAATGCTTGCTGTTTTCGGCACATTGTCAAAAAATCGCCTGGCGGTATTTCAGTCGTTGGTTGTACCTGACCCCATTAGTCCCGTAAGTGTAGTGATTTTTTATTGTGGGACGTGGGACAGATCTTCCCCCGCTGGCTGGCGAGTTCCGACGCTGACCTATACATCGGTTAGCGTAGTTTTCCTTAACCTTAACCAGTAGGGCACCGCCCCTGCCCGGACAACCTCTGAGCTCCCGACAAGTCTTCCGACATGTGAGGTGGAGTAGTGTGAGTATGTATGGGGTGAGGATAGAACAAGGAAGAAAAGAAGGTCCCTTTCGGTCCGTGACCCATGTGTTAGGGTCCGTCCGGCATTCGTCTGATGTTGATTAGACGCCACGGAAAAATACCGATCAGAGCAGCTAGAGATCTCCTCGAGACAGCAGCTGAATTCGACCTAGCTATGTAGCTAGTGTCGAAAATCCTGCTACTGTCGGGACTCTAACCTCAGGACCTCCCGGTCAGAGGCACTGTAGTGACATCCGTTGGCGCCCTTTGACACCTAAGCCGGTACCGATAGTCATAATATGCCTTTTGCTGGCCCGATAAGGCGAAATAATCAACCGAATTGTTTATGATCTCGTTGTTGATGACCTAATCTTAGCTACCTAATTTTCAACCCTTTTATTAAGTTGCCTGAAACCCTGTGTATGGAATTGAATGTTACTCATACCGGACAACAGATCTATATTTGGGAATGTTTGGTTTTTTATGCTGTGGAAGTGTATTCTGTATTTATTGAATTTAAAATCCAGGATTTTAAAAGTTCGTAATTTATTGTGTAAAATCTATAGATGTTTGAACGGCGTTCTGTGAATATCATAGAAAACCCGTCAAATATCATAGTCACCCGGCAGAATTAGCTGCTTTCGGACATACTTCAAGTGTTAACGACACTGCAGCCTCACTGATCTTATGAATCCGTGGAGTACATGCAAATATTGTGTGTGTGTCGGAAAATGGCGTTGACTCGTGCTAGTCTCCAGCCGTCAGACGCTGGGGCATTTGCAAATATACGGTTTTTCTGTCCACAATCCGTCTACGGGCACAATCCTAGCTTGTCAGCTAGGTCGAATTCAGTCGCTTTCTGAAGGAGAATTCTAGCGGCCGGCTGCTCTGATCGGAAGTTTTCTGTGATTTCTCCGATCAACACCAGGCGAATACAGGAAAAGTACCCTAACAAATGGGTTACGGACCGGGCGCGATATTTCCTTCTTTTCTACTTTTTTGTTAGCAGAGTCCTGATAACTTTTTTCTGCCGAAAATTCGCGGTTTTTACGAGGAGCATTATGTAACTTTCTATTCCGTAGCGAGAGAGTAAAAGCAATGAGATACCTAAACATCAGCTTAATATGCAAACCACTCTCATGTCCAACGGTTCATATTGCAATTAAAGAGTAATATACTGATAGCATTTTCAATTTCTCTCATAAATTCCTTTTAAAAACAATGATAAAATATGGAAAGTATAATAATGATACAGACTAATTCCCTATGTAAGAAAGGACAACATTTTCTTATTCCCCATACGGTGGAATGCTCAGAGGATATTGAACTTTTTCTATAAATGAGACCTTACAACCTAATCCATTTCGTCGTTCGGGGTCCTGTTACGTATGGACTGCTTCTATTGAGATTGCTTTTCGGCGGATTACGATTTATACCGTTCGGTGCTCGCCCTAACAAAGCAATATTACGCTCCTGGTTTAGCAAACAAATGCTCATCAAGTGCAGAAGTCTAGGAGTCTGCCCCTGGTCGCTTGGTAACGATTTCATTTGAAATTTCTGCTGTTTTAATATATACTTGTCACAATATTGTAAAACAATTTTGTATTTTATATTTAGGGGCGAACCCGAAACATCGCTAAAAAAGATCAATAAAATGTTCTTAAAATGTTTTTAAAATGCCCTAAAAGCAAAGAAAAATGAAGCAAAGAAAACTTTGGACAAAACCTGTTTAGATGAACGACTTAAGTTGTTAAATATATTATTTTTGCGGTTTCTTCCTTTCGTTGAAGAGAACTCAGCTTGCAACATTTGGACTGTTTCTTTACCAGTAAATTTAAGTTTTTAGTTTAGCGAAATCGGCCGAACCGACAATGGGGCGGGTAGGTGTCACAGGAACATGAGATTTCTTACACACAACGGGTGACATTACAATTTCTGGAGAAATCGAATAAGCTACTCAGGAATTTTGGAGAATATTGTTTGCCTCTCGTAAATATTATTTGATGCAAGTACCATTAAAATGATATTAACCCATTAGTGCCCACAATGATTTTGTTCGCATAGTGCTCGCCCATTGTTGTCGCGTTCGTGTTTATATGTTTCTGTGTACTTATATATAACTGTATATTGTTGTTTCGTTTGGGATCCCTACTTCTATTGAAGAAATAATATTCGGAAATTATTGCACAGACAACGCCCCTGCGTCGTTTCCGGAATTTTTGTTACAAGATGGTGACCCTGGGCACTATGATTGTGTATGACGCTGGGTTATAAACGATGAAATCAGTCGAAAAAAGTAAACTAGTGATGCTACAAATGGCACAGACTTTTTCGTATTAGTTTTCTATTTCCTTTGGTGGTGAACTTGTCACATACTCTTGCCAACTGCTATCTATCGCCGCCCAAAATACATTTTTAAAATTTTTTCTTAATATTTCGATTTTCTTATAGAACGGAAATATGATCTGGTCTCTCCGGGTGATGCCGCGTTGATGGCTGAGGTGCCGACGTTTCGACCGATATGTCGGTATCACCCGGCATCACCCGGAGAGCCCAGATCATAACTCTGGCCGCGGAAGCCTACGACATCGGAAATATTATGTTAAAAATATTAAAGAACTGTGAAACCTCGTCCTAAATGGCAATTTTCATTGGAAAATTTGTAGCGGTTTTTATGAAAGAGGCGTTTAAGTGCTGCTGTAAATTCGAAATTTGAAGCCGTTTTTCACGAAAAAGTTTTGAGTTTTCGAAAAACTTCATTTAAAGCACATTTACTCGAGCTAACTTGAGTTAAGTTTTCACAGAAAACGGTTGAGTTTTCTAGAAGCTTTATGACTATTTAAAGCACATGTACTCATTAATATAATGATGTGAACAAATAGTCGTTTGTGTAAATATTAACAATGTGAGTGAGAAGTCAAACCATTACATTTTTGTAAATTTTGAAACAGAAAGAAACAACAACAAAGAATAGAGTGAAGTTAGAACAATCCCACTTTATGTTTAGAGAAAAGATTTGGAGACGTTATTGAGAAAATCTTTTTGCCATTCTTTAAAACTGCAAATATTGCCCGCAATTTGGCGTGAAAACTTCACAACTTGTTAGTTTTCCCCCCTTAATTTAGCAACTGGATTTATCAACTTTTTCTTTATTTGGGCCCGGCAATGAATTTTTTCTGCCGATAATCCGCGTTTTTTCGCGCAGCATTAACTTTCTATAACTTTTCCTATACGGCGTATATTACTCCGTATATACGGGAATGTTAAAATGACGTATTAGAGGAAATCGACCAAAAAATGACAAAAAGATTTAAAAACATTGGTTCATGATTCAAAATTTTGTCATAATTAAGCTCCGTATATATAGGCATGAAAAACTAGAAATAAGCATGCAAAATAGGCCTTTAAAAATAAAATATGCATTTAAATTGTTAGTATATGGTTTTCTTATCTTATTTATGTACTAAACGTTTCGGAAGGTAACATAATATTGTTATCTTCATGGAATGTTTCCTTTATCATTACTCTAACAAATCATTTTACAAATACTTTCTATCATTGTCACGGAAATTCGAATACAAAAGACTGAATCGCAGTAGCTATCATTAAATACAAGCTAATACTTAAATAATGCACACATTTTCTTTTTTCTCACCTTTAATTGAAACATACTAATTGAAAAGATTGATTTGCTTCAATCGCCTTGTATAACACAAATGTAACTAGTGGTTTTACCACAGTACTTCCTCGCATTATTTAAAAAAAATCAAAATTTTCAGTTTTCAAAAATTACCATAGTTCTCTAAAAATGAGACATGCGCCATTCTTTTAATAATTTCTTATTCTAGTAGAAGACAATTGTAGCAGTTGTTGAGAATTACTTTTATTTTTGCATTAATTTCAAACAGAAATTACGTAAAAAACACTCGTTAAAAAAACTCATCACATTTTTTAGTTCTGATTTTTTGGAACAGGTTGAATTTAAGACAATAATCTCTGTATTCAATATTGTTCTTTTGCAATGTTAACTTTTTGCAATTTTCGAAAGTACAGGGTTCGCAAAAATCTGCACCTGACACCAATTTTATAACGCGTATTGATAGTACGAGGAGTAAATTTCAAGAAACAATTTGGAGCCGCTTTAGAGAACCAATTTGTTTTAAAATTCGAAGTACAAATAACTCTACGACAACTCTTAATATTAGTTTCGTAATACGCTGTGGCAGTAAAAGGAAAATAATTAAAGATGTTGTCAATGTTTTTTAATTCAAAAGCAGCTTTCGATGGCTTAGCCATCATCATCAGTTGTCTGCTAGATGG
>BOPP01000018.1:10577312-10588835 GCA_017312745.1 Gryllus bimaculatus | reverse complement strand
ATTGTTGGCAATGACAACATCTTTAATTATTTTAAAAATGCCAGAGATATCTTACCACAACACCTATAGCAAAAGGAAACATAGATTTATAGATAATTGTTCCATTTCTCTGCACCCTGCAGGATAAGAACGAAAAATAAAACGTACATTAAAAAAAATTGATTAGGGTAAATATTTTCTGATGAATAAATACGCGAATAGGCAACATTTAGGCATTTAGCGGTATATTAAAATTTGCATATAATGCCCCTAATGCTCCAAATGAATAAGAAACACAAAATATTGCGTTTTCAATTGAAGGAAATAGGCTAAACCCGCAACTTAGTCATAACAATAAAATTAATGTCTGTACTAAAAATCATTGTTCTAAAATGAAAAAAAAGATACATTTAATTAAAATCAGCCCCTATTCATAAGAATTTTTATAAGGAAACACCTTCATGTCAAACTGTTTCTAATGTAATTAAAAAGGAAGTAAAGAGTAAGCGATTGACAGTAGATTTCCAACATGAAAAGTGTTCGAAGTGTGTTTTTTGGTTGTCCTGAGAAAATGATAAACCTTAGTAAAGAGTTCCTCATGCCATATTCACAATTCTTAAAGTTCGTACCAAATTCACATTCTTCACAATTTTTCCTTGTCAATATTACTTTTGGCAATGTAACTATCAGTCATTGTTGAGATCGAATGCTTCAGTGACGAGTAGTACACCCGACAGGGGGTTCTCAAAATAAATTGGGTTGACTTTATCTTCGACTTCCAATCGCTATTTCATATATCCTTTATGGAGAATCCTCTCTAGTAAATACGCCCACCTGATTTTTAGGACCATCATTCTCTATGTTAGCTCGTCTATCACAGGCCATACTTGTAAATGTGCCACTTCAAGAAAGTCATGATAAATGAAACTAAATTCGATGATGACATAACAAAATATGATAATTGACAATTCGTGACTGTCACTCTCCTTCGAAAGCGTTAATGAATCTAAAACTTTAATACTGTAAGGTGTAATGTTTTACTGTCGTATTTCTTGCTCCGTCGTTTGGTACGCTTGCATTATTACTAGCCCTCTGAAGTCGTCGTATTACTTGCGCACACATCTAATTTGGTTCGAGAATTAAGAACTCTTGTGGCCCTACGTCGTGTTGTGGAAAGGAAAAGGAAAACAAATGGATCTGCTACGTATATGCCAGAAGGTCAAACTCTTGAACCATTGGGTCGCAAACATACGTACATATACTATAGGGATTTGGGAAATGCGACTGCTTTGAGATCTGTAGCTGCCAATAAATTATATAATTATTTTATTATAGTTTCTTCCATTTCCTTGTGCTTATGGCCAGTTCACCAGTACAATTGTATATCAGTTTTCTCATTTTTCTTTTATCACAATTATTTTTTAATAGTTGTTCATATTAAATTGCGTTTAAAACTTCCTTGGATTAGGGACAACCATTCATTTTGTTAATGGTGTTTATTTCATTAATGCCAACCTTTTAAATTGAATTAATAAAATAAACATTATTAACCTTTTTAATGCCAAAATTAAAAGTAGAAGCTTTGCTAAGAGGATCTACGCGATCTCCAATGGAAAATGTAATTCCAAACGATAATGTATTTTTCAATGAAAACTCTTGTATAAGGATTAAGAACAATTTATATTTTCTAAAAAAAAACTGTTTACGGCTTTTGAACTACTTTAATTTTTATAAATATTCTGCCACCACATGAATTTCATTTCAATTACTATTACATCCAACACCACACATAACTGTTTACTATGATGTTTATCTTTAAGAGCATTTTTCAAATATATCAAATTTGCTGTTCAAATACATTTTCAAATTTCGCAATAAATACTCGGTAATAGACACGTTTAAAATTATGACCATCAACGATAACGTGAAGATATTTATTTTTATTTAAGTAATTTGAAGAAAGGCGCAAATTTTGTCCGTACCTAAGGTTAGAAAATATTTTGGTAAGTCACTTCTTTCGTCTGTGTTGTCCAACACTGGTATGTAAAATCGTACAGTAATTCGAATACGCGGTATCATGCGTTATCGGAGCTCGATAAGTCGGCCTCAAACATGTGTGGACGAATATTTGTGAAATCAACCAGTATTCGTAACCGAATGTTCTCTGAAGTTATCAATTTGCCACCATCAGTGATTGCCTGGATAACGCAAACATTCATTTTTATTTAAATAATTCGGAGAAACGTTCATAATAATCCTTTTAAATAGTGTTTTTAATTTCCTTCAAAATGCAAAATTTAAATAATGTTTCATCTGAACTTTGTCAGTTATACGTTTCTTTACTACTGCGCATGTATGTGTGCACTTTGGAACAACAGCTCTCTACGAGTTAAGGCCTACCAGTAGCGTCCCTGCCTTGTAACCATGGGTTAAAGTGTACGTACCCCTACGCTGTCCTTTGGTCTTCTCAACCTGAGACGTGGGCGTTCCCATCGTCATACAGCGACAGATTCTGGGAGATAGCAAGGAAAGCACACAATATGTTTTTGCCCCGACCGGGACTCGAACCCGGAGTTGCGCCGCGGAAAGCGAACACGCTAACCAATGAGCCACCGAGGGATACTGCGCATACGATGTCCTCAAATAAAGTGTTGTTTTTTTCAGATACCTTTAATATAACGATACTATTTCAATGCTTCTTTTCATGGCCAATGTAATGAAACATTAAGTTAGAGTATACACGACAAACACTAATTGTGCACCAAGCCATCGAAAAAAACATGAATAGCGAATATTCGTAGAAGAACAAGGTACGTGCGGAGTTTGATTTTGAGGCAATTGCTCACATGCTCCTCTGTGCAGCTGTGTGTGTCCAGCTTTCTTTTATTTTCGTTTGTTGCTAATGCCGGTGCTTTGGATACTGGCCCAATGCCCATCCGACATGGCCTGAATTGTTATGCCTTTTCAAGTTCCGCACAACAGGGGCATGAAACCACGGTCGAACCTTGTAGAGTTGTACTCCAGAAGGTAATCTTTAGTACGTGGACCAACGCTACTACTGGCTGAGTTTCAAAGTAAGCTTTGCCGCTGCCTCTGCTGCGACTAGTATTTGAGTTCCGATGGTGGCGCATGTTTGGAATTAGCTGTATAGCTACATATCAAATTGAGTGGCTGCCTGAAGAAGAATTCTAGCGCTCAGCTGCTCTGGTCGGTAGTTTTCTTTTGCTTTTCGAATCAATGAAATGTCAATACCGGAGCAATGTACGCTAACTAACAGGCCACGGATCACGCGCGATCTTTCTTTCCTATTCCTCCTCCTAACCTCTTCACATATTCACTTACAAACACTTCACATGCGCAACACAACCATACGAGTCGGGAGACTAGTCATGAGCTTAGAGTATATTATGGCTGGAATGGTGTCTCGTTGGGGGCGACACCTGGAGAAGGAAATTTCCTGCAAGACGACCTGCAGGTTTTCGCCGGATCTTTCTATCCAGCTGGGGGTACAACGCCACGCGATGAAACTAATTACACTAACGGGACTAAGGACCATGACCTTTGACACACTCCGAAAAATGAAGCAATCAACCAGCGCTATTTCGATTGGCAAATTTCCTGTGCAATGTGAGGTAAATCATTTTTCTTGTGAGATATTTATCGTTTTACTAGTGTTGTTATCGAAACAGGTAAACAGTTCCATATAGTGTAGCAGTCGTTCAGCAGTTTATTTTGTATTTTTTTACATACGTTGTTCAGAAAGATTTATTTTTACTCAAATTGGCAATACTGATTTTTTTTCCAATTGTATACGTGGTAATGGCTTAAATGAAGTTAAACCTCTTGAACTACGTGCACAGAATACATTACTCCCTATAGTATGTCAGATAGAGTTTTTAACTGTTTTTATCTTACGTAAATATATAAACTTGCTAAATGAAGTTTTAGGATACGAGAAAATATAAAATGCAGTTACCAATACTGTATTACATAGTTTTCGTTTGCAGTCAAAATTGCACTGCCTCTTGAGGGTCTAAATTGAGTTACACCACTTACGAAGAGGTAAACAAGGCTGATAAAATTTATGAAATGCAGTTAACAATCCTGGATCGACGTAACTTTTTCTTACCTATCAAAATGTGAGAAAAGGGCGAAGTGACTAAGAAATCTTTATACTTTTCGCCTACTACTTACATAGTAAACGTGTGGTACTACAACATCAGTTATTTTCTCGCAAGTTTTGTAGTCTTTGAAAATTTAGAAAGATCGATGAAACCAGAGACCTGAACCATTTTATACGCGTCTTTACTCTATCCGAGAAAACAATTTCAAAGAATTGGTTCAATTATTTAATTTTTGGTCATAAATTAAAAAAAACGTCCAGCCGAAAAGTTATGCGAGAAGATTTTTTTATTTAAAAAAATTGTATTTGATCTTACTTTAAGATCAGATTTTTTGACATTTTCTTTAAGATAAATATATTTACCATAAATATTAATTTTTTGCAATTTTCAAAAATAGAGTTCGTCGATAATTCAACCAGAACCAATCTTTTGTCGTTCTTTGCTACATGCAACGAAAACAATTAAAGAACACAAATGGAGTAGTTTGTGAGAACAATGTGGCCTACATATCACATTAAATTACTCATATTTTCCAAAAATTGTACATGACATTTTAAGGTATTTGACAATAGATTTCATTAAAATTATCAATCTTTAATATTGTAGTTTAGGAAGACGCCGAAAAACATTTTGCATATTTGCAGTTTTCGAAAACTCAGTGATTTTAACGAATACGAGACCTGCACCATTGCGTCTCATACGCCTTTCGAGAACAAAGTTTCATAAAAAATGTGTAGCAATTGTGTGGAAAATTTGAAGTGGTTGAAGCTTCATGTAAAGTTACCTCCAAACCCAAATATCCATTTCGCCGAGCCACGAGTTCGTTCAGATCGTTTGGGGAACATTCATTTTTGAGAAATTCAACTGAACGGTTTCGGCGCTAGCATTGACCACAGACAAACGGACAGACAGGTGTTTTGTCGTCAATCGGATTTTTGGAATCAAAGATCCCCAAAACATGGATCCTGACTACACAACGTGTCATGATAAGTAATTTATTACATATAAGAACAATCAACAGTTTATTCTTTACTATTGCCACACAATAAGAGCTTTTCTGCCGAAAGATGTCGGATTTCCGTCACTCATTTACAATAATTGCTCTTTCCTTGTAATACAGTATGGTGAGGCGAGAAAGGGAAAGAGAAGAAGGGTAATGCTGTAGCGGAATGTGGCGATTCTTCAACTGAAAAACTCGTATTGTGGGGCCTTGATATTGAAGAAATTGATAAATCTTCTTCCTTATCTGTAGTAAATTACTTCTTCCTACACATTGTGTGATCAGTATCCTTACTTTGTGAGTCCTTGATAGCGAAAACGTGGTTTGCGGTAAAACGTCGGCCTATCCTCTCGTCTTAAGTCAACACTAGCGCCTAAACCGCTCAGACGATATTCCGAAAATTCATATTTCTTGATCGATCTGGCCGACATTTTCAACATTTTTTCAAAAATGGCTCAATATTTTTGAACTAATTATTTTCTTGGATGTGGAGTCTTAGTGTGGGCACAACTCCACCACAACTCATGTTCTATCGAGAGTACAAGTCTCCGGTGTGGGTACCTGAGCTTTTCGCTTTTATCCTCACCCCCCCCCACCGCCGCACGACAGGCCGATATCCGGATCCGACCGGAACCCAGTACGCCTTCTCGGCAATCTTTCAATTCAATAGGGCCGTCCTGCCGGCTCAGAGCTACTAGATATCAACGCTAGTACCGGAGTCAATGTTGCCGTATGACGCCACTCACATGCGCCGGAACACCGAGTCGCTCCTCTTTGCCCAGAGTATTGGGCCACTGCCACGACGAAACCAAGAGCCCAACTGGGGGCCACCCGAACTAAGGATCGGGCGGCTCGGGGCCCTCATCCCGAGTCCTCACTGCCTACTCTTAGGCTACCGATGTGAGTACCTAGGCAACCTGACGAGAGGTAATTTCCCGCCGGACTTTTATATGTGGATTTCAGAGTATTCCTAAGAATTTTCTTCACCGAATGCTGCCCAAAGGTCGGCACGGCAGGAGGCCAACGGGTGGGTTACCTGATTGAACCGGAAACCAGAAACTTGAACATTCCTACTCACTGCCTCCACCTTGAAGTTACGCCGTGAAAGTAAGGGTCCGGATGGTCGCCTACAACTCTCCACCAGAGACTGTACCTACCTACGCAGATACGATCCCTCAGAGGGGATTTTATCAGATGAGGCAAAGGACGTCTTTAAAAATGGCGCATGTACCATTTTTGTTTAACTCATTAAATTTTCAACTCTTACAGAAGTTACAAGTAGTGCGAAAATGTATGTGGTGTTGTAGTTTCATTTTCTTAACAGGTCGTTCTTCTCTGATCAGCTTTCTCTCAGGTATGTTGGTGAAATGAACTAGGCCTCCGTTTTTTGATTCCGACTAGAACAACTTGCAAAATGACATAAACTCAGTGTTTATTTAAAAAGAATTGTATAAAACTTCACTCTCTTGGTACCTTTTTAATATTAACAGCTGAGTGAGAAAACAAACTAGTTTCAGAGAATGGCGTAACTCTCATCTACAGTAACAGTCAACAGACTGAGGGCTCCACTGATCGCATAATGTTCGTTCCTTCATGGTCGTTTGCTTGGTAACTTACAACACCGTTTGTACTGTTAAACACCCTTGCTTAATCATGATTGTCAACGTCATTATGAAGCTACAAAATGTTGAATTACATCTCTTGGTTTTAATGGGCTCATATTTGTATCCGTCTCCTGTTGTTCCCGAGCCTAAGAAATATGGAAATTGATTAGCTTGGGACTCGTCGGATGATTTAGTTTTACTGAGCATTTAGGATGGTTTCTTTCACTTGCCATGTGTATGTACATTGAGGACTTTTTGCCCCCTGTTGTGGCCCGGGAACTTCTGTTTACAAAGACAGTATGCTACTCCTCCCCATACCACCGAGACCGGCTCCTTGTGATTGTTGAGCTGCTGTTCTATCGACCGCAGGCTGTCTCCACTATGATTGTGGCGTCATTGCCGGTGTTCATGACAGCCTCCACATGTTGACGAAGACGAAAAGGCCGGGGGCAGTTTGTCAAGGGTCATGTAATAAATTCTGACGATGTTAAATTCCCTTGTCATTTCTGGCGTCAGTGGTGGTTCTCTTATGTTAAGTCTCGCAGCAGATGACGAGAGAGATCGCATGCATAATGCTGACCAGATCGTGAATCCAGTGCTGACAAGAAGCCCTTGTTCCTTTCCTTTTGAACAATAATTTTCTAAATAATTTTGATAAGTTTGATCCGTACAAATAACTTGTCAGACTTCATATTGGGTTGTTGACAACACAGAAAACCTATTTTTTCTTTCCTCATATAGCTGAAAATATTTTATTTCCTCATAAAGTTGGGAATATTACACATTTAATTATATTTGTAAACAAAAGAATGATACCGTACACATTTAATACTTTATAGAGTTTGATTATAGCCTCCACTCTTCGCGGCATGGATTTCACCATCTCTGCCGAAGTCACGGAGTTGGTTGAACTTCATTCTCTGAGGAGAGCATGTTTAAAATTGTTTAATACACACCGAATTTTCTGTGTTTTTTTCAGCAGCAGACCACGCATAATCTGTAGATGTTTTTAGCGATTTAGGGCGCTCCCCTCTCCCCTGGAAATTTTAGTTCACGCCTCTTTATAATTTCTTGAAGTGGAAATGAAACTTTGTCGTTTTGGTTAAAATTTGTAGCTTTAAGCGTACTATATATAGTTTTATTGAACATACTTTTGAACAAATAATTTTTTCTTTTAACAAAATATGAATGAGTCTTGTTTGTCTCTCCAAAGTTTCCAAAGTTTTTCTATATATGCGTTGTGATAATGCACATTCCAAATCACTTTCGTCATGCAGCGTAGCTCAATACTTTATTTTCTAATAAGGAAGTATAGAAAACTCGGATTCCTTTAGAAACGTAAAAAAGTTCTCCAACATCGTTGCAGCTTCAAATGAAACCTCCTGGATACAGGCAAATACCTCAACCAACAATCATCAAAATTAATGTTTTGCAAATTACGCTTTAGCTTGTGCGCATGTTTTAGAATCTCCAGATTTGTTTCCGCCTGATATATCGAACGCAGATAATATTTTTTTCAAACGTTTGGAGGGCAATACTATGGCGCTTCCCTGTCGCGGCAGCTACTGACGTCATAAAACGTTATCCCTAAAAGGCTCCTCCCCCTCCCCAGGGGGTGCGCCACCCACGTTGAAAATCCGTATTCTTGGAGTATAGAGTTAATGTCAAGGAACTGAAGAAGTGAATGAATTTGTTTTGTGGTGTTGAACGCAATCGGTTATTGAAAGCTTAATATTTCGCGTCATTGTTAAGTTAAAACACGTATTTGTTTCCAGCACCCGTTTCCAGCTCATTAACGAAAAATTTTCAGTTCCATCTTGTGGGTATCGCCACACTCTTTCACTGTAGGTACGAGATGTTGAGTTACCAGTGTGCATGAAGGTTGTACCAAACTATGAGTGTCCTGACGAAACCAAAAATGTTGTTATTGAAATTGTTTGAAAATATGACTGAACTACAAAAGTCCAATGCATTATTTCGGTACTGTTATGTAAAATTTAATTGCTTTATGCGATTTGCTTTACTCACCTGTAACATTTCCTGGGCATGATAACCTTTTCCGCACTAAAACTGTGCGCTGTATTACATATGTTTTCTCAATTTTACAGAAATAATTTTGGGCCCTTCTATTAATTTCTCGAAAAATAGTTTATCTGCTTCACTGAGCACTTATAGCTTCCCTGTTCGCGGACGATTTCTCATTCGCTAATACTCACAAAACCTATCAATTATTGATTGCACTGTTGAACAAATACTTTGAAGTTCAATTATCTTTAGGAATATTAGCACTTATTGTGCAATTTTGTAATTAGTTTTCTCGTAGCATCACTAGTTTCTGTGTGGTTGTTCCTTTTCACCTCCTACGATGTGCTTGCAAATTTTTACTGAGGATTAACCATAGTTTGCTCCTTATCAGTACTACGTCGAATTTCATGGATCTTAGAAATTTGGTAAACCCATTGTTAGCTGCTTCATTTCGCTTTATTACTTCGACTGTACGATCACATACTGCGCGCAGTCGCATTTTCGCTACGCTTTTTGTCGCATTTTTTAAAATTTTTAGATATTATACTTGTCTTTTGTATTTTTCTTCTATACACTATAGCTAAAATATAATATTTGTGTCAATTGTACCTTTAACACAATGATTTCATCCCGTGTTTTGTACTAACAGGTATTTAGCTTCCTACGCGAAATTGGAAATCGTTAAATTTTACCTATTTCGATTAAATTTCTGTTATTTCTTGTGCCACGCACAAGACTTTTTTAAAGTTCATGACCAGCATGTTGCTGAAGATGGTCTACCAAGGAAGGAACAAGGTCAACAGCTCCTTAGACTTTATTGTATCATGGCAACTATGCGAGGCTTGTTTGTGAACACCATCAATTGAAACAATTGATGGGAAGTTGGATCACGTGTCAGCTCCGACGTTTCTAAATGACGTGCGAAACACATCGTTGATCAGTTCAAAGACATTTTTGATTGTGGAAAGATGGTGTGTTCTCAGGAAACGAAATGTTCTTTCACGACGTGGTATATCTTGGTCGTGAAATCGTTTCCCACATTTTGTTGATCACGAAACGTTTGCTTGCAGTCTTACAGTGTTTTCAAATGGTTGAGATGATGGATCAACATGTATGAGAAGCATGAACTGCAGTACTGAGACTCATGCGCTTTTTTGCTTAGAAACCTTGGAATTCATTGATGTAAGTGTTGTGCAATGTACTCCATAGGCGTGCTTACTGAGTGAAATGAATGTGTAGTAAGAATAATGAAATGTCTCGGGTTCTTTGTGGAATGAGATTACGACCACATCTCCAAATCTTAGTATATTGCTGTATCAAACAATTACCGTTGTATTTATATGTGGATTACATATGTTTATTAATGTTTGTGACGAAAACTTTTTATCCTCTCATCTGTTTGGAAACATAACTTTTGTTTTTGTTGTGCTTTAAAACGATATACGGTAAAAACATTCTGTGGTGAATGTACAATCTAGTATTACATAAAAATTACCTGTAAGAAATGTGATCTTCAGTCTTATTCATTAAAATTAAGTAATTTAACGCATCAGAATTATAGAAAGAATTGCAGATTTATTAACGATTTCGTTAAAAATACTAGACATTATGACAAATGTTTTCTGATAAAATGATGAATGTTTAACAAGTTACATAACGGCCGCAGCCGTTTCCTGTGAATTATGAGATTAACCCCATTGAAATAGGTACGCGTATATCCTTAATTTATACAGTGAGCATACATTCTTGTCAGAAGTTTGAAGGCGTCTAGATTTGGATATTGATCAAGCACATGATTTAGCTAGTGCACTTGCTTCTCAGTGTATGATGATATTAGCGAGATATCGTATTTCTTGGATTCACGACAACGGTGCGGGTTTCGGCCAACATACTGTATATACGGGAATGTGTATTATACTATAACATAAGGTAATTTGATGAGGAAATTTGTTCTTGTTCTAAACTTTGAATCTCAACTGTAGTTCATCAGGATGCGTTAGGAGATTAAAGACGTCCTGTACTTTCAAAATCACTACATTAATTTCGTTAACATTCAAACTTACGAAACATAAATTTATTCATATCTTCTTATGTATGTATGTATGTATATATATATATATATATATATATATATATATATATATATATATATGCAAGAACGTAATGTTTTTATGAACAATTCCTTTCATGCAAGCAGTGACGTCTCTACTTGCAAACGATCTTTATGACCTAAAGAGCTTGAGGCCCCCTGTTTAAGAAAGGGAATTATAGACTGCTGCGAAGCGAAAAAATAATAATAAAATAAAAGTTGGCGCAAATTTCTCAAAACGTTGTTTATGATATTTTTAAAGATGGGATTTTGTTTTAGAATACATTACATTTGAAACAAAAATCTCTATCTTCAATATTGTATTTCTGCAGTACTATTTTTTTTGTTGCAATTTTTGAATGCAAAAAGCTTGTTTAAAATGGGACCAGCACTACTGTTTTTGCTGTCCTTTGATACATATTAGAAACCATATAAAGAATATAGATACGTAAAGAAAGGGGAAAAATTGGAGCTGTTTTTTAGAAAATAATTATTTAAAAGTGTCGATATATCACAGAAAATTACTTATATTTTCGAAGATGTATACATCTACTTTGTTATTATTAGACAATCAAAGTTCTTATTTTTCAGAAAATAGTTTTTATTTTTCCGTGAGAAGATGTAATAAGTCTCTCCTACGTGTTACACACAACTTCGGTGTGAAATCATAGTTGAGTCGAAGGGTGTGTGTGTTTGTGTGTG
>BOPP01000018.1:10525059-10577288 GCA_017312745.1 Gryllus bimaculatus | reverse complement strand
AAGTTTCACTAAAATATAAACAATTGGTATACAAAAAATCTAGTATGTCCCAATTGGAAATAAGCAGCTCCGTGTCAGTGCGGAAGAATGCTGTTATAACTATTTTAATTGTTTTAAGATGCGGCCTTTTTTAAAAAATATAGCCGTTTTCATGCGGATAGTTTAATATATTTATTCGGGGGGATGAAATGAAGCAAAATAAACACAATTTGCTGCACCTTTTTGCACCTTTTCTTCAGATTACAACATTTTGCCACCTTTTCTCTTTTTCTATGCTTCAACACTTTTTTCTCCATTCTTTACTACGTTTTTAAACAATTGGGCAGAAACATGTATTTTTTTCTCTTCTTGAACAGTTTTTTAAACTCTTATTTAATTAGAAGTCAACAATCTTAAGTAAATGTTAAAAAAAATTCGTAAACCACGAGTAATCTATATTCCATCAACCTTGGTCAATCTGCAACTAAAGAGTCAAATTTAAATTTCAACAGTGTTGCTGCAAGAGTTTAACGCTTTCCCGTTGGATTTAAAAGTGCTGCCCAGACATGCGTATCAGGATGGTTGTGCCTAAATCCACTTGTGTATGACCTGAGGAAAAAGTGTACTTTTGGCATCGTGTGGCCTCAATACGAAAAGAGCACTGGCAGTGTTTGAGGATTTGGAGGTGAAAGGAGAGGGGAGTCAGAGGAAGATAGCGTATGAGCGCAAGAGCACGGAGCTTTCCACGTGGGCCAGTGCTCATGCGGGCGCAGTTTGACGCACCTACGAAGTACATTCTACTCCGTAATCCGCGGGAAAATAAGTTGTTAGAGCTGGCAATTGTTTAAGTTTTCTATCTACTACAGTTTTAGATAAAGTGTTATTAATCACCTCTTATGAACTCTATAAAGAAAAAAAATGGTGCCAAATGAAACATACTATATTCTAGAAACCGAGTTCATGTAACTAGTTTAAACCTTAGTTCTTTCTGCAGCACTTTTTTTCTTCACCTTATTGAATATATTTTCAGAATCTTTTCCCCCCATTTAACGACCATAATTTGCACCTCAAAATCCTTTCCGTAATTACAACTTAGATAAAATCGTCACACTTGTTAAAATGTAACACACTGTATTAAATTTGAATTATTAATACACTATTATTTGTACATACTTTGCCGGGTCTGCAAGAACCAGACAAATATATGTTTGAAGTTTCTTTTTATTTAGAACGTGCATAGTATAAATTTTTAACACAAGAAAATATTTTTAAACACGTTTAAACCCCGTTGTCGTCTGCGGCCTTTTGTTGACGCTACCTTGTGCTACTTATAAAATAAACCTCACCGTCTGTTGTCAACACTAGCGCCCAAATCGTTGAGACTTTTCTCCAAAACTGATATTCCGTGATCAATCTGAACGAACTATGAGTCTTCGAATTTGAAACGGGTATTTGAAATTTTGGGAGCACATTACATAAAACCTTGACATAATTTCCGAAATTTTCTCAAAAATGGCTATAAAAGTTTTAATTAAACTTTGTTCTCGGGTAGCGTGAAGAGCACTTAAAACAATGGCGCAGGCGTCGTTTAAAAGTCAGTGGCGCTACTGTCGTGAAGATTTTCGTTGAAATCTCTGATTTTTTGAAAAAGACAAATGTTAAAACTTTTTTCGGCGTCTTCCTAGAACGATATTGTCGATTGACATTTATTAACTTAACTAAAGAAATCTGTTGTCCAAAGACATCTTGAAATGTCATGTACATTCTTTCGAAAATATCAGTAATTATTGCGTAATTTTCCGTGATATATCGGCAATAAATAAATAATCGTTGTCTAAAAAACGGCTCCGTTTTTTCTTACTATATTTATCTATATTCTTAATATTCTTTTCTCATGTGTATCAAAAGGTGGCCAAAACTCTGGTGCTGGTCCCATTTTAGGCGAACTCTCTGTATTTTTGTATGGGAAAAGTGAAATATTGAAGATTATGAGGTTTGTGTCAAATGTAATCTATTCTAAAAAAACCTTATCTTTAAAAATATCATGAATAAAGTTTTGAGAAAAAAACAGTAGTTTTCTCATAGTTTATGCTTGAATGCAATTTATATTAAAAAAACACTAAAAAGCAGCTCCAATTTTTTCTATGTATAGATCAAAGAACGCTTAGAAAATGGGACCAGCTTCATTTTCGTAAACTTTGAGTTTTCGAGAATTGCGTAAGTTAGAAATAATGGGAGAGATCATTAAATTTTTAAACGACGGCAAAACAGAGTACGACCATGCGATTTCGTTTTGTGGCGGTAACGCGCATGGCGAGTTAACTCAATGGAGCTCTCGGTGTGAAGAAAAACTTGCTGGTAGGAATCACTTTAGCAGTTAATGAAATAGTATAATATCGCATTGCTCTTACAAATAAAGTGTGCTGTTTTAGCAGCTCTCGTTGAAAATAGGAATGTTTAAATGAAAATGCATCTTAAACCATATAATTCAGTATTTTCGTTAGAAAAAAGTGAAATAAATTTTTGTGTTGTTTTTGAGAAAATATATTGTATTTATGTTTAAACCCATGTAACTAAAAATTACCCGAAAATACTGATAAAAATAACTGGGCCTGAAACGATTTTATAATCTAATAATGAGAAATAGATTGCATTGTGTAAAAAATTATTATCTTTATTATTGATAGTGTTGGAGAGTTTCGAAAAACTCGAAATAAGTGTACATCAAAATTTCATGGGCTTGGAAGAAAATTTACCTATGTCTTATTTGTAAGATAATCTTATCCAGGAAAAGAAAGAAGGCAAAAACTGATTCCATTTTTGAGGAATTTTGAAAAAATAATTGTATAATAAATAAGTTTGAGTGTACAAAATAAATAAGATGATATATTTAATAAATAAATAAATTCTAGGAGCTTCAAAGAAAAGTAACTCCAAAAATTATGATCGTAATAATACATTGTTTTCGATATCAAAGATTCTCAAAACATATTTCCATCAATATCTTTTACGGCGATATTTACAGCATTACATTTCTTTTTTTTAAAATAATTTTTTTAAGTCGCATCAACATCTATGGTTATTAGCGACTACAGATGGAGACTTTTATTACATTCCCATCGATTATAAAAACAGCGTATAAACAAAATTGAATAACAAAAATTATATCTCACATAAACTAAACACACATTGTTGAATAAAATGTACACTTTTCTAACACATTTAGTAGAGCTATATTTCATTGAGAATATTACTTGATTTATAAAATTGTAGAATTTTTTTAGGTAATCCGCAAATGTTAGGATTAGTTTGTTGCTCTTGTTTATCTACATTGTGCTTTCGTCTCTTTTGCTGAAATACAGTAAAATGGTATTACAAATTATGAATGTTGAGAGAGGAATTGCAGGGCACACAGGTGGGAGGGGGATCTCTGGATAGAAGGTATTTATGACTAAAATTACAATGACAATTTCTTATGCATGATAAGGTAACCTGTTATATTTTTATAAACGTCTTCGCAAGTTTTCAAGTAGTAAAAATTTACTTTTTTTTTGCAGATTGGCAGACGTCAAAGATCTCCCTTAGTTGCCCCGTCTCGTTCGCATTCCCTGATGTGTGTCCATAGATCCGTCCATATACATATCTTTATAGTACGAACAGGCTATTATAAGAAAACGTAAGAGCAGATCAGGATCATTTTGTCTACAAAAGTTATATCGATACAGTTATTCTATTTACAGCTACAGTACTTTTCTTAAACAGTTTTTCTAGTTTAGGCCAGAAGGAATCCAGATACAATTATGGAGTACCGATGCACAAAGAAAACATTATTTCCCCTTCAGTTACATTATTGATTCCGAAACATTTTTCTCATTAAATGTTTCCTTGTGGGAAAATGAACTACGCTCCTATGATAACGCTATTCCTAATCACAAATATGGAATATTTTATTTTTACACTGGCGAAATATTTTTCTAAATCCAGTTGCATGGGCTTTGCCGAATGACGGAGAGATATTATCAATTAAATTTTATTGTTAGCTGCTAATATATGGATCTTTAATATTACATCAAAAAACTATTGTAGAGACTGAAATATTCACTATTCAGTAGGACGACATGTAGGCTGCCGCGTTCGTCATTGTATGGAAATTTTGGGTGAGGATGTGTGATACTGCGTTATAAATGTTAAACTGTGTTGTTTCAAACGGATGCGAAGATTTATCAAAGGTTTCAAGGATAAAAGTTAGGGATTTCTTTAAAACTGATTAAGGAAAGCGGAGGCACGCGCATCGGTATATCGTTTATTCATGCCGGTTTGCGAGCGTTCACCCTAAAAGACGAGGGGACTCCAGGTTCTTCGAACTCCCGGGATACGTTTGCAGGAAGACCATCGAAAAATTACATTCATTGACACTGCTTAACGAGGTGTTTCCGGTTAGAACTAATGAATCTTTATGTTACGAGTACTTTATGCGACGTTTGCAGGAAAGGTGTGAGTTACATATCAGACCAGTGTCAATGATCTCTCAGTTCGCATCATTTAACACGTATTAAAAATTATTAGAAAAAATCGCTGCATTTATTCCTAATTTTTGTATTAAGTTTTTTGTTATCAAATTACTAGCGGAACCGGGATGATGTTCTACCCTTCATCGCCCTCTTCTCCTTCCCTCTCACTTTCTACGTGTCTCTCACCGACTCTCCCACTCTCCGTTTCTCTCTCTTCGTCCTTCTACGTCTTTCTCTCTTACTCTCTCCGCCTCTCACTCTCCGTCTCTCTCTCTCCCCGTCCGTTTCAGTCTGTCTCACTCTCTCCGCCTGTCCCTGTCTCTCTCTGTCTCTCTCCTTCACATTTAGTTGCATATTCTGCGCGTCTCTGAGCTGGTGGGGTAATATCGAAACCAACCAAAACCACGTTCGTCTTGCGCTGCGGGGTAGCGGAAATCGGGTAACACTACGCTCATTTTCGCTGTACTGAAATCTAAGGTTGAGATGTTCTATAAAAAAATGTTTCTAATCGTGCAATATGTATTACGGTTTAGGCAGTGTTACATCTGCTGTTTAAATTTTACCTTGCCGGAAATGAAACCCTAAAAATTTCCCTTGTCGGGAATGGTGGCCGAAAACCAAGTACTTCATCCCCATTAGACCACATGTGTTCTGCAGAATAGACGTTATTTTGAAAGTGCTTTAATGAATTTGCTATACCTTTCTATCGTTCGTGCTTGACTGAATGATTTAGTGTATTTTGTGAAGAAACAACAATCTTCCAACATTGATAACAAATGTATTAGGTGAGTTAACGTGCTTGTTTTCAAAACGGAATAGTCCATCACGTATGAGTATTGACGTTATTCTTGATCTCTTAAAGACATGTTACGGAGATGTATTACGAGGTCGCTAGGCGTAATTAATAATATTTCTTTTGATGAAAGTTTGGATGTTGCAGGAGATGTGTTATAAAATGTTAAGTGTAGATTTGAATATTCCATGCTATTAAAAGTACCTTACGGAACTTCGGAATCATGTGATGTGAGAAGTTCATGGGTCATGAAACGATATCATTATTCGCATGTTATCTGAAAATTAATTGGGTATAATAATAGGCAATATCATCATTAGACGTTTCAAGACGACAAGAATATTTAAATGAATACTTTTCAGCAATATTTCTACGAACTGGTGTTCTACGTAAAATATATTCTTATTCTTCTATGTGGTAATGGATGTTTTAGATTGACTTGAGCTGTAGTAAATGGGTTGGTATTGAAGAGGTAATTTGTGTTTTTGTTGGTAATGTTGTTTGTTATTGTTTTTAATGATGGTGATGGGTATGTGGTAGCGATTGTTTTTTTAGGTTTAATTAGCAATAAGTATATACTAATATGAAAAATTATTTGTCCATTCATTATATCAAGTAGAGGTATTATGAGGATCAGTTACAAGTAAGTGTATTGTTGTTTGTATCCTCTGGATGGGTTTGTTAAAATTCTACTGTTTTTACTTTGCCCAATTTCTCTAACCACTTGAGTTGTCATAAACAAACGTGCCAAGGGCTTAGTCACAAGAACCTACTCTTTTTCGCATAGCAAAAAAAGAAAGAATGCCTTCGATGTTTTTTCGTAAACAGCATTCTACTGCGCAATGATTGAATAACTATAACCTATTATTGTAGAACGTAATTCAAAATCTCTGTTAGGGCATGCACTGATATTTCTAAATATTTGTGAACTTTTGCCTGTTTTCAAAATTTTGTTGGATACAATTTATTAATAGTATTATGCGCTTGTGTGATAATAGATTTATTTACTATTCGTATATTTATCTCGGTTATTATTATTATTATTATTATTATTATTATTGTTCATTCACATTCCCCCGAATCCTGAAAGTTACATGTGTGTTACTAGGATACTTTGGTGTTCAGTATTATTCCAACAAAACGTACATTCTCTAATCTCGTGTTGACCGACTAGTACAGAAAATAGGGAGAGCACTTGGAATCTAGGCGTAATTAAGCAGGGTCGCCCAGAGAAAACTAGATGCCTGAGGCAGTAGATCAACGGGTCTGCTTATTTCAAACAAAATTTCCGCCCTTTCCTCATTGTATAAACAGAATTTATTTCTTCATGTAACAGATATAACTTATAGCGGTTCATTTGAATTAGAGGTAAATACATTTATCTATTTAGAATGAAAACAAATGGGGCTCCCAATTAAGTTCGAGATTGGGGCACGTTGTACCAGGTGTGTTCCCCCCGCGCCCCTTCTAGGCGGCACTGGGTGTAAGGCAACCGAAAAGTTTTAAGCCACACATGAATTTCTTTAAGTATTTTCTGTTTCTTGAGCGGATAAAGCCCGCATTTTAACTTAACGATTCTTTCACTGTTATCGTTAGCATGATTATCATGATAACTTAACATGATTCTTTCACTGTTTGCGTTAAGTGGTCTCTACACCGTATGATAATCATCTGTAGTCGTCCGTGTGCAGAAAGCTGTGAATTGAGTTTGTAGCCACTACGTATCTCGACAATACACATTGCTTATGTTTCCTTGAGAGACGCTCATTGCATCCTGCGAATGAACTGCCTCCTGTCGGAGAATGAGTGAGCACCTTCGTAAGTTGCTGGTTCTCTGCTAGCGACGTAGGGTTGATACGTATCGTATGGATTGCTCACTGAGTACAAACTGTCTCTAGCCCTGTAGAGTGTATGTATCAGAGAACAAACCAGATGATTAATCTTCACTGGTCCTTCGAGGAAATACTGAGATGGGCGTTATCTACTTCCAAACACTGAGTTTGGCATTTGTCCCAAATATCTCTCCTTTTATTATTATTATTATTATTAGCTATTTTTACGCTAACTAAACCATCGATATTAAATAGTCTTAACTCACTATTGCGCTCTATTGCTTTTGCGTAACCACATCTTTTAACTATTTATAGTTAAAATGATGGGAAGAGATTCTGGAACTCAAGAAAACGTGCGCAGATGATCTTCTCCTCCATACGTCACGTACAATTTTTACTGTTTTTTTTGACTAAATAAATCTAAATCAGATTCCTGCCGATGCCTGCCTAATCTTTACACATTTTACTCCGGAGAAATTCAGTAGGGTGTATTGAATACACGGGCGTTAATTCGTTTAGACGATCAGGTGGATTCCTTAGAGAATGAAGTATGTAATGTACACAGACGTATTTGTATATTCCAAGTTGGTGTAGAGTACATAATTATACATGCAGGCTGCGACGGGAAAGAGAGGAAAGAATGAACATCCACAGCTTTGAGTGTGCGCCTGCCTCACCACATTTTATCATTTGCTAGCCTCATCAAGGTAAAATGATGAAAGTCTAGTCGCCGATGTCTAACGCTCGAAAACTTCACCGTTCGTTTGAATATCCGTACGTTTTTTGTATGTTTTCTATATATTTGAACTATTTCATAAGCGATTGCGTCCGGCATAGTGAACTTACTGGTGTCCGAAAACGGCTTGGAAAAGCTGTCCTTGAGTGGATAACGGGTATGTGTGCGTCAGCTCAGTTTGTTATCATCGCGTGCATACCTAGCGGCCACCAAGGTTAGTTTCACCGTGCATGCCGAGGGCGAGCTCGAAACGATACCTGACCGTGGAGACATTGGTTTCAGCTGCGACTACACGCATGCGTTGTGCAAGTATCCACTGGCGTTATGTTTGTATTGGGATCCTGGCGGAGCTCAGACTTCGTACTCCGTGTTTGACAAGTGGTTGTCTTAGCATTCCGTACACGTTGCGTCTGCCGGGTTCCCTTCGGCATAACAGAGTCCGTTGGTCGGGAAGCCTCCCGCACTCGGGACACCCGCCGCGGCCGGCGCGAGCAGACGGACGAGGGGCATTTATTCCGATCTGACGAAGGGCTCGAAAACGAGGACAGGAACATCGGCCCATCTGGCAAGGACGCGACGTGTCTCCGACAGCATATACGACCACATGCTCTCGTGACGCGGAAGCGTTCCACTGCAGCGTTTATTCCGGGCTTCGCCGGAAGTCTGTAGGCGCGTCGCGACGCGGCGGGAAGAGAACGCAGAGGAGCGGTGCGGCGCGGTGCGACGCGGCGGGATGTCCGATAGCGCGGCTCGGCTCGGCTCGGCGCAGCGTTGCGCGGCACGGCCCGAGGCATCGCGAACACTTGCTCACGCGCACGCCCGGGCCGATAGCCGCTCAGCCGACCGCGCTCGCGTGCGCACGAGGCCGACGCGGATGTTGGCGGTGGTTTCGCTGGTCGACGGCGCCGCGGCCACGCCGACTTTTCCGTCGCTCCCCAACCGTTGCCGCCGCCGCCGCCTCGCCGTCCATCGGCTGCTCGCCCGCCGGGCCTCCGCCCGCGCACGGCGCCGCCCACTGCGAAAGGCGCCCGTCGCCCCCACTTCCGTCGACGTCGCCCCCGACAGCCATGCACCGCCGGAGGCTCCCCGCTGCGTTTCGGTTCACACGGAAGGTAGGCCGGCACGCGGCGAGCGCGGCGCGTAGGAAAGCATACGTTACATGTGAATTCTGGTTACTGGGATCAAAGTTTCGACCCTATACCGGCACCCAAAATGTTGCAAAAGGCATTACGTCCCTGGAGATTTTCTCTCGCCAATAAAACCACAATCTCCCAGCATTTACATTTTTCGTTTTGGAAACTCCATACACAGTATATACATATTGTCATGTCACCGTTTGTTTTTCGAATGTACACTTTAAACAAATGATTATTATCATTTGACACCTGCATTTCATTTTCTCATAGTGTTTAAAAAGCAGTTCTTGCTGAGTAGCCAGAAATATAAATTTGCTCCGTTTGTTAGTATTGTTTTTTAATTTTCTCCAGAATCATCACAAAGGGTACCATCTCAAACGAAAGACCTCACGTTTCTAATAGTGAAACTAGCGTTAAGTTGTGAAATCGCAATTCTTCAGTTTAATTTTCTGGATATTTTCTTTATCTCCGTACGCAGGTAAGGAAGAGACTGTGCGCGCTCAAAATACGATAGTTCTAGTTTCCAATTAAATTAATTACGGAAAGATGTAACTAATTGCACTATCTAGTCTTGCGCTTCTGCACCTATTTAATCACTGTCAATTATAATTTCCTCCCTAAACTGCTTACAAGTGTCGGACATATACATTCTTTAATCGGACAGCATTTGGATATTCGTGAGTGCTCTGATAGGTTGGTCATAAATTTAAAATGGGGTAATATAGAGTGCAATCCAATATACTACGGGAACATTTGATACTTATGCAGATTATTTTCTATTTTGTTCTTGTCATGCTTTGCATGCGTGTTTAGTATTTTAGTAATTAATTATGCCGGCGATTCTTCTAGAGAAATAAAATTATTTTCCGAATCAAATACAGCAGTCAGTTCTTCGGGGCTCGAATCGACAAATCTTTATCCCGCATAGCGTAACTTCTTCCCCAATTTGTTTCATGAACTGACGACCTTAATTTGCCTATGTCTTAAAATGAAGAAAAAGTTCTACATCTCATCTGAAGTAATATTTTGTTATCCCACTGCAGTATTAGTATACAGAACATGAAATTATTACTCCGCTATGCTCCTCTTAATCTCTCTGAAGATTTGATATACCGAAACGTATACTCCGCAGTTCCCAGCTTATCTTATCAACGTACATTTATTGATTTTCGTTCCCTGATCCTCTTCGAAAGGACGTTTTCTACGTTGACAGGTTTTAGTTTTCCTGTCACTTGTTCTTTTAATTTCGTACAACTCTCAGCTAATCCTATCCAGTAAGTATACTGGTTATCATTTCGCGTGGTCCAGTGAGGATTAATACAGTTTATAGAATAGAGAATAGTTTAATATGAATGTTATTTGATGTTCATACAAATTATCCGTGCAATGACTAAAATAGTGAATGCTCGAGAATGCATGAAATAAATGATGTACAAGAATATCTCAATATTTGAGTAACTGCTATTTATTTATTAGAGACCAAAGAAAATACCATATTGCTCGCCTGGAGGGTCAAGGTCGCTAAGGCTGCAGGGCTGTAGTTGCGTCGGCTAGAAAGGTCGCAGGTTTGAACTCCGCCTCGGGCACGGATGTTTGTGTGTTGTCCCTACGTGTCGTCTTCCCGTTCAGGTATTCCAATGTAAAACAATTAAAGAGCATGATACATGACCTAGTAGTTAACTAGTGGTGCTTAATCAGCACGTACTTTCACGCAAAATTACATGGAAAGTACTGACATTTTCGAAAAATTACTCATGACCTTATTTCAAAATCTACGTTTAAGAAACAGATTTCATTAAGGCAAAATATCTCAATCTTCATAATTGCAGTTGTATTGTTAAACGACTCCCTATTTTTCAACCTTTTAATATATTTTTAATTCATTTCTGAATTTGTGGAAATTTGCTTGCTTCCACTTACTTGCTCACTTAATTTCATTGCCCGACTAATATCGCGTTTATTAATGTTATAATTACTTTAACTTTACTTTGACCTGCTGTGCTCATTAGTTTTCTCAATATACAACCATGATTATCTTGATTTTAGACGGACGGACGGACAGACGGGCGGACAGACAGACAGACGGACGGACAGACGGACGGACGGACGGACGGACAGACAGACGGACGGACAGACAGACGGACGGACGGACAGACAGACGGACGGACAGACGGACGGACAGACGGACGGACAGACGGACGGACGGACGGACGGACGGACGGGCGGACGGACGGATGGACCGACGGACGGACAGACACGATTTGCCGTCATTTGATTTTTTGGTAATAGGACATGCGTTCTGGCTACAACACATGTTAGAAGATTTGTTTTCTAAATTTAGCAAATAGATTTATCCACTTTTTCGTTACTAGGGCCTTGTAATGAGAGTTTTCTGTCGAAAATTTGCGGTTTTTTTGCGCAGCATTCCATAACTTTCTTTGTACCCCGTGGCGAGAAAGTAAAAAAGGCATATTAACAGTGTAGCATATTTATATATACTAAGAATGAAGGAAAGATATGACATTTCCACTTTCTATATCACTGAAAATTGATAATAAAGATTCTGCTAAATTTGGTTGTCATATTGACGTTGCACTATATAAAAATAGTAATTAATTGAAAAATACTAATTTTGATTTATCAATCGAGAGAAATAACGGAAGAAATCATTGGTACTTGCTGTGAATTCTGCGTAAAAACATTAATTCTTTGACATATTGTAGAATAATTTAGAGGAGCAGTGTGATTTTTTAGCTATTTTATTTTGTAGAGTGTTATTGAATTTTATTTTGAAATATTTGCGTTCCATTATAAAGGTTCAAGCATTTTACTGCAAAATAAAAATCAGATGTTGGCTAGTTGTTATTGCTGTAAAAGTGACATTTAGAATTTAGTACAAGCAAATGAGTGGCATTTTTACTCAAAATTTGTTATGTTAAGTGAGAACATAGTATCTACCGTAATTATCTATAACTACTGCATGAAATTCGCGTGATATGCGGAAACGAAGTGTACCGGAGGTGTAAAAGATAAAGTAGATAGAGAAGATAGTGAAGGTATGGACGGTTGAAGCATTGAAACACGAATGACGTAATACGCTTAAAAGGAATTGCGTGAATCACGTATTGTTGCGTCATGTTCGACGCAGCCTTGTTGATTCGCGTGCTTCATCCTTAGAAAGTGTAATTTAAATGCGTTTGAGTTGATGCAGTTGATATAGATCTCCCGGAGCCTGATTTTGGTGGTACCGACGATGCAGTCGCAGTACGTATGTGTTTTATAATATCTGGTGGGAATTCAATAATTGAATCTTTTTCCGTTAACACAAAATTATCTACACCTCGAAACATCAGCAGGCTTACCTGAACGCTCTGTACTTTCTCCAACGTTATTTAATGTTTACATTCAGATATTTCACATATGTTAGCAGCAAATTTGTACTTTTCGCAGATGACACCTCCAGATTCACTGCAGATAAAGGCATTCTCGTAACTCAAGACCGAATTCAAAATAATCTTAGAGAACTGATATCCTGAACAGCCCTGTAGAGAATCAAAATTAATTCATAAAAATGCTAAGCAAAAACATTAACATTTCGAACACCTAAAACTCTTCACTTAACAATCAATAGCAGCACGATTCAATTGAATACAGGTTCAAATAAATATCTTGTTGCGCTTTTCGATAAAAGACTAATATGGAAATCTCGTATCCTTGCAACAGTAAATAAACCCCAAGGGAAAATGTCAAAAGAGCACCAGTAAAACCAGTAAACCTCATTAAAATTGAATGTTAGCTTTGATATTTAAATCGATAATTTTACTCATCTTAAAATATGCGTGTCCTGTTTGGGGAATCGTAGCACCTTCATTAATAGAAAAACTACAGATAATATAAAACCAATGTCTCAGAAAAATCATACAAACGCCCTGGTTTATATCCAGTTCTCAGATCATGGAGAACTAAGTTTGAATTTAATAAAAAATCACTATCCGCAATTTTCGAGTTTTTTTATAGTACGTACAATGTTTCTCATTTAACAAACAAAGAATCTAAGACGTAATGCTGTGCACCCATATGCACTTTTCTGAACATAAATATTGTAATAACTAGAAGATGGATTTGTTGTTAAGATCAAAACTATAAAGGAGTCGAAACGTAAATTCCAACATAAACAAATTAACACTTTTATGCCACACTTTTGAGATCAAATTCTGTTATTTGTAAGTGTACGGATATGAAATTTGCAAATGTTGCATGTCCTTAATTTATTTGAATTTTCATGAAAAGATTCTTGCCTCTAAATTTAAGTAGGTCGCACGGTGGCTTGACGGTTAATTGTTAAAAAAATCGTATTGAAATTATTGCATTGTGAAATAATTCATTGTGGTGCTTGAATGGAAGACAAATCTTTCAGGTATAAAGATTGCTGAAGAATTGGATATGCGGGTCTGCTGTTTAAGCAAGTGGGAAATTAGTTGTTGTTTTTCTTCCTTTCTCGTACTTACTTCGTAAGAAAAGAAAGTTGTGTTAGCACGTTCCGGAAATCAGCGAATTTTATATAGGAAAGCTCTTATTGCTGGGCCCTGGGAACGAAGACGTTTGTAAATCCTGCTGCTATATATAGTAAATTACTTCCTCTAACGTGGGGTAGCCGGAATCCATGTTTTGCGGGCCCTTGATACCGAAAAATCGATTGACGGCGAAGCAACAAATTGACCATCCGTCTGTGGTCAACGCTAGGGCGTAAACAGTTCAGTCGTTTTTCTCCAAAATTGATATTCCGTGATCGATCTGAACGAACTCGAGGCTTTGGGGGCTTCAACCGTATATTTTATTAATTTTCTCAAAAATGGCTCCAATTGTTTTGATTAAACTTTGTTCTCGGATTTTTCTGTAACGTGTTATTCTATTTTGATGACATTAGGTGATTGGAGTATTCTGATTTCCATATTTTGATTACTGTTATGACGCCTACCTTTTCGGGAAGCTTTGAATATACTTCAGTAAAATCGATAGTATCTGAAACGACTCTGCTGTGTGAATAATTAATAGTAAAATTATGTACCCACTAAATCTATTATTGATAATAATATTCTTAGTATGCCCTTATGTCTATTAATACAGTGAACTAAATACATTGAATGAAATGATTTTTAAAATATTGAACTGGCATCCGTACTAGTAAGCGAAATAGTATTGTATCGTCTCAATCGTCAGTCATTTACAGGTATGTCCTCGACGTCCCGTCTACCGCTTCTTCTTATGAGAAATGAAAGTCTTTCTCAACTGCAAGACAAACCGTTTAATGACGTGACTTCTGTCTTACAGGTACACAGGTCATATTAACTTAAGCAAATAAGAAAATATCTTAATGAACAAATAAGCTCTTAAGCAAATCCTGTGTACAACATACCTTCAGGAAAACCAAAATGTCCTCGTTCTAACCTTCTTTCCTCGACCTCACGATGCATTCTGCTTCCTTATCCAGGCTCTTCCAACATAATATCCGGTCGGTAGGTGAAGACAAATGGCAATATAACCCGCTTTGTCACAGTATACTGTGTATGTGCGTGTGTGTGCGCGCGCGGCGCGCGTGCGTGCGTGTTTTTACATTCTTGATAGTGGGAAGTTCTTTCAAGTAACCAAACTCCCTTGCGGCTGCCATATGCAGGTGCCTGAAGGTCCTATCGGGGCTTCCATGCAATCACACCGATCCTTTAAACGACCTCTTAACCGGAGGACCCATTTAACTCCCGGATCCTTACGTGGAGGTAGCCCTTGCACTTATCTTGGTCCTGTATAATTATTCTTTCCAAATGTAGGCTAATCTTAGTGCTTGTTCATTTTTAGACATTAGGGAACCAGTACGCCCAAGGGCTCACTACAGGATCATTCCATGTCAAGTGGTTTAGGGCTCCCCTCGCGACCTTTTGGGATTTTGATGAAATTTTGTATGCCGAGGTTTCAAAGGAACTGCTGTTAAGTTGTAGCTTCGTGGGGGAACTAGGTTTTCATATTTTTAGGTTGTTAATATTTTAGACCAATATCTGTTAACGCCGTTAACACAGTCTTAGAAGATCGTGGTTATGTAACAGTCTATACAATTATTTATGTTCTCTCTGATTACAATGAACATGAATTAATGTCAAGAGATATACTTTTAGGGCTTCAAAATGTGCTCTTTCAAATGAGATGTTTTAAATCATTGCATAGTAGTACTGTTCGTTTAACTGCGTGGAAATACACTATTTTGGAGATTTTGGCAAAAAATGTCAATTTTGTACTTAATTTCTACAGTAACGTTGAGGATGGAGCTTGGAATTTTTCATTAAAAACATTTTTTTTGGGGTATTAGGTGCCAAATTTCAATTTTTGAATTTTCATTAACTTTTTGTTTGTAAACTATGTAACAATAAATTCTAAATTTTTTAAATATACTATATTCGACAATATTACCACATTTTGTGCATTGCATGCCTGCGATAGATAATCAAATTAACTTTTTTAATAGCTCAGAACCTGCTATTATAGTGATACAGATGTGAAAGAATTTCGAAAGGTAACACTTTATGTAAAAGATGGCTGAAAATATTTATTTAGTGGGGTTTTGCCAAAATCATCTTTTTTAAACTTAATTTACGACTTAATGTAAAGAGCTAGGAGGTTGAAAGCATCCATTAAGATGTTTATATGTTATTAGGCAAGTTAAAAATTTCTTACTTAAATTTAAGGAAGATATTCTACATTAAAACCTGGATTTTTACACTATTTTTCGGCAATGTACTCACTGTGTTAATTAACGAAAATTTATATTAATTTCATGGAATAGGGAGGAAGTTGTACAAGTGAGGTCAGTTTAATTTGTTTAGTGAAAATAGATAATGAAACATTGTATCCCACAATTTCAATAATCTTATAGTCTTACTATACAGAGATTCTACACCGTGACAAGTAAACCGCTGTATCTCAAAAACTCTTTCACAAAAGAAAGTACGTCAGAAATATTCCCTAGAGACTTACAAAATTTCATCAAAATTTGAGTTTGTCGCGCGGGAAAATCCTGTAAATTGGACCACTTGACATGGAATGACCCCTATGCAGTTAGCGCAGAAAGTGATCCGGCACAAACAAACATGATACCAAACATAGTCATATAATGCCATGTAGGTTTTCCATTTGATTTAATTATTGCCTCCAGCCAACTCTGCTGATCTCGCGGAGTCAAACTTCATTATCTAAAGAGAGCAAGTTTAAGATCGTTGTTAGACACACTGTATTTCCTTCTTTTTCCCGAAACATATCATGATCTGTAGAATTATGATGAATGAATGGAGGAAAAGCATCTTTTTTATTTCAATGATGTAGAACAGTCACAATGTAGTATTGAATATTGTATTTTGGGTTACTGACATATTGAAACTGAGTTATTTCCCAGACAAATTTCCAGCGCATTAACGAGGAAATTTTCCTTTAGTATCTGGTGTTCCATTCTGGTCTGCATTACATGCAGATGCCTCCCCCCCCAGTCAAGGAATGTTCGTTTATCTTCAACCTGCACAGAAGATGTACGTCACCCCTTACTGTCGAATAGGAAATGTTTCCGTACAAGTAATGTAATGGACAATACGTACGAGGTGTCAGGTTTGAAATAACAGTAAAACAACATGTCTCCAATTGATTATATTATATAGTAAGAGGATGTGCAATGCACCAATATTAACGTGCAAAATTTTAGTGACTGGAAAGATTCATAGACGACGTTGATCATCGCTGACTTTCAACAAGAAATGTTCAGTTGCTATTAACATAACGTACGAGTGGGAGGTCACAAGTTTTAACTATAAATGTAATGAATATTTGTCTGAAGATCGAGATAATATTCCTCTCCGTAACGTGACGATGTGGAGTTGAATACAGTAATTAAAAGGTGATTGGTAATAAAAAGATAGGACCTTCATGTGTTTGCTATATTAATAAAGAAGGAAATGATGATCTATACCTAAACAAAAGAATAATTAACACTATCAATCACAGTATTTATACACATACTTTAATAAATACGAACACTCAAATAAAAATAATATATAAAACGCCCTCATACACAGAATAATATGTGGAATATTTCGTGTTTGTAGTCTGCGGCTTATACTGACTTGTAAGTCGTATCACAGGTGGCAGACAGTGAAATCTTCTGATGAGATTGAAATTCAGTGGCTTTATTACCAAAAATGCGAATGCCCAAGTTGCGTGTATGTTTTTTGATACGTCCAATTAGTTCATAATGCGTCTCGATAATGTAAATGAGCGACGCGAACGACATGCCCATAAGTAGTAGTTGCACAGATGTACCTGTATATAATCTATTGTGCATCCAAACATTTGATTGCAGGACGGAGTTTTATGGAGTATTGCCCTCTCTTTCTATCCAATACAATTTTACGTAAGACTCTCTCGTTGTACCACAAGCTGTGTTGCCAATTCACGATACTCAGGGTTATTCGGCTTTTTCATCCTGTCTCAGGCGCAAATATAAATCATGGTAGTCAACGATAGATTCTATGGTATTGATCTTAGACAATTGCGTTTTTACTCCTTATTCGCGGAACTCTTATGAATATGATGATTATTTTGTAATTTTGGTTGATTGTTTAATTTGTAAGTTCTTAAATTTTCACGATGCGAGTAACTTTTTTTATTATAAAAGAAAAGAACTAACATCCAGCGGTTGAAATGACACTGGAAGTCCAAATTTTTGGATGAGACAAACCACATTTCTCTATGAATCATGGTTCTTGAGTTAGACGGTAATAAAAACAACCATTTAGTGCGGACGAACATCTCATGCGTTCAGTGATCAATGAAATATATATATATATATATATATATATATATATATATATATATATATAAAATATCATATGCGTGCGCGTGTATGTGTGTGTATCCCAATACAATATTTAAATGACACAAGATAATTTTTAAACTTGATATTTCTGGATTCACTAGCTCATGTATCCTTTTCCATATTCGTAATTGTTAAATAAAGCATGTCGTTCTAATCAAAGATCGTAGCTTTTCTCAAGCGGGGCGGCTTGTCCACGACGCTGATGTTCTTTGTTGCTCTGCAATATACTTCCTAAGCGAGTGTGACGGTTGGAAAAACAAGCCGTTGGAATCAATTGTTGAATATAGATGCGAAATGTTAGTGCTGCTCGTGTGGTGGCATACAATAGATGTTTAATCAGTTACCAATCAACTTTCAACTTTCATCTGGTGTTCAATTCACCACGTTGCGCTTTAATATGTGCTTATTACATTTTGTTACGTGACTATAGTGCGTCCGAGCATTGCTATACAGCGCTTATTGGAGAACAGCGTTGCCACTTCTCAGCCAGCGTTTACACGCAATATTCGCCGTGCTGGATACTCGGATTGATATGAATTTTTGCCAGTTTGTTCAGGACCTTTCAAAATCCATAAATACTGATTTTTATGTGTGAAGTATTGCAAGTAGTGGTTTTGCGACAATTAGTATTCAGACCTTTCATGACCTTCTGCCTGTCGAAGAGCGGAAAACCCCGCGTGCAGCCGCGGTCGTCGGGGTCTCAGTTGCTTCCTAGGACATGCAGACATGCATGCATTAAACGTGTCTTTACATGGCAGGTTCGGAAAGACAATAAAGTCGAACACATGCGTAAGTAATCAAAATACAATTTTTGCAATGATAGGAGTCCCTGAAAATGTTATCAAGATATGGGATAAATGAATATCCTTTAATGTCACATTTGTTTGAAAACTAACTATTCACAATAATGGGTTCTAATATAATGTGCAAAACGTATAGTTTATCAATGCCATCAAGTGCCCCGTGGGTAAGTATTTCACTTTTCTTAAAAACAGCATTGGTTTACGATATGCTTACAACGTATTTCGTTAGAATTATTGAGAAAGTGTCCTTGAAATTAAAAAGAGGCCAACGGATGTGACCTTTGTCATCAGTCGTAAAAGAATGAACGCTCTAGAAATCTGACACAGGTTGATAGTAGATAGGAAACCCTATTTAGAATACTTCACAACACTACAACATTTGATTAGTATGTGGGTTTTGCACGGTAATCTTCCAGCTGGCGAAATGGTGAAAATAATCGGTGTACTCGCATTTTACACCGGATGTCCCGCGAAGGGGAGCTGTCTTCCCACGGGCAACTGACATCAACATCTCCGAGTTTCGCCAGTGTGAGTGTGTAAAGGTCATGGTGGACAAAGTTATTTTTCCTACTTTTGTATTAATAAACAAGACGGGATTTCGGCAGGACGTCTAAACCTTTCTTTAGATCGTACGTAGCGCCTACAAGCCTGGAGAAAATTAGCACACCACTTGAACGAAAATTTACTTTACATTTTAAATAGATGACTTCATATTAGTAATTAAAGATTTTTTATGAAAAAAGATGTATTAAATTATTATTTGTAAAAAAACAAGCCTTTAAATGATAATTAAAACTAAAAATATCAATAACAAAACATACACTAACGAGACTTGAATTATTGTTTCGCGCCAATGACGACATCGATATCAAGATCAATATTGCTAATTTTCAGTCAAGTCATTTTACAGGTCCAATTTATTCCCATTTTAAATGTAAAATAAAGGGAAAAATGCCCATTCACAAAGTTGAGATGCCATCGATGGTATCAGGTACTGCAAGGCTTTGGGCGGACAATGCGTAATATGCATTTCGAACATCAGCTAAAAATTTCTTACATCTTTGCATTTGAAAGCACGTTTTAAGACAGAATTGCTGGTTGAATGACTTTGGCATTAATATTTTTACTGTGGAATTTCTAATAAATTTTTAAATATATTTATAAGTATTTCACTGTTTTTAATAAGTAAAATTTAAAAATATATACTATATTTTTCCTTCCACATCGCCAGTTGAGACACGCTGTATATTATATCTTTAGAGCGAAAGAAACGTGTGTGATTCGAATTTTCAATTTCCAAAGATCCCCATTTTTCGAGAGTTAACGTGTTTGAATGATAATTGGACATATTTTGTTTGTTCAACTTCAGGTAACTATATTTAAGAAAAACAATGTTCCTTCTTTCCCAGCATTAGAACTATGCTTTGTACACATTGAGATTTCAGATAATTTCCCCCAAAAATATCAAAAAACTACCCATATGTCGTGAAAAAAGTTTTAAATGATTTGAAGTTTTAATATCGATAAATTAGAGTGCTCTGAGAAATAATCACTTAGCTTCCGTATTAAATGTGATTGACAGGTTCAAAAAACATTTAAAAATTAGACATATACCATGTTATTAATCAAACTTTAATCTGTGCAAAGGAAATTTAAAGAAAAATATTTGAGTCGCTCTTGACAGCTCTCGCTCTTTTGAGGAGAATATTTAAAATTTCGTTGGGTACCATATAAGGCACCCCCGAAAATTCGGCGGGCTGTTCGAGAGACCGTGACATCAGCTTGATGGATTGAGGAATATCTATTTACGTGAAAATATTGGGAACGGTTTAGGCGCTAGTTTTTCACAGATGGACGGCAGGCTGATTGCAGAAAAAATGTTTACTTATCAAGGACCCATTAAAAGTGGATTCTGACTAAAGTATGTTTTAGAGAAAGTCATTTAGTACATACACTACGTACATGAACGAAAATTGTCCTCGTTTTCTATATTAAGAAACCAATACTCGAGATTTTCTTTCGAAACATCGTCGATTGTTGAATTGAATTTGCCTTATTTTACATGGCGAGACTCGGGCCATCAGGCTTGCTCTTCCGTCTGACCACGCAAATTTCGCTACGCTCCTTTAATCAACTAGCACAGAAAGGAGGTATTTCTTGGGGGAGAAACAGGCGATTTGAATTTAGCTCAGAGGCGTCATTTAGGCTTGAGGATCTTCTACATGCAAGTAAATCTACGAACATGGGACAGCCGGCTTTATTTCCCTTCCAAGGGAAGGCGTACGAAGGATTTTTTCGCTCTTAAAAATCCACGGCTTCGATCGGGTTTGAACCCGCCAACTTGGGTACAACAGTCCAGTACGTTAACCGTTACACCATCGCCGGATTGTTTGGCAGCATTACATACATCTCTATACTATGTATATGTATACGAGAAGGTAAAAATATAGAAACTCGCTGAATCATGTTTGAGACAATTTTGAAATAAATTATTTCGTCTAATTGTTGCGAAAGATCATGTGTGTTATTATTGTCGTGTATTTCCTTTGCTGCTGTCGAAGAAAAACATTTGGATTTTTATCAGTAAATTGAAACATATTGCAACATTATAGAGAGGGCAGATAATTCAAAGTTAGTTGCGTGTATGCGCGCGGGCGCGTGTGTTATGTATATCTCTTCGTCAGTGACTCCAGGCTAACGAGCTAGCTTTCCATGCCGCAACCCTGAGTTCGATTCCCTGATGGGGGAAAAATTGAACTACGGCTTTTCACTTGTTCACTGTCATGCCCCAGTTCATAGAGCTGGTTCACTACGAAAAAGCTTCTCATGGGTAGTGAATGCCAAACAGATTTCGTAAGCGGTTGCGACCTGCTTACTACTGGTCTCCCGAGAGCATGGCCGTGAGGCTAGGACACCATGGCGTGGCAATAGTCTGGCGAGGCTGTAGTCCCATAGTACACACACTCACTCATCCATATGTATAACACATCCATATGTGTGTGTTATCCATATTCCGACGCATGCGGCACACTAAGTCAAATAAGTAATGCTTTATGATCAGAAATTTGTTGTGGGATACAGTGGGCACCACCTCAGCTAAACATCCGTTGGAAAATACCAATGAAATAATATTTTCTCCTTAGTTTCTAAAAAGTGTAAAAGGGCGAATATACGAGGTGTGTATGAGGTTTCTGGAAACCCTAAACCCATTTTAAATACAGTTTCTTAGATGCTTATATTCTTACTCTAAAAACTAATATTTTTTTATTCGCTAAGCCTTTAAACGTTTTTATTTATATATTTTTTCGATACAACCCAATAAATAATATTGTTCGTCATTAGGTGTTACCTACTCCGTAGTGCGGCAAATACTCTTGAAGTGATATGAACATGCTATGCGCGCCCTTCGAAAACTGCTGTTCGTGTGAAAAGGATGAAAGAAGGAAAGTAAGTAATAATGAAAGAAGAATCTTTCGTGTTTGGTGCCGGTCTCATTGTGACAGACGCCATGTGCGCCATCTGTCCTCTTACCCCGGTGGATGGCGTGCTTTGAAATGCACGCACGCACAACCTTCTCTACAAGAACACCACGCTCGGCACATCTTTGTTTGTGTATATTTACACCTCCAGTGCATGAAGAGTTGTCAGTCTACAATTCGCATACTTCCTTGTTCGTTACACGTTCATAATTACTAACGCCGTTAAATGAAGAAATGAAGCGAGCGTTATCTGTTGACACTCACTGCCTGACTAGCTTTCTGGCTTCCGCGTTAGGTGTCTACGCTTCTCTTCTGTCTGGCTTTGAAAAGTGATGTAGGAGAGTAATTTTGCAATGCACAACCGCAGAGCGAATTTCGAAAGCGACGTTTCTCCCTTTGTTTGTTCTGTATTTTTTCGTATCAATATATTCGCAAGACGCTTCTCTATCATGTTGCCAAATATTATGTTAAAAATATGAGTTTCTCCTAAGTTAAATGATATGCAAAAACCGTTGAATCCCTTCTTGAACTGAAAGACTGAATGTGAATATTTGTCCATCCTGTCCGTACTATTTAATAGAAGTACGTCACTTTGGAAATAAGCTCCACAAACGTGTGCGCACCGTGGGCTGTAATGCCCGGATTCTGAAAGCTTGTCAATAGCCCCCCATGATATGACCTGTATATTTGAGCATTTTGGAATTTGACAAAACATAGCCGCTCATCACTCCCAACTATTTTTACATTCTCGCCATTACTTCGTGAGAAGAGATTAAAAATTGCTCCAAAGTTTTCATTAAATTTTGTTCTCAGATAGTATAAAAGATACTTAAAATAATGGCACACGCCTAATTTTTGTTGTAAATTTTTTTTTTCGAAAATTTCGTAAGTTTAATATATGTTTCGATTTGCTCATACTACTACAATATTAAAGAGATTTTTTTCTTAAATAAAATCTGTTTTTAAGATACGTTGTAAAATAACATCGAAAATGTAAATAGTTTCCGCGTAATTTTTCGGCAATTTTTGAAAAATTTATTTTCTTTAAAAGGACTTAAATTATTTCTTTGCATTTTCACCTCGTGTGTATCAATCAGAACGGTAAAATAATGATGCTAGTCCCATTTCCGGAAAGCTCTCTGTATTTTCGAAACTTGCGTAATTTCTGCTTGAAGTTTATGAACATTATAAAAACACATTTTCTCAAAAGGCATTGCGCATGTTTTTTCTCAGTAAGAACAAGGAACACTGAAAACAATGGGGTCGGTCACATTTTTGTTGAAGTTAAATTTTCGAAAATTGCAAATTTACAAGTAATGTTCATTCCCGCCAGAGAAGTAGCTTAACATTCTGGGGAAACACATCCTATATCCCCAAACATTTAGATTATAGAAAATAATTCTACCAATAATAAGTAAACCTCACTCACGTATATTTCTATTCTATGTACTGAATAATTCTAAAATACTAAATATGTCTTTAACAATTATTGTCCCTTCTTGGTCAATGTCCACCATCTCGATTAGGTTTTCTTCCAATTTCCCTAATCTTTGAGAAAATGCTGAGGTTTTTGCTTCTGGGCATAAATTCATCTTCGTACGTGTGCACGTTTCAAAGGCGAATGTATTTATTTAAATAATAATCGTTTTCCAAGTTCTCACTGCAATAAGTCGAGTCCGTCACGAAGGGCAGTAATCAACAATATGTAAATGATTCGCCTTTGCAATTGTTTTTTATTACACATGAGCAAGTACTTTGCAGGTTATTGCCAAAAACCTATCATTTTTACCTGTGTGCATAATTCCTTCAGTTTTATATCGAATGGAGAAAAGTACGCGTTTAAAATTTGCACATTTTTTCTTTTCGGGATCTCTAAATTGTTGAAATACAAAACATGATTATTTAAGTTTAATATTAGTGATAAGTATCTGTTTATCTGAATTAAATTAGTTCTAGAAAAATAAATTTTTAAGGAAGGTCAAGTAAATACCAGTCATTTTAGATTACTTTTTCTTGGTTCAGATACACTTGAGTAATAAAGTAATTGCAACTTATATTGCGTACGCCAATTGTACCACGTAACCGGTTCGTTCTACGTTCTGGTTGAGTACAATCCGTTCCACAACAGTTACTACGAGTGTGCTCTACATTCATTTGCCAGTTTTTACGAGTCAGCAGTTTCCAAGCTTTTTTAATTAACACAGTCCACAGAACACACGACCTTGCGGTACACCAGTTCTCTGTAATATGGTTATCACGAATGCAATAATTCGCTTATTGAGAAAAGTACTCTCAGTATTAATGCTCCTTAAAGGAACTCTCTTGCACGAAAACTTAATATCCTAGGCATGACTGGGAGCAATGCGCGGCATTTCGCTTTCTACTTTTTCGACTGCTACTTACTTACCTTGTAAAGAGTAAGATTCGTACTGCTGCAGCACAAAGTGGTGAATTTTCGCCGGAAATAGTTGTTTTGTGAGGCCTTCATATCTAAACCAGTCGTGCTCCAATAGCACACACTTTCTCGCATTATTTATACACGTGCCTTTTTTCAAGAAATCAGCAAAGAAAATAGCACCTTCGCCATTCTTTTAAGCATCGCTAGTTCTGACCGTGGAAAAATTTGGAGCGGTTTTTGAGAAAATCTTTTTTTATAAATTGCATTAATTTTGAACAGGAATTATGCGAAAATGGCCGATTTTTCAAAAAATTGTTCACGTCCAGTTTTAAAGATCTAAGTTTTTAGAACAGATATCATTAAAACAAATGTTTTTATGTGAATGTATTTTTTTGCTATGTTAACGTCTTCCACTTTTCGAATATACGCCAAAAATGTGACTAGCCTAACTTTTTATACCATCCTATCGTGTATACGAGGAGAAAATTTATATAAAAAATTCGAGTCGTTTTTTAAAATGTTTCAAAATTGCATATATTTTACGCAGAGTTACGCGAAAAATTGTAACATTTTGGAAAATTGTAAATTACGTTATCTTAAGATTTGTCTTTAAAGAAATTATTTCAGTAAAGAAAAAAATCTCTATCTTTATTTTTGTAGTTGTAGTAAGACGCTCAAAATAATTTTTAACGTTCGACGTTTTCAAAAAATTAGGAATTTTAACGAAAATGGGACCGTCGCCGTCCTTTTGAGCGTATTTATGCTATCCGAGAAGACAGTTTAATCAAAAAATTGGAGTCAGTTGTTTGAAAATTTTAAAAATGTAATTGAGGCTTCATGTAAAGTACTCACAAAATCAAAATATCCCTTTGAAAATCCGAGGGCATGGAATTCATTTAAATCTATATGAGAATATCAATTTGGGAGAAAATCGGCCTAACGATTTATGCACTAGCGTTGAACACTAGGACGCAGACGCAACACGGTCAGACGCAGCCACAGAGATCGAAGAGGGACAGACAAATGTTTTGCCGCCAATCGGTTTTTCGGTATTAAGGACCACAAAAAATGGATTCTGACTACACTTAGAGGAAGTAAGTTACTACATTTAGACAAGATTTATGCATATTTTCGTTACCATGGCCCTGCTATAGCAGGTTTTTCTCTCGAGAAAGTTACGGTACGGCAGTACGTAAAGTACAGCACGTACGTATTGGAATGTGTCTCACAGAGACGGAAAGAAAGTGTGTTCTGTTCGCCAACACACATGACACCATCCAAGAACGAATCGTTACATGATCAATCAAGCGTGGATATCTTATCAAAGTTTTCACTTTCCTTAACGCCCAAAAAATGCTCGTACTGCTGTTGAGAACACCACATACAGCACTGTGGTCATGAAGCATCAAGACGAAATGTACACCTTTTTTGCCACAAGGCTGCAGATTTCAGACTCGGAGACCCTTGAGTTTGTTACGATCGAACGAGGACTATCAAGTTTGGAGAAAATCGACTGATCGATTTTGCAGCTAATGTTGATCCCAGACAGACGTACCGACGGGCTGAAGTGCAAACGAGCAGTCGGACAGATCGACAGACAGAAAGTTCGCAGAGAGGGGGAGCTGACGTTTTGCCATCAATCGATTTTTCGGTAACATGAACCCACAAAACATGGATTCTGAGTGCTGTGCGTTAGAGCTGGTATTCACAACTTTTTTCTTGTGTCGATCCCTTTTAAAATTATTGTTTGCTTCATCGACCCCCCTTATATTTTTCTCTTTATGTACAGGATACATAATTGATAAAATGATTCATAATACATGAATTTTTCATAAATAACTTAACTTAAAAATTACAATTTCTAATACCAAACATTTCGTAAATATCTTGATTTTCATATCACTTATTAATGTTTATTAATTGTCTATATAATTGTGATTTATATTTTGTATCTTTTAATTAGATACACTTTTGCGATAGATTGAATCAGAAACACCACTTGAAAACATATACCAGGTGTATGTTTAATCTTTTCCGGTTTCACTAAGAGATGGCTTCAGCGAACAGTGCGCAGCGTATAAATTTGACACTACGTCAGTTTGTCTGAAATTAAGTTACCAACGCACACTAGTTGAGTCTGCAAACACTAGCTTCTGTGCTATACCGTTAACTGATCGTGTCGACGTTTGTGTCTGAAAAACGCTTTGCTTTCCTTTTAAAATCCAATGAAAAACGCTGTAAAAAGCCATCGTTTGCCGGTAGAAACATATGGTAAACACACTTCAGTGATGAGAACATGTTAGACAGGGTTTCGACCATTTAGACGTGATGATTTCAGTGTAAAAGGCGTTGCTCGCTCTGAAAGATCAAAAAAGCGCAAATGGCAGTCGTTGTTGGATGATGACCCAACTCGAACTCTACAGCAATTGGCTAAAACTTTAAATGTGTCACAAAAAACAATCGGCAGATTGCAATTGCATTGATTTACAGGCAATGGGGAAGATCAATAAACTCAGTAAATGGGCCCCACGCGACTTGGATGAACGTCTAATGCATGACAATGCGCCGTCTCAAACAACAAAACCAGATAAAGACACCTGGAAATCGTTTGGATGCGACATTCTTCCGCACCCGCCCTACTCCTCCCAGCGCCACCTGACTGTCACCTCTTCGCATCAATGAAAATGTCTAGTTTTTCAAATGTCGCTACTGTCGCGCTTTTTAAAAATATTATTATTATTATTATTATTATTATTATTATTATTATTATTATTATTATTATTATTATTTCCAATTTGTTTGTAACTTTTATTCATTTTTCAACTCTTTATAGTTAAAATGATGGAAAGGGATTCTGGAACTCAAGAAAACGTGCGCAGATTATCTTCTCCCCCATACGTAACATACAGTTTTTTACTGTTTTTGACTAAATAAATCTAAATCTAAGACTTGGCAAATGGTTTGCCGCATAAGAAAAGCAGTTTCAGGGGATGTGATTCATACCTTTCCTGAATGATGGGCGAAGTCTGCAGAAGCCGATGGCCAATATTTTGAATGAACAAAAAACTGCATTTCTCCTGAAAATTAAGTGTTTTCTTTACCACAAAAACGGCAAACCTTATGCTGACGCTTGGAATAATTTGATTTCATTAAAATGTTTTTGCTAAAATGTACTATGTCTCGCCATTAAATTTGCTCGATGATGCCTACCCTAGATGTTGCCAAGTTTGTTTCGACTATCCTGCAGAAGTTCTGCTGGAAAGCGTACACGTCATCCATACAATCGGATCTATCTCTTTGAGATTTTGAAAATTTTTGGAGCCCTGTAGGTATTCATGGCCGTCGATTTGCTTCAGACGAAGAGGTGCACGTCTGGGTACAACCAGTGTTCGTAGGTAACTGCAAACCTGTTTCTAACAAAGCATTGATCATCTTGTCTCACAGTGGGATACATTTATAATAGTTAGGGCGATTGCTTTCGTTATAATATACAACTCACTCATTTTTTTACCATCTCGTTTTCATTTGATTGACCCTTATATGAAGTAAGCGAGAATGAAAAACATGTTATTGCCAGAAAGATATAATTACGTGGAATGCAGTTATTCTAGAAAATTATTACTACTGATATAATCATTGCCTCCTGTGTTTCTCAAAAGCATCCCCGGATTACGTGTTCTGTGCAGCCGGAGGCGAGTTTGTTGATTCTGTAAGCATTTATTTATGTTACCCTAAATTATGAGGCAAATGATACACAGTAGGCAAGAAGAAACTCAGACGTTCGTTCCTCAAGGTCTCTAGAATGTAGAGAAAAAATAGAAGTTCTTCAGAACTGGAAATAATTTTCCCGAGGAGTGTGTTTCTCAAAACCAATATAAACCGCATTATTAACCATGGAATTAGAGTATTACTTAATAACTCTTATGTGAATTCACATATACCCGAGTCATCATCGAACCAAAAGTTCTGAAGTACCCAAAATCTGATACCAGTGAATTTGCCAAGAGGATACAAAAATCCCAATAAACGTCATCTTCGTTACCCGCGTATCGATGATAACACATTTTGATTTCGATTTCAATGTACGATTTTCTTGCCGCTTTCAGGAAAAGAATTCACAATATTCGGAATCTCGACTGTAAATTTGAAAAATGTGAATGACGTCTGTTTATCTTTTCGAAAATATAACTTCTGTGAGAATATTCGTTACCGCTGCTGCAGTGTGTCTGACCGGGGTGTCCTAGAGTTCGAGTTTCGAGGCAGATTTTCGATACGTCGAATTCCTGGATTAGCTACATGGAATTCGCTGCCTGGAGGAGAATTTTTGCGGCCGCCTGCTCTGATCACCAATTTGTGATGGTTTCACCACTACATACTAGGCAAATGCCGGAGAAGTACCTTAACATAAGAGGCACGGACCGCTCGTGATAATTTTCTTCCTCATCCTAGGCCCTCTTCTCCCATTGCACACACACAAACCCGGGCGCTCACTCAAACATACATGCCCTAAATTCCCACACGTGCCGGAAGCTTAGAGATTGTCCAGACTGATGTGCATATCCACTGAGGGAGGTACCTGAAGCAAGCCCCATGTAGGTTGTTGCTAGATGTCTCATACCCGCGAAGGAAGGATATCGCCACCTCCCAGCTGTAACTTACACTACACTAACGAGTGTAAAGCCCAAAGTTGTTGAGACTCCCGGAATCTCGAAATAGGTCATTCTTTCGGAAGAATTACATTACCAAAGTGAAATGTATTGTCCCTACATGTAAAGTATTATTTAGTGAACCTTTAAATGCTCTGTGATTAACAGATAAATAAGATGTGCATCATGATTCACCACTGACTTTTCTTTGCGTTCCCGAGATGTGTGAAATAGTCATTTTAAACCTCCTGCCTTACTAATTTTATCTAGCCCTATTGTTTTTAAAATACTTCCGCAATCCTTAATAATGCTTCTCTACTTTCTGAGTGTTTTAATGACTATCCAAAAGGATGGTTGTGGAATCAATCTATTTTAATTACAATAACTTTGATCGTACATAATTTTCAGTTGTATTTTTCATTTCTTTTTAGAAATGTTGAAATTAAACGACTATACGCAGAAAGTGCTAAAATATTACCTTTTTGGCCAATAAAAGTAATTAAATGTGATTGAAGTTGGCGAAAATGAAGTTCATATTTAATTATCGGTGCCACAGAGCTGTTCATAATCCTGTTGCTGGAAAAATCTTTAAATATATAATTGAGTTCTCGTGATTTCCAATTTAAATCGCCAGAAGGACAAAATGGTTAAAGAGTTACACCATTTAGGCGGAACCCGAATTCTAATCTATTCGAATTATGTTCTGTGGTCCGGATGTATTTATAAAAACAACAAATACATATTTATAAACCTATAAACTTGTATGCTTCATAAATCAAGTAATACTACAAAGTGTTGTTTATATTTTTATTTTCATACTATTGAGTTTAGCTGGGAGACTAGACAATAATTTTGTGGTGTGTTTGCGCATTCAATGAAGCATCGATTGGTAGGTTGGTTAGTAAGATTATATATTGTATCCTTTTAGGACCCCGAAATATTAATGTAATTCGAATATTAAACTAGAATTGCGGCTGAATACTCGAAGGGACTAAAACCAGAAAATTCAACTTCTTTCCTTCCCAAATTTTCCACACGATGTTTATTGACGAAACTTCTAACGAAATCGCGAGAATAAACTAAAAAATAAATATCCGTCTGGTTTAGATGAATTTTCGGATTTTTTATTGAAAAGTTGTGTACCTTCCTTTATTCACCCTCTTACTCACATTGTCAATGCTTCTGTATGCACAGGAATATTTCCACATATTTTCAAAACAGCAAAAATTAAACAACTTTTTAAAAAAGGGAAATAACTGAAATTCACAATTAAAAACCTATTTCTCTTTCGACAGTATTCTCAAAAATATTAGAGATACTTTCCTATACGCGCATGGAAACTTTTCTCACGAAATGCAAAGCGTTTTCAGACTCAAAACACGGGTTTAGAAAATCAAATTCTACGAAAACTGCCATTTTTTTCTTTTCTTAAATATGTTGCTTCATCAAGGACCAAAATGTAACACTCACTGGAATATTTTTAGATCTTTCGAAAGCTTTTGACGTTATTGACCACATCTTGCTATTAAAATTACTTTCTTGTGAAATTCGTGGTACCGCCCTAGATTGGATAACTTCGTACTTGAAGCATCGATTTCAAAGAGTAGAAATACCGTACGGGCACAAAAGGACATTATTGACTCATCATTCCAATTCTTTAACAATTGAATATGGTGTCCTGCAAGGTTCGATCTTAGGTCCTATCCTCTTTCTGTTATGCGTAAAAGATATACTCTCATCTATTAAAAATGTAAGAAAAAGTCTGTTTGCTGATGACATGAATGTTCTTTGCGAAAAAGGAACAATAAATAATATGTTTTCAGAAGTTTCAAATTGGTTTTGTAATGACAAATTAATAGTTAAGGAATGAAAAGCAGTTTCAGTGCAGTTTTGCATTTCAAATCAGCAAACGCATGGTCCATTGAAAATAAATAATATTCAACTAGCTGATGTTAAGGTATCAAAATTTCTCGGTTGCTTAATTCAGCCAAACCTCGAATGCAATGTACATATAAAATAATTAAACAATAAATTAACTTCTTTTTCTTAGGCACTCAGAATTCTTTCAAATTCTGCCAGCCTTCATGCAGCTCGTTGCGTATATTTTGCGAATGTACATTACCCGCCTGAGATATGGCATAATATTCTGGAGAAGTTAATCATGTAGTACCCAGTTCTTTAGATTGCAAAAGAAAATTACTCGAATAATGAAAAAATGCCATCCGCGTGATCCTTGCATGCCTCTCTTCATAGAGCTTGGAATCTTACCATTGCCTTGTCTATTTATTTACGAATCTATACTTTTTGTCAAAATTTACTTAACGGCGGGAACATATTTTCATGCAATACTGATATTTTTAATTACAACACACGTCGAAGAAATCAAGTGTCAGTATCTACAGCTCACTACCAGAAATTCTCTTACAATATATGTACGTTACGTTACAACGCAATGCCAGATGACATGAAACAATTGAAGTCGGTACACAAATTTAAGTTAAAAGTAAAATATTTTCTGCTGCATAACTGTATATAATTAGACTATACTGATCATCAAAAATAAAAATATTGTTTAATTTAACAAAACAGTGATATATAAGGGAGTGTTACAATTTTGTAAGCAATGCAAAAAAGTAATATCTGCAGTTCCTTTACCGTTGCAAATACGTTTTCTATAACTCGGGAATGTCTAGTTTTTCAAATGTTGGTAAACTCGCGCTTTTATGAGTTTTATTTTATTTTATTTTATTTTATTTTATTTTATTTTATTTTATTTTATTTTATTTTATTTTATTTTATTTGTAACTTTTACTCATCTTTCAACTATTTTAGTCAACATGATGGGAAAGGATTCTGGAACCCAAGAAAACGTTCACAGATGATCTTGTTCCCTATGCGTCACTTAAAGTTTTTTTCTGTTTTTGACTAAATAAATAAATCTAAATCCAAATACATGCCCCGAATGGGATTCGAACTCGTAACCCTTCAGGCACGAAGCAGCTACGGCTTTTCAGCCTTAGGGACCTCGGCTATCCAGGCCCAGCGAGGCTTTCATTGTTTGCGTACATCAGTGCTGAAAAACAGGAAAGAAAATAGCTCGTGTTCTGTTGATACAATATTAACCAAGAATGACAGCTCCTGCTGGCAGAGACCAAGGCACTGAAATCTACACCTGCCTCCCATGAATTCTTCTGAAACATTTAGATGCTACAACATATACTTTCTTGCTCAATTTGTAACTTTGGCAATTTTCAAAAATGCAGGGAGTTCAGTAGAAATGAAATTGCCATTCATTTAAACATCGTCTGTTCTATACAAGGGAGAAAAATCAAGAAAAAATGTAAGTCGTTTCTGAGAAAATTGTTTGTTTTTTTTTTTATAATTTGCGTTAATTTCAAGCAGTAATTGCCCGAAACTCGTTTTTTCGAAAAATTGTGCATGGTCTTTAGTAAAGTTCTAATGTTTAAGAACAGATTTCATTTGGGACAAAACTATTCATTTTAAATAATGTAATAATAAAATATTTATCATAACATTGTTCTTCCAAAATACCTATGTATGAAAAGCATTGTATTTGCTCTAGCTGGGTTAAGTTCGACCCTATACAACGATTCTAGAAGTTTCTATGCAGTTTTCAGTTTCAAATTAACAATTCCGTACTCTACTGAAAATGAACGGTGTGCCATTGACTAATGTTAAGGTAACAACATTGTTTAGCATCTGAATTCAAATCTGAAACGGAACGTCCATTTAAATGAATTGACCACAAAATTAAGTTCATTATGTTACGCGTTCAGAGTTGTTTTAAATTCAGTTAGTCTTAATACTGTTCATTGTGTATATTTCGCGAATGTTCTTTCCGCCTGAGAAATTGCATAATATTCTATAAAATAAGAAATAAGTGTTTTTTTTGTGTTTTTTTTTGTTATTTACGGTCGCATCAACTACTAAGTCATTAGCGACCACTATTGCTTGTAACGGTATGGTAACTGTGGGTTGACACGATAATGATGATGATAGGGGGTGAAAAGACGAAACACAATACAACCATGCATGAGGCGGGACTCGAATCCGCGATCCTTCGGTCCGAGTTCGCTACGGCACTACTGCCTTAGCGATCTCGGCCACCGGATCGGCAAAATAAGTGTTGTAGCTCCCAGACTTTTAGATTACAAAAAAAGACGTTGGAATAATGAACAAATCTCACCCACGTGATTTATACAAGCCTCTCCTTATTAATCTAGGAATTTTACCATTACCTTGACTCGATTTAGGAATCAGTGTTTTTTGTCACAAATGACTTACTCAAGGGCGGGAATATATTTTCAGCAAACACCAATGTCTAGTAATCATTCATTCAGAATGAACAAGTCTCTACAAAAATTTCAGTTACATGTACAACACTATTTTAAAACACTTTGCCAGATGACATTAATGGGTTAAAATCAATAACAAAGTTTAAGTAAAATCTTTTTTGCTACTTAACTGTTTTTATATATATTTAGGGAATATACCGAGCAAAATTAATAGAAATTAATATTAATTTTAACATTAATATTAATTTTTATTTATTGTATTGTTTACCATTTGGACTGTACAATTCCAATCAACCTGTGACAAGTATTGCACTGCAGCTTCCCCATCCCCATCTCGATCTGTTTTTTCGCCCAGTTTCCCTGATCCCTTGAGCAAAATCTGAGATGGGTCTTGCTTGTGGACATATATGTAACTTCAATATCTGGGGAATATAATTATTCCAATGATTTTTCTCCATGTTGTCGCAACAGAAGTGTATTCCTTCATCAAGGACATGATGAGAGATAAGAACCCAAAACTATAGCTGATTTGCCTTTGAAAATAGGTTTTATTACACGGGAGCGAATAATTTGATAACAATTCTTGCCGAAACACTAATTTCTTTCTGTATTCAATTGTATATATGGGTTAGAGTTGGAATCCAAGAATTAAGAAAACTTACACAAAATGCACTTCTCCTCGTAGCACGTCACACAGTTTTTAACTGTTTCTGACGTAAAATAAATACGTACTAAATTACAGTGTGTTTCACTAACCAATAAGATTTGGTTGAAATGTTAAATCAGCACTGGACATTGTGAATAATAAAGACGACCTTCATTCTTCTAGAGAGATTTGAGTGAATGTGGAGCTGTAAATTCATTGTGTCGTTTTTCATACTCCATTCTTGTCTTAGTAACTAGAATTAAAGTTTTGTGAGTCATGTTCTGGCGAATCTGCCTAGCAATGGTGTAATTAATATTTCTGAAGAGGCAAACAAAACGTCTTTTGATGAATATAACTACTAAATGTTTTTCAGCACACATAAATCAGATAATTGTGTCGTAAATCAGAATTTTATCGCTCTGTTGCGTAATCTTCTATTCGAGGCTTTAGTCTCTGGCATAACACAAATTACGACCTTAAAACAAAAAGGTTGTAACTGCGCTGAATAAATTTTACGGTAGAATATTTGAAGTTGAGGCTTTAATTTAAATGACAAAATGTCAACGTAACGTTTTGAGATTGTAGCAGTTTTGCCTTCTTAGGAGGATCTTTCTCGACTATAAATTTGAGAGAAATATATACATCGGAGGAATGGTAATATTAAATTCAATTTTGTTGATAGAACTGTTTTCGAAAATACTTTTGAATTACTGTCATGCAGATAGAACTTGCAGTTTGCTAAAGAATGTACGAAATGATTACCATAAAATAGAAACTTATTTTTATTGAATCCTTTGCGTGAACCGTTACAGACAAGCTGCTGAAAATGGAATTATTTACGACAAATAATGAAGTATGGCTTCGTGATATGATTTATCTAAAGGCATCCATATTATAATTGACTTTTTATCTGATATTTTGTCTTGTGTCACTGAATGCTTACTGATGCGGGGAGGTGGATACATTGTTCGTGCACTTTCTTCCAAACGTCTAGAGGTGTGGATTGATGGAGCAATTGCAGAAATAAATTGTTGATCTCCATGCTTTAGTTTGAATTTTACTTTTTTCCGGCGTAAAATTAAGTTGCGCGACTTTCGAAAATTTTATTTGGTTAAACCGTAAATATGTGTGTATTTGTCATTTTGGGTCGACTCTCCGCCTTCTCGGTTTGCTGTGTCCCACCTAGGCTTATTTGAATACCCACGATTGGGGGATAAGAGAGACATGTGGCGAACATGACGTATTCCCTTCACCGTTACTTCCACATTTCGCCTGCCTGAGATTTTCTTTGCTCATGGCTACTGAAACCTAGACGGTTATAAAGAAAAACTACAACTCTATTTTTCCCTCGAGCTGGAATCAAACCCGGGAGGTAGTACGCTGCCCATGAGCCAACCGTATGTGTTGACGACTATTACAAAACTCTTTGAAATCTTATTTTGGCTGCTGCTGAATGATGTGAAATGGTCGTTTTTATTCATAGCAAGCAGAATACGAAGAAATAAAGTAGATTTCTGAATTGAATTCTTGCCTTATTTTACGTGGCGAGATTCAGGCCATGAGGCCTGCTCTTCTGCCTGACCTCGCAAATTTCGCTACGCTCCTTTCACGAGCTTCGTGGAGAAAAGAGGTATTTCTTGAGCGTCGGAACAGGCGATTTGGATTTAGTTCAGAGGCTTGAGTATCTTTTACATGTAGTAAATCTACTAACATGGGACGGCCAGCATTACTTACCCTCAGGGGAAGACGTACGAAGAATTTTTTCGGCTTTAAAAATCCATGTCTTTAATTGGGTTTGGACCCGCGATCTTAGGTATAACAGTCCGATACACTAACCTTTTGACCATTGCCGCTAGATGTCTAAAAGTCAGAGAGACGAATTGATTTTTTTTATTTAATTTCTGAGTGAAAATTGTCTATTTCTTGGATTCTAGAATGCCGTCGAGTAAAATATTTCATTTCTACGCTCTCGATGTGTGGATGATTAGTACTAATACACATCATTTGCAAAGACTAGTAGTTTCAGAACTACTGAAAAAATACTCAACAAGACATTTATCTGTATCACTATCACACAACATTATTTTCCTTTGCAAATTACTCACTATGAAACTTCTACAAGGTGCTACTGGGAAACTTTCTAACTTAAGGCGTGCCAATATACTGAATTAAACATTTCTCACATTCCTAAGGAAAACAAATGTGTCTTAGGCAGTATTTTAATTGGGGTGGTAGCTAGAAGAGGGGCCAATAGGTCTATGGGCCCTTCTGCCTGAGAAAGCAGAAATAAATTCTATGTATTTAATCTATATCCAAGCAAATTTTCATGATTTTATCTATTCGTTAGGTTGGTAGAGTAATATTCCGTTACATGAAGAGAGTTTTCCAGCATATTGCATTTGAAGCTATCATTCGAGTTCCGCTTAATCCGGAAAGAGTTACATATATTCGGGACCAAATTTTACCAAAACGTTTTTTGAAGAGTGTGCTCCTCAAGAAGTGTCAACTGGAAATGTTGACAAAAGTTTGTCCGAATCTGATAGCTCGTAAGATGAACTGTGAGGCAAACAAATTCGTAACAAAACACACTATGATTTTTAATAGCAGTTTATAATAAAAACAAATTAAAATTTAATAATATTTATGTTACACCACGTCAGTAACAAACTAGTGGTGCGACAGAATGGCTCAGATTTTCCCGTATTAGTTCATTTCCTTTGATCTCGGCTAGCTATACGAACTTGCCACATACTTTTGCCTGCTGCCATCTATCGCCGCACAAGGTACATTTTTTGAAAATTTCTTAATTTTTGTTTTTCCTAATAGTAGAACGAAAAATTTTTAAAGTATATTAAAAGAAGAGTAAACCTCGTCATAAATGGCATTTTTTTAAACATTTTGAAGCCGTTTTTAAAAAAGACTAGCGCTGTAAATTTGAAATTTGAGCCTCTTTTCCCAAAAAAATTTTAGGTTTCAAAAAACTTAATTTCAAGTCATTGTAAGTTCTTAACTTATAAATAGAATTGCGTTTACAAATTGCTGGAAATGTGCATATAAACGACGTGAGAGATGGTCGTTTTGAAACAACACATTTTGGTATCTGGGGACTCCAAAACGTGTATTTCCGTTGAAATTTTCTTTACGGAATATATTTGAAATTAAAGAGAATTTAATTACGTTTTAATTAAATTAAGTTTTAAATAATTATAGTACATTAAAATAATATGATATTTGCAATTAAATAGACTATTCTGTAGAATGCTATGATCGAAGACTTGCAATGCGTTTTTCTCGACACAGTTTTGCAGTATAGGCCTTTTTAGCTACATCCTCACATTTGGAAGTCTGTTGAAGTGTATTCAATTTGGTATTTAATGGTTTTAAAAACATTTACCAGTCTTCAATCATACTAGAGGACCCTTAGTCAATAGTTATTTCATTGAAATGATGTCCACCATGAGTATTGCAGAAAGAACCTATTTATTTTTTAAAAATATGATCATGTGCAGATATGACTATTTACACTGTCTATTAGATGAAGATAATTTAAAATTGACATCTTATAATAATACAGAAGATAGAAGTACTTTTTATTTTTTATTATACATTATAGCTTGTTATTGCCTTTGTTATGGATCTCGATATAACTGCATAACTTACTTGGATGAAAAGGATCGTGGTTATGAGAGAAATATAACACTAAAATGATACTCCATGTTCTCTTATAGGGAATTGTTGGAGGGAAATATGAAAAGACAAACCGAGCCAAGTTAACGTCTAGTTCATGAGCAAAAAAGGCAATGCGAATCTATTACATTTCTTAAACATGAAATTGTGTACCACGAACGTCAACTGGTTCTAATCATCTCGGGCGACAAAAAGAGCTCTCGTGAAAGGCCATCGGACAAATACTCCCCCCTCGATCATTAGAACCCTTATAATGCCCTTGGTGCATAAATAAGTATTATATATTCAACAATGTCGATAATTCATTTTTCCATTAAAGTGCTGTTAGAATCCTGTTATTTTAAGGTCGCGTAAAAGAAGACCCGGTCCATCTGTGCTTAAACATAATTCGATATTCGGTTTATCTGTAACGAAATCATATGAATCTGGTGGTGTATAGCAAATATATTTCGAAAATTATATTCTAAACACCGGTCATTAAAATACATTTGTTTCGTTTTTCCGAAATTTTCTTTATTTTCTAACTGCCGGTGTCGAGGTTATTTCAAAACGTTTTCCAAGGCAGTGCTCTAAAAGCTATTTAGGTCTAGTATATGTTTTTGGAAGTGGTAACTACATTTAATTTCGTGTTTGCCACCTCGAAGTTCGGCTTTACGGGGAAAATTTTAAAAAACGAAATAATTTGTTTTTTTCAGTTTTCGCTTATGTTTCCAAAACTACGTTTTATCGGTAATCTCTATTTACGATATTAAAGTTGATACAATTTCCTACCAATCGCGTACCTTAATTTTCTGCAAATAGTAAAGGCGTTAGAGCGCGTTGAAATACGATGAATTTTGGTCCTCTGGGAAAAACGGGAGTACAGATCTCTCCTATCTCGCGACAGTCGTCTAGTTTCACTGAATCATACTTGAAAACAACCATTGTAAACAAATAATTGGCTTTGTTAAATGATTAACAGTCTGATACTTGTGAAATCATTGGGACGAGTTTACTCGCCGGAAGTGTCTGTAGAACGCAGGCTTAAATAACCAAAATATAACGAAAACAAGCAAAGGGAAGATGCTATACGTTCACTACAATACAATATACGAGTAATATATTTATCGATTATTTGCAACAATAATACGTGTTGTCAATATGTGCCAAATTATGACAAAATTGAATAAAACTAAAGAAGATAGTTTTGAAATGTAAATTTGAGGTTAAAAAAGAATGGAATAATACGGCGGTATAAAATCGCTGGACATCACCTAACTAATTCCGACCAATCACCAATGATATGATTTTGCATTCTGTATAATTTCTTAATTCCGATTTTCGTTGAATTCTGTCAATTTTCGAAAACTGCAGAAGTTCATTTTTTTTCGTTTCTTCCTATAACTACAATGTTGAAGATCGTCCAATAACGCCATGACCTAATTTCCAACTCTATAGAAAGTTTTCCTGTACTTTTTGCCTGAAATATGGGTAGTTTCTAACCAATTTGTTAAAAAGTGCTCCAAATTTTTTCTTTAATTTTCCCCCCGAATATTACTGAAGAACGCAAAAAAATGGCGCAGTTTCCATTTTGGGGGAACTCTCTATGAAAACAATATTGTAAAACTATAATATTAATTATTTTTTCTAAATATTTAAATATTTTTCTAAAAAACTTAGTTTCCGCTTCAAGTCGTTTCAAAACGTTTCCAAATGTTTCTTTAAATATTTTCCTGAATAGAGCCAAGAATGCTAAAATTTGCGACGGTCTAATTTTCGTTGCCCTTTTTGAACTTTTTCTAAAATTACAGAAATTTGAAATGATGAAAGTATATGCTATTGTTCCACCCATATCCTTGACAGCTTATGTTGTTTACGTCTCTCGTCATTTTTTCTTCATCTTTCCTAGTCATTCCTTGAAATAAAAACTAACGGGGTTACAAAATAACATAGTTCCTCGATTATTTGTGACGGTTTCGCAATATTATACTACAATATGAATCTTCAGTAGTGTTTCCAATCAGCAACAATTTATTTCTGCTCCTAGATTTGAACTTACGTCCATTGGGTTTACTTGCCTGTGCTGTACCGATACACCAGGCAGTCACTCTCCCGCACTCACTTGGGGGCACTCACTAAAAATTTAATAATCTCGCCCATTATTTCCAAGACGCAATTTTCGAAAATTTAAGTGTTCAAATAAATTAGACCTGCGCCACCATTGTGTCACTGATTTCCCATTATTCCCATTCTAAAGCCAGGGAAAGCTCAAAATCATCCAACTAGCTATCGCCCGATTAGTTTGCTAACCACAATGGGAAAGCTATTTGAAAAACGTATACTCTCTAGGCTAAATTCATATCTCAGCGCAGTCAATGCCATACCCCCATCAGTTTGAATTCCAACCCCTTTTGTCCACGCCTAACTGAAGATATCGAAGGATTTCATGTCCATAAACATACCGCAGCAGTTTTTCTAGATGTAGCTAAAGCTTTCGATACCATCTGGCACCCAGGGTTAATTTTCAAACTCCGCAGTGTAGGTACGCTACTATATCTTTCACGCATCATCAAAGCAGGAATCCACCCTCTCCCTCACTTTATTTAATGTCTACATTTCGGATATACCAATCACCCAAAATACTGCAATAGCTCTGTTTGCTGATAATATAGTACTTTACTCCTCCAATTGCAATCTTCAATCTGCCGTGAATGATCTGCAGCATCCTCACATTATTTTCCAACTGGGCCAAAAAATTACACATTGATATAAATACTAATAAAAGCCAGGCAAAAATATTTATCCGACGTAGACCAGATGTCCAAATCTCACATACCAATCACAAACCATTACCTGACTCCCTCCCAACAAAACTGTCAAATATCTTGGAGTTCTGTTCGATAAAATGTTTACATGGCGGCAAAATATAAAACACCGAATAGCGCTAGCGACTAGTAGTCCATCAGTTATATCCGATTCTCAAAATATCATCCTCCCTACTACGTGTTGCTATTTGCTTCTATAAAGCAATAATACGACCCATGCTTTCCTATGCTTCCCCTGTATGGGCTGCCGCAGCCAACAAAATTCAAAATTTTCAAAATAGATATTTACGCACCATTACAAAAGATTCCTGGTTGCGCAGATACATAATCAACTAGGCATTACACCAATCCTCGTCGAATTTTTCGATTTCCATAGATATAAACCGATAAGTATTTTTCCATTATCTACTGTATAAAACTACTGTATGTCTTGTATCTAAAACTAATTTTCTGTTTATTCTGTTTGTTCTGTTTTCAAATGATTCTTGTATATAAATAGTATTCATGTATCTATCTTATGCGGCTGCAGAAGCGGGCCAATGGCCAAGCTAGAATAGAAAGTTAAGACAACACTGTCAGTTATTTAATACGTCATATTGCACCATCACAGCTACTCGCCATCACAACACCACACCTTTCTCCACCATATTAACACCACTACGCCACTGTCACCCAATTTAGGAAACTAAACGACCAATTTATATTGAACTATTTAATTTAATATAGAACGTTTACATTATATTTGTTTTTTGTTATTTGGGATTGTATTGAAGTAGGATGCTGATCCGATTAACATAGGGTTCAGGTAATCGGGCGGAATAATCTCTTCGTTTTGACATACTTTTTTTCAAGGAATCGGTCGTATTCCTATCACATATTTGACAGCAGCAAGCCCGTAGGAAGGTGCACGGCCATCCGGTGGGAATTGCAGTGCCTTTTAGTTAGTTGCTGACCTGCAGGTGCTAGCAGGTAATTAATTTTCTTGCCTAGTCATCGGAAAATATCATTGATCTACGAACTGCAGCTCCTGGTGTGCTTCTCTTTCAACGGAGATTCTGAACGGGATGTTAGTGAACACACGTAAGTGTGATAGTATTCTTGATATTACTTTCTCCCAACAGAGTAGAGACAACGCTATGTAATGCTGCGCGAGAAGACAGCGAATTTTTATGCAGAAAAACGCGTAATACAGCGCCCTAGTAACGACAAAGTGGATAAATCCAGATTCTAAATTACGGGAAAAAATTCTCTAAAACGTAGTGCAGCCAGAATTGGTTTTGTGCGTCCTTGTTACCGAAAAATCTAATGCCGCAAAACGTGTATCTATCCGTCTGTCCGTCCGTCTGTGACCAACGCCAGCGGCTAAACCGTTCAGCCGATTTTCTCTACAATTGATATTCCTCAATCAGTTTGGATGATGTCGCGATTTTGAATTTGAAATCGATAATTCAGATTTGGGGGCACTTTACATGAAGCCGCTGGGACATTCTCCACATTTTAAAAAAAGGGACTCCATCGTTTTTTATTAAATTTTGTTGTTGTATAGTGTGAAGGACGTTTAAGACAATGGTGCAGGTCTCATATTCGTTAAAAACTCACAATTTGCAATTAAAATTGCAAAAGTTCAAAAATTTTTACGTGTTCCTACAACTAAAATATTAAAAGATACAATTTTTCCCCTTAAGGAAATTGTTTCTTAAAGATAGATTTTGAAATAGGGTCATGTCCAATTTTTCGAAAATTTTAGTACTTTTCCCGTAATTTTGCGTGAGAATAGGGAGCGAAAGTGCGTGATGTTATAGCTTGTGGGTCTTTTATGATATTTTCTGCGAATAGTATTTAATTTACTCGTGATATATCTAATACGGGATTGTGTGGGCATAGATACTTTCTCAGTCCATGCGATTAGTGTTTACCAATTGAGTAAGTCGTAAGACGCGATGATAATATTTGTGTATTTCTACTGTTAATGGAAATGTTTAATACGTTATTTCCATATTGATAATTCTTCCATCTTCTGCGATTATCTCCTATTTTTTAACGAATGACAAACGTGCTTTAAAGAGGTGAAACTGAATTGTTGGTGCAGGATACAGAAAAGGCAGTACTAATGTATGGTAAATTTGAATTTTGAAATGTTTCGTTTCGTGTCCCTTGAAATACACAGTGTTAATTTTGTCATGCTCAGATATAATTGTATTGTGTTTTTTCATGATTGAGATAACTGAATTGGTTAAAAAAGCAATACTGCCATTTTTAATATACGAAAACAATTTATTATTTAGAAAGTTGTCTGCTATTTTAGGGATAATGTTCCGCCTTTAATTCTGTTAAATACTGAAAACAAAATAACTATGTGTATGTGTGTGCGTACAATCGTTCGCCTACGCGCGTGAACAAAATGTATATTGTGAACTGTAAGAAGACCTACATAGAATAGTTATCGTTACAGTAAAACTACATTTTATCTATCCATTTAATTTTTGCTTTATTCTTTGCTTGATTTCCTATCTTTGTAACATGACAGCTGATGGAAAGTGTCAGACTGTTTAAGGGAAGGGGTTCGAAAGAATAGAATAGGAAATTGCCTTTAACGATAATAGTTGAAATCTGCGGAAGAAGAACAATGATGGTGGATTTCTTTAATTATTTAAAGTAAAAATACTGTGACGTAAGGAGAGAAGATCAACTTGTTCATCGAAAGATAGGGGCAAAAAGTACAAGGCACGAAAGAGTGGAAATATAAAGAAAACAATTGTATTTCCACCGTATTTGTAAACTACGAGCAAAAAAATCAATTGTAAGACTGTGGCCGGTGAGAGTTTTTGTTTGCCTGAGTAAGATTCATCCTTCTCTCCCTCTCGCCGGGTTTGGCGATTTGTGTCGGGTTGAGATGGGAGAAGAGCTGTAACTCTGTGTTTCTGTGTTGCGCTGGTAATCTGTGTGTTCTGCGGAGAACCGAGCTATGTCAGAACAAACCAACCTGTCACAACGTTGCTGTTTATCGACCTCGATCTCCCGGCATCTTTGCGAGCTGTAAAGTGTGCCCTAAGAATAATTAAGCTGTCTGCATACTGGTAATAATGATTTTAAAATAGAAATAAATTCTTTGCATGTATTATAACGGGGATGTAATTGAAAGCGCTAATTTGAATGAGTGCCCACTTTTCATTTTTGCAATAATTAATGACCGTTTAGTAGGCATATATACTTGTGAGTTGCATATTTAAAATGGAGATATGAGGGTTGAATTGTGACAGCACTTATTTCTTTTTAAAAATTGGCGGTTTTGATAAAATAATCTTACTTGAAAGATAAGTTCATGTAACAAATTCTAACGTCACGTTTCGCAGAAATTAATTTTGGGAATTTGTTAAAATGACGGAATTTGGCCACACATTTTATTAGATTGTAATGGAAACTTAGCAACATTTTACGTTCTCCTAAAAAGTTTGTTTTTTAGATACTTGTTAAAATTTATCCATCGGATACCATTTGAAATAGACGTTTCGACTCGGTTTCGTGAATTGGTGTTGAATTGGAAACTATTTCTTCTAAATGTCTTGGTTATCTATAAATAGGGTCTCATAGTACATGATTCAGAAAGCGTGTCTACAGTGGTGGAATTCTCAATTTCAATTCGTGTCATTCGATGTTGCAATAAAAGAGGGTTGTTGTACAATATCTTTAATAAGGTTATTCTGCTATAGGCAGACAAACCCTTACATCATCAAAGTTTAAAGTGTTAAATTGATCTTAAAAGCCAGTTACTAAACTAGTAAATTTATAAACAAACATGTAATGATCCACTTCAGTTTTATGAAACAATCGTGACATCAGTAAAACGAATATAGGATGAAACAAAAATATTATGATTTTATATTACTACAATAATTTTCATCATTAAAATTGCTTTCAAAAATAAAGTATCTGATTCATATTTATACCTATTAATAATTAAACACGATTATTAACAAAGTAGAATATTTTATTCCCCAGGACCAAATGAGAATGTGGTCTACAAAAATCATGTGCAATAACTCTGAATGCAATGTGAGCTATGCGAGGTTTACAATGATATCCCTTTCCACGCAAACCATTTTCGATATAAGAGCATCGTAATAATATTAAAATTAATCTGTGTTATCTCTGATGACTATATAATTTGATTAATGACATGGATTGGAGTGGAGTCGAAATGTAGAACCATGAAAACAATTATTTTAAGAGATGTATTTCTGAAATGGTTTGCGTACATTGTACTAATCACAACATAAATGCACATTTCATGTGTACGATCTTTCGTCCACAATAATCTCAAATATGTACCATAGATTAGATAGAGATTTTACGTTTGTGTTAAGAGTATATTAGTTTGCTTTTATACTTCGATAGTGCCGATTTATCAACATCATCACGACTTTCTGCTTCATGAGAGGTCCATGCATTGTTTATTTTCAACTATGCATTGCTGTTCTTTTGCTAATAAATCTCTTTACTTCCATCACCTCATCCAATTCTTGGATTCGCTTCCTGTTGTTTTCCCCTCCATTGTATCCATTTTATGATTTTCTCTATAACCCGGTTCTTTCGTCTCAAAGTATGTCCTGACCATATCCTTTGTTTCATTTTTCTTCTCCAATAACTGATTTTCTTCTCCTGCTCTTTCTAATATTTCTTCAGTCATTATCACATCTTTTCGGGTAACTCTCCGTTCTTCATCGTACTCATGTGAATTTAAATGTCTTCAGTCGTTTTTTTGTCTTCCTCAAAGTACACATTTCCACTCCATACAGAAAAACACTCCATACAGAGCACTTAATCATTCCCATTTTACGGTCTCTATTCCTTTTGCTGCAAAGTACTCCCTTCTTCAGCAATGCCATCTTTGCCAAAGCTACTCTTTTTGATTTCCATATCACATTTTCAATTGCACTCAATTTTGCGATTTAAATATTTAAACATACAATTTGATTAGATCTGATTGTTACTACAGTATTAATAATAAAACACAAATATCGTTTCTTTTTATTCCATTCAATAATTATGCTAATCGTTAAAACAAGTCTTCATTTTTCATACACGACGTTTTGCATTTTGGTTACAAGCATCTTCAGATGTGTACATTTAATAAAATAATAGAAATTATTAATTTGAAAAAAAGACAAACGAAATTTTGAATAACTGAATAAGAAATCCAAAATAAGTTATAAAGAGTTCATTATAATAAATGTTTATTGAGTTTTCTTTGCACCGTCTGTTGAACTACAACGAATGCAGAGCATAATATGAGAATATTTATATTTGCTTCTCATTGTAAAATGTAATGTAACTTCGTTAAGGCGAAAAATACTGAAAGTATGCTTTTAGTAATGGTAAAAACAACCAGGGGAGCGGGAAATTGATAATTGACCTCGGGAGTCACAACGCTATTGGATTTCGTTCATGGGAGCATCCGTGCCGTCGCGTCGCGTTGTTGCCGGCGCTCGGTAGCTTCTTACTACCCCGGCCTGGCGAGGCGACAGTGCTGTGCAAATAACGCGGGCATGGCATTGGGAGGCGGTCACGCGACGACAGTGGTGGTAGAGAAGGAGGAGGAGGAGGAGGAGGAGGAGGAAGCGTAGCAGGAAATGGTGGAGCGGCGGCGCCTGCTGTTTATGCAACCCAGCGCGCGTCGCTGCCCTGCGTGTTGCGTAACGGCCCCTGTGCGCGAAGGCAGTGACAGCGCGCGTGCTCAGCATTTGATTCGCAGTCTCGACTTCTCGTAGCGACGTTTGCGGCGGCGACCGCTTGGCGAAAGCGGCCGCATCCAGCAACGTGGTTATACGGCGATCGAGGTTAAAGTATCGGTATGGCTAGCGGCCATCGACCCAGAACCGCGGTCTTAAATGCGGTCGCTTTTGTGGCCAGGCGCTGCTCGCATCGACAGTGCGAGAAGCGAGACAGTGAATCAATTGCTTTTGGGTTGTGAAATTCCTTTTCGTTGTTTCCGTTGTGTCAATGCTTTCCTTATTTTTTTTAAAAATTGTTTGAAATAAGTAGCTGAGGTTGATGTTGCAAACATTTTATGATTGTTTTAATAGGTAGCTATTCGAAAATTAGAGTACTACTTGAGAATATCCTAGCGTGTTGGTTTTCTGCAATTTCCCGGCGAGCTGTCTTTCTGTTTTGGAGATGCACAAACACATAAAAAAAATTGTGCTACGTAACACTGCTGGGTAAACTTATTTATCATCTCCTGTTACGTAACCAGAAAAGTTACGTAGTGCGTAGGGAATTTTGGGAGTGCAAATATGAATAAGAATTGCTAATCTATCATGGTTATCGTATATGTTTAATGAAGAAAAGTCGAAAATTGCTTCATGTAATGGAGGCGAAAATCATTTCAGCAGTGACATGGTAATGCATCTCTATTTATGTGCATTAGAAATTCAAATGATGCTCCTAACTTGGTCCACCTCAAGCAGATTTTCTTTCAGACTTATTTTTGTATTGAACCTATCTTGAAAAGCCCAGGGTTATGAGGTTTTCATTTCAAGAATTGTCCTTGATGTACCAGATTTTATATATTATTTGAAGTACTGAATTTTAATTATATTGATGAGTTTGAAATAACTGCTTGGCGATTTTGAGATTTATCTTTTTATTTCACGCACTAAAATACACAAAGGTTTGATTTTTATGTTTGAGTCGACCTTGGTTTTATTCCTTCTGAACATTACTATCAGTTTTAGAAATAACATGGGATTTACAGTGTTCATATTAGGAAATTGTACTGTATGAATACAATAAATGCTACGTAATGCAGAGATGTAACAATTTTGTGTCTGAAATTGATATTTAACAAAATTGTCAACTTAGAAATGATACATTTTTTCAGACTGATGGCTTTGATATTGATTTCAATTTGTATTACAAAGTGGTGCACATATTTTCTTGTATTATTTGTAACGACTACGCAATATTATATTACTTCATGAGTATGCAAGCGTTTTCAACCAGCAATTTTTCTCCGCAATGGATTCGGGCTTAGGTTCTAAGAGTTTAACGTTACACCACTAGCCTCACTCCATCGCTTGCGCTCCTTCCCAACGCTTTTAAAACAAGTTGAACATTTGTATTTGCGTTTTAAAAAATTCAGAGATTTTCATTGTCATTATTTAAAGATTAGTTTTATAGGACAGATTTCAGTAAGGGAAAAATCTTTCAATATTGTAGTTTTGCAAAATTATATTGATGTTTTGCAATTTTTAGTAATACAGAGTTTCACAGTCATTATTTGACTGTTCTTCTAAACTAACTTGACAAGCAATTAGTTTCTTGTATCCAGGAAGGAATTCATCTTTAGGGTTTCTGTAACTTACGGGTTGACTACTGCTCGGGTATACATGTGATAAGGGTCCCAATCCTGTAATGCAAAAGCAATTATTTTCTATTCTGCTGTTCATTCTATCGTTTCTATTCTAGCCGTCCCTCGTACCAGCGGCATTCTTAGCGCATGGAGAGCTTGTGTCAGCGTTTACATGATCATTCGCACAAAAGTTTAAGACAGAATTCACATTAAACTGCGTATTTTTATGACAGTATTTTCCTTCGGCTTCTGTTGTCATTGTCTCTCCTTATTATACTTAAAGCACACAATCTCCCAAACCAACCCACATTTTCGTTTTTACTCTCTTTCTACTACGTACTTACGTAGAAAAGAAAGAAAACAATATTCTATTGCTGACGCTGAAAGTGCCGATTTTTGGTCAGAAAAAATCGTATTATGGAGCCTTCATACCCAAGTAGTAGATACATGTTGTTGCTATATATATATATATATATATATATATATATATATATATATATATATATATATATATATATATATATAGTATATTACGTTTCTAACACATTGTTCATTTTGAATCCACGTTTTATGGATCCTTGATATCGGAAAATTGGTTTACGACAAAACGTGTCTGTGCGTCCCTCTGGTCAACTCTAGCGCCTTAATTTTTCAAAAGATTTTCTCTGCAAATGCCTACGAATGGAGATCCTGCTAATACGGATACGTATTTCATACGGATGTTTTAATATTGGAAGGTATTTTATACGAAGCCTCAAGAGAATTTTCCAAGTTTACTGAAAAATGGCTCCAGATTTTTTTTACGTAAAGCAAAGGACGATGGAGCAAAAATCACATTTCAAAACTTCAATATTTATGAATGGGCTTTTTACTTTTTCGCATTTACTTTGTTCGGAGAGAAAGTGTTGAAATCGTGCTCCGGAAAACGGCGAATTTTGACAGAAAAACTTTTAATGGCCCTAGTAACGAACCAGTCTCTATATCTAGTATATTACTTCCTCTATCCCTTTGTGTCGTCAGAATCCATGTTTTGGGGGGCCTTGATAGCGAAAAATCGATTATCGGCAATACATCTGACGATCCATCTGTGGTCAACGCTAGCACTAAAGCTGTTCAGCCGATTTTCTCCAAAGTTGATATTTTCAATCGACGTGAATGAACTTGTCCTCTGAGTTCAAAATGGATATTTTGGTGTTTATTATTTTAAATGAAGCTATATACGAATTACTTTATACGAATATGATTTATATGAATTGATTCATATTATTTTATATGAAGCCTCAACATTTTCAAAATTTTTCTCAAAAGTGGCTTCAATATTTTTGGATCACACTTTGTCCTTCGAAAGCGTAAAGGACGCCTAAGAGAACGGTGTACGTCTCTCTTTCCTAAATATTCCGGATTTTTCAAAAATTGCAAAAGCTCAAATTTATTTCGGAGTCCTCCTGTCATTTTTAGGACATCTTAAAATAAGGTCTTATACAATTTTTCGAAAGTATAGGAAGTTTTCGCTTTATTTTGTGTGGAATTTAGGCCATTTTTAATTTTTTTTTAAAGACTCCATTTTTTTCTTCAATTTTTTTCTTTGCGTGTATCAAACGACGGTAACAGAATTTGGTGCTTATCTTATTCTGGGCAAACTCTGTATTTTCAAAAATTGCAAAACGTTAACCTTTCAAAACCAAAAAAAAATTGATGATGGAGATTTTTGCTTTAAAAAAAATCTCTTCTAAATTATATATATCTTTAAAAATGTCTTGTAGAATTTTGTTTAAAAATTGAGCAATTATCGCGTAAATTCTGCTTGAAATTAATACAATTTATAAAAAGCACGTTTTCACACAAAATGCTAAATTTTTTATACATATTTTTCCCACGAAAGTATTTAAAGGGCGCTTAAAAGAATGGAACAGAGTTCTCTGAATCTACGAAACCTGCTAATTTCTAAATAATGCGAGAAATTATGAGCAGTTCGGTAACCACTACTTGTTTTTGTTGTGGGTTTTCAAGTACCGTACACACCCTAATGCCTTTTCACCAACTTCTTCATCCGAGATGTATCTCAGTTCATGTTCGATTCATTCGCCTTCATAATGCCTCCCTGTTTTATAGCAGCTAAATTAACACCTGTCACAACTAACGTCTAAGCAGTGTCCAAACTATTATCGAGCCGTTCTCCTTGCTCTATCATGCTCTCTACGTGTACCGACATGTATTCTCGAGGGATCCGACTTCCGACGTGAGCCTTTTGTCTTCCAAAATACACATGTGTCTCTCTCATGGAAGGTCTTGTACTACCCGGATTCATAATAGTTTCTCAGGTGGCGGCGAACACACCCCACCCACTGTTGGTCACAAAAGATAAATACATGTTAAAATGAGGGCCACTTAAATATATACTTCGATTCTTCTCATGATAGAGCAAGGAGAACGGCTCGATAATAGTTTGGACACTGCTTAGACGTTAGTTGTGACAGGTGTTAATTTAGCTGCTATAAAACAGGGAGGCATTATGAAGGCGAATTCTTTCAAGGTCTCGAGCTGAAAAACGAGGGGGAATTGTCATCCAATCGGAAGCTTGAGTACCAAAAATTTAAGTCGTAAGGAAGCTCGCGGTTAGAGACGGTCCCCTGTCCCAACAACTCGTGGCCTTGAAAGGTCTTCCTATTTTAATCGGAGTATGAGGGTGGTTTTGTCAGTGTCGCCTACTATTGCCGAAACCCAGTAGTTGTGACAATTAAATTCTACAAAACGTCGAATCATCTAGGATTTTAATTGGTTGTATGACTCTCATTCGGACCCGAAACTCTCGTCGTGCGCGCTCACGAATTCGCAACAGAACTCGAAGCCCAATCCATTGCAGTCACGTGGTAACGCAACACATTCTCGTAATTGTATTTTCATTGTGATCCACTGTTGTACTTGTTTTATTACCAGTAGTGACCATATTTGCGAGAAATAAATGTACGTATTTCACCACTAGCTTTTAAACTGTTTAACTTTAAGTCTTGTAGGAATACCGCAAAAAAATTTTATATTTGTTAATGAAACCGTATATCTTTGATTTTAAAAACCATTAGGTACAAAACATTCTGGGCTGAGAGATGACTTATTTCTGAACGCGTCATGGAGAAATTTCGGTAGTAAATGATTATCGTGAAATGTTGAAACTGTGATCAGTAGGAAATTGGTCAATTTCGGATGTGTCCCTCGTATCGCCTCTCCCCCCTCCTGTTAAAACGGGTTGCTCGTTACCGGGCACGGCTTTCGTCCGTTCCCTCGTCCGCGCCCGTCCCCGCGCCTCCCCGCCCCACCCCCGCGGCAGTTCAACCTTCTGCTGCCGCGCCCGCAGTGGTAGTAACGATGTGTCCGCTCGTGCGCGAAATTGTCGCGAGGGCAGAGGCCGGCGCGCGGTAACAGCGCGGCGTGGGGCGACGTGCCCGAGTCTCCCCGGAGCGTGGGGGGGTCGTCCCTCGTGGTCCCCCGCCGCCCCCCCGCCACGTCCTTTCTCATCAGAAGCGGCGATCGAGCGCGACGGCCGCCGCGCCTTTGGGCTTCCGCAGGGTCGGCGCGCTGCGTGCGATGGCGGCGCGGAGCGGCGACCGAGCCGCGTCGCTGGAGCCGAGCTCCGGCCGCGGCGCCCGCACTGCCGACGACGCTGTCTCCCCCGCTGCACCCTCTCGACGCCTCGGTCGATACAACGCGCAGGCGCCCGGCGTTCGCGCGGAACCCGCCGCCGCTTGACCCGGAGTTCGGGAGGCGGCAGCTGGCCCACCGCAGACCAGCAGAGTGCAAGAGCCGTGCCCCGGACGCCGCTGGGACTGAACTTGCCGCGGGGAGTGGGCGGGAGCCTGCTGGAAACGGGCGCGGACTTAGTAAGTGCGAAGAAGCACGGCAAAAGTTAACGAGGCAACCCGTCTTTACAAACAGGACGGGGGGAGGAGCGATACGATGGAACAAACATTCCGGAAATTGATCAATTTTCATATCTGATCAACCAGTTCTCTCTCTAACATTTATCTCTCGATAATCATTTACTTTTACTCGTAAATTTTCCTTTTTCCATGACCGCGTTTTTCAGAAAATTTTATAGTCATCCCTTGTCAAGCCCAGAAATGTTTTGTACACCTAATTGTTTTTAAAATTCAAAAGACGTATTTTTACCGGTTTATTTTTTTTTCTTCTCTCTTCCCTGTGGGTGACG